>VRYO01001681.1:4917627-4976282 GCA_009812075.1 Sialia sialis | reverse complement strand
GCTGGCTCTCACTTCCGGGTTGGCATTTTGCTGCGATTTGTCCATAGATAAGCCTCACCTGATGATTAGCCGCACTACTGGGATAGACTGGATTATTCAATGAAAATGGTGCGGCTTATAAATGTAAAATTACTGTAAGTATTTATTGAGGGAAGGAAAAAAATAAATTCTATGTGTGACCTTCAACAGCTGTGGGGGAAAAAAAAAAAAATAGGCTTTTTTGGGCAGCCTGAATGTTCTTAATTTCAGAGCAAAAAATTGATGAGAGGAACTCCCTCCGACCAGTTCTCCTATGCAAAAACTAATTCCTAAAGCCAAAGCTAGATAACAATAAATAATTTTGTAAAAGTAGAGAAGAGCTACATACACAGAGGCCGTCAGCTGGAGGTGAAAAACTTTGGCAAAATTTTGCTCAGATCACTAAAACATTGGAGTTTATTGGTAGGCTGCTCTTTTATTAATTGCTCTTTGGAAGTACCCTCACACCTCTCAAATGGCCAGATTGGCACAGATTCATAGCTCCAGGATACCCAGTATCTAATGAGTAACTTGACTTTCTGCCTAGCTTAAACCTGCATCCTGAGCCTTTTTCTAAGTGCTCTCATCTTTCCTTTCACCATCTCAACCAAAGGCTGGACATATTGAGAACTAAGTGCTGTGAAAAAAGCCTAGAAATAATGGTAAGTTTATCTACGAAGGTTTCCATCCCAGATTTGGGAAGAGAATGTAGCATGCTCTCCTCCTTCTTCTGAACTGAATTTTACTAATGTCTAGCAAATCAAATCAGCAAGAAGAAAACATCTGTCCAAGCTCCTTCACTGTGCCTGTTAACAGGATAAGCACAGCACATGGGACACTCGAGACCTTGATTTCTACTCAGTTGCAGTCAAATGTCCTGTTAAACAATCCTGCAAGGAAAAAACGGGCACACTCTATGCTCTGGATAAGTACTTACCATCCGAGGTCATCTATATTTGAAGGGCTATCACCTGCACATACATGTTATAAAAATAGGATGATTTATAAAACAGGCCTTGGCTATGTTAGGAGGTGGTCTGTAAAAACATCTCTGAAGGTACTGGGGGCTTTCTGACAGGGAACCAGACCTGCCTTCCATTCAAATAACTACCAAAAGTTGCTTTTTGACTATGTTCTTGGTAGTAACAAAATTTCCCTTACTATACGAAATGTAAGGAGAGGGTAAAATTACATCCAGGCATAGATTTTGGCCAGAAGTGGGGGACTTTTGTCTTAGCTGTGAACACTTGGAGCCTGCATGTCATGTTCAAATTACAGCTACAGGTCCTGAGAGGAAAAGAGTCATAGCATTCACTTTGGCTTCCCCACAGAGGAAAGAGCACAGCCCATTGCCTCTTGTGGTTTTTGGAAAAAGCCTTCACTAAACTTTGCTGCTTCTTTGCTTTCAGGAAAATTTTATAACATAGGAGACCAGAGGGGCCATGGAGAAGATCACTGCCAATTTGTAGACTCGTTCTTAGATGGAAGGACAGGACAGCAAGAAGATCTACCAGTCAAAGATGGTAAATCCTAACATCTGTCTCTGTAGCAAACCTTGGCAATCCCTTTGTTTGTTTCTATTTCCTGCCAATGGATTCAATACTCACTGATTGAATGAAAGGAGAAAGTGTGATGGAGAAAGGGGAAAGGGCAATGAAAAGACCTGCCAGCTTTGCAGGCAGAAGAGGTCCATAAGTTTTTGAAAGTAAATGATGACTTGTTAAGATGGTTATGACTTGGGTTCTGTTAGGTAGCAAACAGCCTTTCTCCTGTTTAAAACAGCCCAACAAATTATTCACAGTTGGTATTACATATCTAAACCGAACCACAAATTTGAGTTTGCAGAGAGGCATTAAGTGGTGTGTTCAAACTAGCATTAAGTGGTGTGTTCAAACTAGCAAGGTTGATTTAAAGCACAGTACATAATCAGTTGGGCATTAAATACCTTGTTTGGTACCAATGAGAAACTGAAAAGTTATGGCTGGAAAATATAATTCATGCTGCAGTAATTCTGTGTGTACTGATTGCAAAGGGGTGCCCAAAATTCCAGTCTGGTCTAAGTGGACGTGGGACTGGACGTGCTAAACACAGCGGTGACCTGCCTGGCTATTTTTCACACATTGCTGAGGCATAAGAAATTTGTACTTCTGTTAGCTGAGCTCCTGCTTTGCTGCTTGGCAGAAGTGCCAGGGTGAGGTGTTCTGTTCCTTGTGGGGTAACAACACAGGCTGTACTGGTACATGCACATGTGCTGAGCAGGTCATGGAACATTTTACTGAGGAAAACAGCAAAACAGTTTTCAGTACAATATTAGCGTGTTGACCAAACCTTCCTGTGCTTCATTTACAAAACACCCCACACGAGTCCAGAAATGCATCGAGGTAGGTGTGGGATATGAATGTGAAGTTCCTAAGTCTTTCACAAGGTTTTCCAAAACACAAAGTAGTTGAGCTGTCTGAAGGGTGTTTGTTTATGTGTTTTGTGAGTTTCTTCTAAAGAGGTTTTTGCTTTTCCTTTCCCAGTCAGTGCTGCCCATTTGAAAAGGTATTTTGTGTAAGACACAGTCAGAATCCAATTTGCATTGCCAGGACACCAAACTCCTCAGTTGTACCAAATTCACATTTTTAAAAATATTTGAGTATTTTAAAAAAATTTACCTAACAACCTTGCTACCTCAGTTTAAAAGACTTAAAACTAATTTTATTTCAGCAACTAGATTTGAGTGAATACATAAGCTACACTCATTTTTAGGCCAAAACAAACAATAAAACAAGAAAACAAAAGGCCTCGTTTTTTCAGTAGCTTGAATTGCTAGCAAATTAACTGAATAGAGAAAAGAACAAACGAACAGACCAGTTGTTCTGGCTGCAGCAGGTTGATTTCTGAATTAACTGCATGTGTTTGACCTAAAGTGCTGTGAGGGAATCACAGCTGATGCTGTCTCTCAGCTGCAGACCAGGATTTTGTGTAGTGTGTCCATGTTCTTGCTCCTGCAACACATACATTTGTTATGGTCAGGTTAGATAGAGCCCCAGTTCCTCACTTTAATTTGTAACCTAATGTTAATTGAATAGGAAGCAAGTGTGTTGTCAAAGGCAATAGAGTGAAAGCAGGAGGATGATATCTCATTTAGGGATGAGGAAATGCTGTGAACTTTCCCCAGTGGCTGGGTTTTATTGAGGTTTACTGCAGTGTCAAGGCTGTGCATTGGGGGCTATTTGTCAGTCACTTTGCAATGTAGAGCAGCCTCCTGTTCCCAGAGCCCAGCATGGTCAGAGGAGGGACAGAGGGGACACAGGCTTTGCCCAGCCATCACCACCCACAGCAGGGCTCTGGGATCTCCAGGGGAGGCAGGCTTCACCTCTTGCACCGCTGTGCCAAGCACATTTGCTTTGAGTTGGGTGGGCAAATTGCAGTGCTAATGGATGAAGGGGCAGCAACCAACTCTGCTTGTGGCTTGGTGACTATAGCCACTCACTGAATTGTTAGTTGCAGACCTGTTGGGGTACTATCCTGAGAGCTTCATGCAAACAAAACTCTCTTCTCTGTTCCAGGGTTTTTCAGGGCAGTTCGTCAGGAACCTGTCAAGTTTGGGAAAATAGGCGGAGAGACTCAGATTAACTACGTGCGCTGGTACGAGTGCGGCACATCGATACCTGGCAAGTGGTAGATGCCACGCGAGGTTGGTGCACAGGCCCAGCCCGTGCCCCCCGCCCAACTGCCCAGCGCAGGCTGCAGGAAGGCAACGCTTACGGTGCGCCTGGCACTTCGGTGCAAGGCTTATACAAGTCTAATGCCAATACTGCATTAATTGTGTAATAGTGTAGGCTGCTTACTGTAGTTATTCAGTGTTACAGATTTGTTTTTAGAATTAAAAAAAAAACACAGGCTAGGGACATGTTGTAGGATAATGTATAGGGAAGCTGGCTCCCTATTCTTGAGGTATGGTTTATATGGTATTTTAAAAGATACAGTGTGTATATTATTTATCACAATGTTGTAATAAATGTTTAAGGCACGGATATGCCAGAGTTGGTTATGGAATGCAATGTGCGTTAGTTTTTAAATATTCACTGGTCCTGTAATGCAAGTGCCATAAGCTACCCATCCTAATCCATCTGTAACATCTCCCAGTCATAAATTATAGAAAAGATCCTATAATTTTTAATATCCTGCAGCCAGTAAACTTGAAGCACTTTCTCCTTACATGTACGAACAGTTTATGCTCCTGCCAAAACGCTGAGGTAGGTTGCTGTATGTGCAGCTTTAAATGATCAAGTTCAGTGGGGTTTTCTTCCATGTTTGATTTCAAATGTTTAGCTCCAGCCGAAGCCATGTTCAGCCTGTCACTATGGAGTCAGAGCCGCTGCCCATGAGCCTGGTGGTGGCTGGCAGGGAGGGTTGGTGTTCTTTAATTGAAGTGGACAGGTACATATGTACATGGAATGAAAAAAAAACAAAGCTGGCCTCCACAGCTGGGGTTTTTCAGGAAAATGTAGTTTTCAGAGCCTCACACTAACTGGTTCAAAAGCCAACTGTATGTACCATGCAAGGGGACTTGGAAAGAAAAATAAAAGAGGAAAAAGAATAAACTAGTTATAACAGCATGATTAGGTTTATTTTATTTAAAAATTCTGGTTTAAAACATTTTTCATTGGGGACAAAGGGGAAATACTGATAACTGAACTTTAACACTGCTTTACAGTTATTTTGATTAAAACCTCTCCCAAAGCTACTTGTTGTACTGCTTGAACATTTATGAACTAAATAAAGAGATGTAGGTTTTTTTAAAGGTGTTATTCATTACCTTACTAATGTATTGAAGAAATATGAACAGGAACACCCAGATCTATAGAGTAGTCATTTATAGAAAATACCTTATAAAGTACATTGCAGGTACACTGTACTCCTAATAAAATATTTTTTAATCAAGTGCTTTTTTCAAGTGTTTTACATGAAAACGAGGGTTAGTTTCTGTGGTAAATGCCGTTATTCAGAACAAACTGCTTGCGGGAAACGTGCCCCTGTTAAATGGTGTAATGAACATGCGATGTGTTAGATCTGAGAGCAGAAATGGGAGGAGCTTACTGGGCAGCTGTGGGCACAGCACTATTTAAGAATACTGAAGGTAGGAATATTTTCACTCAACTTCCTAATTTATCTTTAGGAGAGTCCAAGCAGCTTCATTTTTTATTCCCCACTTAGTTTTACATATTCCTAGAACCTGTAAAATGGAAATTATTAACTCAGAGAATGTTTTGTCCTCTGCTGTAATATGGTCTATTGACTTCATTACAGCACTTGATCTGCTTTTTCTTGGCTCAAAATTGAGTCACCAGGATTGCACACCCAAATTCTTCTGGGTGGCAAAGAACCTGTGGAAAATAGGGAGGTTTTTAAGAGTTCTTTTTTAAAGACACACATTTGGTTTAAATTTTCAACTAATAAATTAATTCTCTTCCCCACCTTGTTAAAACAAAATTGATAAGAGGCTTTAAGATGTTATGGATTGGTTCCTAATTATTTGGTAAAAGGGTCACTACTTGACAATCAATGACAGCACACAACCACCCCCTGCTGCAAAACCTCTGTGAAAGCCATCTGCAGTCCCAACACTTCTCCATTTACACACCCAGAAATCTGCCTCTCCTCCTACAAACCCCAGCATCACTGCTCTTTACCACGAAGTCTTGGCACCCAGCATGCACACTGGTCTTAGCACAGTTGTCTTGCTCAGTATTACCTAACTTCTAAAATCAAGATGAGGCATTTAATAGATTCGGGGTTTTTATTAGTTTTTCCATGTGAACATTACAATTTATAATACATCATATCTAGTTTGACTTCCAGAATGAATCTAATTTAGTGCATCATCATATTAGTAAAAACAAGCCTGATAAGTGGGCTAAACTTCCGACTAGTATCTTCATATCCTTCAGCCAAGGCAAGCTAGAATGTCAATCACTTTACAGACATTTAAGTAGTGTTTTCCAAAAACCACCCAGCCCCAAATTAAACTAGGAAGCGAATACAATTTAAAGCAGGAAAGATTTGGTCATTTCCCTCCCCCCAGCAGAATTTAATTAACAGCTATAGTTTGCCTCATTACAGTTTTGGAATCTCAATTAAAAATCCTGGAGTCTGTTGGGATGGAATCGCACGTGTCAGTCGTTGTCTTCAGGGGCAGCCTCCCTAGCGGTAGCCGGGCCCGGGCTGGGTGTAGCCCTGCGGCCCGAAGGGGGGACGGCTGCGAGCATAGGGGTTGGGCCCGCTGGGCGGGGGGGTCATGGTGCTGCCGGGCGGCGGGGTGAAGCCGGGCCGCGGCTGGAAGGTGCCCGGCGCCGCTTGGGAGCCGCTGTAGGCGGCGGGCTGGGAGGCCTGCGTGGTGTAGGGCTGCGGGGGAAAACTGCCCGCCGGGTACTGCGGCGGCTGCTGCGCCGGCAGCTGCTGCGCCTGCCCCGGGAAGGCAGCGGCTGGGGCCGGGGCAGCTGCCTGGCTGTAGGCCGGGAACTGCTGGGCTTGCTGCGACGGGGGCTGCGGCTGGCTGTAGCCTGCTGGAAAGAGAGAGCAAGGTGGGGTGAGAGACACTAAGGAACCGTGTCTGCAGAAAGACCTTTTGTTCATAATGCTCACAGTGACAAACGCAAAACGATGCAGGAAGCACAGAAAAGGCAAACCAAGCGTGAACTGCGAGTTTTCCTGCCTTTCACATAAGCACACGGCCGGGGTTTTGGTGCACACTGTGGCAGCACAGCACACTGACAACAGTTACTATAAAACAGTTTTCCTGTGACTGACAAGAAATAAAGAAAAAAAAAAAAGACAAGTAGTCTTTTCCATAATACCACACCCAAAAAATAAAGCCTTCATTGGTAAATGAGGCAAAATTCAACCCTTTTCCCAAATAAAACCTCCAAATTAAACTGTCTTGACAACACTCTCAGGGTTTAATATAAGTCATACCTTTGGTTAATTCATAGATGTTTTTAGTTCTTTAGCATTAAATATGAAAAGGTTGTGTAGAACGGAACACTTTAGCACAAAACTTCCATTTACACGTCCCAGATTTGATTTTTCTGTATAAAACTAGCTTCCAAAGGGTATTTCTCGTCTCAAAAATTTTAAAACAGAACAAAGTCCTTTCATGAAGAAATAGCTACTTTTATCAATCATGAAACACACCTGCAGCTACTTGCAATGAAACCTCTCCAGTGACTGGAATCCTGTCAGCATTAAACACCAGACACACAAATTATTAAAAGTGCACAGCCCTAAATGGAAAGAGAAGGGTAGGAAGGCACTGCAGTAAACTCACCTTGAAACTGGGATCAAAATTTACTCATGAGACAAACCTCTGAAGGGTCCATTTTTACACCCATGTATAAATAGCCACTGTTGCCTAGTAGATCTACAAGAGTGGGAAGGGATCCTCCTCTTGGGGAGACATGGGTTTGAAAGGAGACAATTCTCATGAGAACTAAAGCAACACAAACCAAAAGATCCTATGACTCAACACCTCCAAAGGCTGCTGTCAAATAGATCCTCAAAAAAAACCCCTCTGTTTCTGAAGATTAATTGTGAACTAAGCTATGACAGAGGTGCCCCAGTAAGTTTCTGGCAGCATTTCATTTATACTTGACAATGATGTTGATTGGAAAGCAAAACTCACATTGCACTACAGCTTTCACAAGAACATCAGTAAAATAGTGAATTAGGCAATGGTACAATATGTCTGGAAAGCAGGTTGGAATTCCTTTGTTTCCTCCTCAGTTTTTACGTCTAGAGAGTCAGACAGACCCTTCTACTTCCAATGGGCTTGCTACTTCTGAAATTATACCTCAGTACATCTGTCTCTGTATTCTAATTACAAATGGGGGGGAAGAAATCTGCAGAGAACACGATACCATTTAGACACTCAAACCAATGAGCTCTCACACAGTGCACAGGAACAAGGTCTGAAGCACAGACCTTTAGCCTAAGTGTTCTACAGTTCTTATCCAAGGTAAGCATTGAATTTCTTCATGAGCTCTGCAAATCTTCTCATCTACATAAAAACTGATGCACTCCCACTGTGCATCAAGAAAAGGTCACACTGGCTCTGAATCACTTAATTGGAGTCTTTTGCTTAGCTTAAGGATTTTTTAAAACAAGGAATGATAAAGGCTTTGTATCATTTTCTGAAATTCGTCAGTAAAATACAATTTGTTACAGAATCTACTCTTACAGATTCATCCCCAAACCTCATCTGAATCATCATTCCTAGCATATACTATTCATTCCTAGATGCCAGCTGCTTCTAAAGGAACTGAAAGTTCTGAGGTCGCATTTATTTTGGGTATACACCAAAGTCAGCTTTTCATAACTCACTGCACATACACCACTAGTGCACTAAAATATTCTTCTGCTAAAAGTCCACTGGCACTTTTATTTAAGATATCAGCAACATCAAAAACTAAAAAAGCAAAACTATCACTTGAAAATTGCTCTGGGATTTACAGTACATGTAATAGCCAGAGATTTACTGAATGACAACTACAGTGTTTACACCACTAAATTTTGGACACAGAGATCATTCTAGATGCAAGAAATAGGGGCCATCTTTAGACACCTTCGATATTTAAGGAAGGTAAATTGGGATGTTTAGTCACTCGCTTGCTAGAATCCCATGACTGCAGAATATAATCCTGAAGGCTGCTCACCCTTCAGGGGATTCATTCTGCCAGCCTTTCTAACAAGGCATTTTGCTGATTAGAAATGATGTCTTCCTTTGGTCACAATCAAGTAGAACTGAACTTTGACTACATATTAACAACATAAACAGCTACAGTGCTCTCTTCCTGGCAATTTCTGCATTATGCCAGTTCCCATAAGGAACACAGGCATCTGGACAGCTCAGCACCCTGATCAGGGTTAGGAACAGAAGCTGATGGGTCGGGCACTGCAGGAGAGGTCCTGTAGCTGAGCTGCTGTTGCAGAGCTGCTTACCTGGGTACTGCACGCCGTACTGCTGCTGGGGCTGAGCCTGTGGCTGCTGAGCAGGGTAACCAGGCTGCTGGTACTGCTGATACATCTGACCTAGGGATTAGAAACACATTTCATTGAAGCCCAGTGCCCTGGTGCATTACAGAGAATGATACCCTGACAGTTCAACATCACAGAAACAAACCCAATGACATCAAAGTACAGATTTTAGTTTCTGAAACATGTTGTTCTGACTAAATAAAGTTTATCTAACGAGTTACATGAGGCTTAATATTGCACATTTTCAGAGGCTGCCAGAAGCTATGCACCTTAGTTAGTAGTTAGCACTACTCTGGTGGGTAACAGACCAGGAATCTTTAAACATCTTCATAACTGCTCCAGAACTTACACTGTAAATCAAAATACTTCAAAAGTTAAACATGTCCTCAAATTGTCTGTTTAGATTAGGTTTTTAAGACCATTTTTGCAACCAAGTACTGTAAGCAGAGTGGTACACTATTTATGCTCACCACATTTTCCAGATAAGTCATCCATCTCTTAGCACTGCCAAGTTTTCTTAAAAGACCCAGTGGTGTACATCCAAAGCAAAAAATAAAACCATACATTCTTAAGCTTGGTAGTCCAAGTCAATGCTTATTTTTCCTACATTCGCTGTTTTCAACGTCTTGGCCAGAAGAGGCAGAATATTTGTTTAGACAACCTATAGGTCCTGTTGAGGCTTTATGCTTCTGCTGTTTTTCAATCTAGTTAGTCACAGTCAAAGAGCAAAATCAATTGTCTGCCAAAACTAAAGCTTAGCTGAACTGAAGCAGACATGGAAACTTTACTATTATGAAGTGTTACTGTACTATTATGCATTTTGCAAAGACCAGCAGACTGTATAAATAGACTGTAAACTCTATCTTCGGAGCTGTACCAAGACAAAAGCAACTTGACTTTGCTCCAAGTCCTCCCAGACAGACCCCTGTCCACACAGATTTAAAGTAACTCCTTATTTCTTCTCTTATCTGCATTATTTTCAACTGAAAGGACAGTATTTTACATTCACACTAAGATGTTTAGTGTATTTTATATTGATGCAGTCAATTAAAATATTATTTGGTGTCCAATTATTGTGGGAGATTATGAGAGTGCAAAACACAAGGCTTGAATAGAATTTAAGCCTGTTAGCTTGATAATAAAGACTTAGAAATTCATTTGACAAGGGGAAGTTCTGGGAGAATAACCAGCAGGCTGCCTGTCTCGGGATAATTCCCCACTGGCTAACAGAGACCACACTAGCACCTGCTGGAAATCCCAGGTATAGGGATAGCAAAGAAACAACATGGAGTTTTACCAAAGGTTTCTGAGAAGCCCTGCTGTCTTCTCCAGGGCTGAGATGTTAGTGAGGAACAGAGAGGTGTTCCAGTGCCATTTAAGAAAACATTCTTAATTTACAGCCATGAATACAGCCATGATCCTATGGTCCTCCTTCTCTCTCCCCGGATTTTTATTCTGAAAACTACATGAGCTACAGCACTGGTGTCTGCTTTTGTACTTAGCAGTGCTTACTGCAGTGAAGGGTCTGCCAGCATTTACCATTGTTCCTGTGCACTGAAAAAGACTTCTGGTCTGATTCAGAATACAGACAATTTACATATATTCACACAACATTCTTTTCCCTAGAAGATCATGAAGTGCTTATGGGACTGAAATGTCACATGTATTTCAGTAAAGACTAAAAAAGCCTCCACATCTGTATATAATTGCTTCTTGTGCGTGTTCAGGACTGAATTTAGTGGTAAAAAAGTGCAAGCCACAAGACACAGTACTGTACTAGAACATCTTTGCTGGATTGATTTAATTAGTGCATGCTGAAACTTCTCAAGGGAGGCAGCTCTTCAGTACTATCAGCACAGAGAAGTAAAGTGACTTGATATACACACAACAACCTAATCATCAAGCATTTACTGTCAGAGAAATCCATTAATAAATAAACCCTGAGACACCAGAATGACTGACACCACTCATTTACTTGTATCTTCAAAATATTGGGAAAGTGTGTGGGAGAAGCAGAGCTTCGGGTGTTTGGGGTTTTTTTATGACGTGAACTGAACATTTCAAACTAGCTTCAAAACTAGTTTCTAACAGAAGCTGCTGTTGACCAGCAGTGCCATTTATGTGAGTCCATCCTGTTGAAAACCTAACAATCAAAACCTATCCAAAGTTCTGGCTGGGTTATGGCTCTGTGGGGACAGCATAAGCCCCCAAATTACCACTGGACTGAAGTACTATCGAACCTCAGGGAAGTATAGAAAACTACTCCATGTTTCAAAGGAAAGTCTTTGAACATTTTGGAATAAAACTGATAAGCGCACTTACATTACCCAGCTTTGGTAAGAGACTGCTGCTTACCACACATATACAATGCACAGCATAAGCAATGTATATCTAATTTCTAAAGCGCAAATACAGAAGTTCCTTCTGATCTCTTCCCAAAGACTAAACCAGAGTGAGGAAAATATAACCAAAACTTAAAAGACTGCAGTACCAATAGTAAAAGCTACATAAAACTATATATCAAACCCTCTGTAATTACTACTGTTGCACTATACTTTCCTTGACCCAAGTTTAGAAAAATCACTACATCTACTCTGATACATGAGCCTAGATAACATCTTCCCTAAGTGAGTTTTACCGAAACAAATACTCTTCCCCTTCCCTGGTGTTAGCAGGATTCCAAGCTAGTGTTGTCAGTGCTTTTAAATGTTTCACTTCTTTGTTTCAGTTCAAGTTTAACAGCGATACTTAAAACTTCTTATCTTACTGTATTAAACTACAGAAGAAAACCTAAACTCAAAATGCAAGTTCAGTAGCTGAGAATATGGTTTCTGAACATTAAATTTTCTGGCTGGCAACAGAAAAACATTAAGCCCTTTTTTGCAAAACTAACTTTTATACATAAACACCAAGCTACAAAGATGTCTCTTTGAGCTACAAAGATGTCTCTTGCTGTGTAAGAACTAATAAGCAAGCAAAGGCTGAAAGCACCAAGTGTCTCATAAGCTCTACTGCAACAACATACCTCTTTAAATATTATACATAACTATCAGCTGTTCAAATGCTCTGCTTGATCAAAATAATACTTATTTCCTTCAGGCACGACAATGCAAGTGAATCTGGATACTGTGACCACCACGTGTCTGAGCACTACATCAAAAAAAGCAAGCATCAGAGGACTCTCACTTGTCCCTACACCAGCACACAAATAATTTTATATTCTTATTCTTCATACAGAGACAGAAGTAACAAAGCAGGTTATTTCACAGACAGTGTAATTCAGAAGTGTACAGGTCTGAAGGTTCAGTGCACTTAAAAATAGCAACAGAAGAAATTATGCTTAAATGTAGTAAAAAATAGGTAAATTGTGAGAAGTTAAATAGCATTTTTAAGGGCATAGTACAAACAAATCTGAATACCAGAGTTAAGACCTTAAACTTTAAAGGAGAGCCAGCTGAGCTCGCAGGAGTTATAAGGAACTACCACGCAATTAAGATGGTTACACGGTTTAACTTGACTAGCACAGAGCCATACACGAAAAGGAAGCAATGAAATACTAGTAGAAATGATGAGTAAACAACAGTTTTAATACATACTTGACAAATCCACAAACTGTTAGTTGAGTGAAAGCTCAACACAACACACAGTGTATGATACGAGCACAGATGCAAGCAGAAAACAGTTCCATGAAAACTCGTGTTACAGCACTCCTTTCAAACAGAGCCACTGCTCCACCTGCTGTTTCTGTATGGACCAGCACGGGCAGTGAGGACAAAAGCTCCTCTGCCTAAGGACACACATCGATTTGCAGTTTGGTATCCACCTTGTCTGCTAATTCAAGGCAGAATCAGACACCATCCTTCACATCCTGGACTGCAGAAAAGCACACTGCTTACCTTCCACCTGCCCCGTCTGTGGCTGTGTGCTGGGGTAGGGTGGCTGCTGTGCCTGAACCCCAGGGGGATGGGCGGCAGAGGAGGAGGAAGCGATGCTGTCCGGCGTTCCTGATCGCTCCTCTGCAGGGGCACTGGGTGGTCCTAGAGGAGCAAGAACAAAATACCGTATGTGAAATGAACACGTAGATGAAATTCAAAAATTCACAAGATCCCTCCCTTGCTATGTTTTTAACATTTTTCCCACTTCAGATTTACACGTGTGTCATATGTCATATCCAAGCTAAAAGTAAGATACAGTAATTTCACGATTATAAGCCGCACCTGAATATAAGCCACACCTCCCGGTAGCCGGGTAGACCACGGGATTTGTCAATATATAAACCACACCTGAATAGAAGCCGCACCTTTTTTCTTTTTTTTTTTTTAAAGTGATGATCCATGTGTAACAAAGTAACAAATTAGTAACAGAATCGCTGCCAGCTGGGTTTGGTGTCAGATGCTCAAGTTGCAACAGTTTTCATAGACCAGGGAAGCCTTTAAAGGCAGCCCCAGGCGCCTTCCTAGCTGGCTCTCACTTCCTGGTTGGCATTTCACTGGGATTTGTCCATAGATAAGGCGCACCTGAATATAAGCCACACTACTGGGGCAGGCTGGGTTCTTCAAGGAAAAAGGTGCGGCTTATAAACATGAAATTACTCTAAGTGTATATTTGCACATCTAAACTTTCATTTGAAAATACTGGGAGGGCAGGGAGGGGAGAATTTTCCACCTATCTCTAGGTGACTCAGATTTCATTCTTTTGAGGAACTTGACTCATTTGTGAGATAAATCTCTTCATGACAGCATATTTTTTCACAGCTTCAAGTGTTAACCTTGCACACAAACACACTGAAGAGTTGCCATGTTTGGACAACATGCACTTACCTATTTTTTCTTATCTGGAGGAAAGGTAAAAGGTTGCATGGAACTATCCAAATGGATAAGCATCTTATTGTCAAACACATGGACCAGGCCACATAGTGTTTTACTGATAGTCAAATAGCATGTGAACAGGAACCTCCAAAGAGATGTTAAAATCACACTCCCAGACGGGATATGCAGGCTTCAGTCTAAAAGCAATTGTCTGCTCTGCTGATTCTGAAAATATTGCAGTTGACAGCCAAAGATAGCATGGAAACTGGGAATTCAGACTTCCTGTACATTAGTAAGAAGTTCTGAAACACACGTGAACAAATATAATATACTACAGTTTAATGCAAAATATTTTGTTAAAAACCAGGAGCTTAAACCTGGATCTTCCCAACTGTATGAATACTAAGAGACACTACTTTCAAATACACGCTTTAAGTTAAACACCAGTACTAAAACTGCTGCCAATTCATTTGCAATTTTAAGACCGTTACATTTACACAATAGAAATATGCATCCAACAAGCCCCTAATTGTGTTTTCGTGTCAACCTTATTAGGGGAAAGTTAATTAAATCTGCCTACTACTTGATTTGCATGTATATACATAACTGCAGGATTACATCTTTAGAAATGGGATTGCTTGAATGGTTTTCTGTGGAGTTCTTTGTACATTCAAAGAATGGTCAAGTCAGTTCACTTTTGTGAGAAGAATTATGGAGACACAAATACTGAAGTATCAACTAATCAAAACATTGACTGACACTGACAAAACCACTCATTCAAAAATTAGCTCAAATTTTCTGCCAGTTGTGCTTCACTTGCTATTGCTTACTTGTTCAGATAGCCCACTGCAAGTTTTCAAGCACCACCTGTTTTATGAAAGAACCATGCTGTGACAACACCCAAAATGTGCCACGGGGGAAGAAATCACATAATAGGCCTGGTCCACAAACTTCATATTGCCACTGTCTGTGGGTACAACTTTGGATCCTGTACAGTCACATTCATACAGTGCAGATGTATTCCTCTCATTCCAGACTTTTGCCATACTGGAGGAATGAGCTCCAGTTGCTACTGGTTTGCTCATCTGTATCTTCACACATCATATAAAACTCACTTGCTCTGGAGGTGAGAGCACACAGCAAATCCTGTTAGCAGTTTCATTTTCATGTTTCAATGAACCATTAAACCTTGCCAGGCCCACACAGATTGCGTGCAAAATCACTGCTTTAAGTTCTGCATCACACTCTCACATTGCTTTTCTAGCTTCAATTATCCTGTCTCAAGCTGATGGCATTCAGTTTAATATAATCAGTTTTCATATGCTTAGCATTCTACTACTAGGCCAAACAGCCTTCCAGCTCTTCAAAAATAAATATAATTCAGACAAGTATGTTATTCCTTTCTGCTAACAGTGAAAAAGTTGATTCTATTTACTTCTAAATGAAACAGAGAAAAGGTGGGATCATACAACACATTCTGAATGACCTATACAGCAGAAGCACAAGCCAAGAACGTGAACTGCAAGATCAAACCTTAAAGCAGAGCAGTGAGCTCTTCTATCACTGGAAGACACCAATTAAGTTAGTCCACACAACAGCTTTAAGTAATTCAAATTTTTAAAAATTGAAGCCATTTTCTACTCCAAGCTAAAACACAATGCTAAAATCAACAACATTTCAGTATTTTATACACCAAAGTTAGCACACAGATACAACACCTTAACACAACAAGTTTTAGAATTCTGAAAACACATAATGAACAGACATCCAACATACAAATGCTTTGTTACAAATCAAAACCAGAGTCATTGATTATGAACATGTTTAGCTTCCTTTTCCAGCCACATCCTTACCTGACACCTGATCATCTGTCAAGCCAAAGGCTGACATGACATTCTTGCTGATTTCATCCTGGTTCTTTAGCGGATCGAATGCAGACATGCTCGCTGCTATAACTTGAGTGGATGGCTTAACATTAGCGTCAGCAGCAGCAGGCTTTTCGTCCCTACCATCTACAGCATCTACAAAGCAAAATGCCCAGTTACCAGCTCTCCAGAACTGAAAGACCAGCACACACACACGCATTGCACTGCAGCAACCACATCACACAGCTGGGGGGCTTTATAAATTTAACTGTTGAAATGGGCATGTTAGGATAGCAGTGAAGAATCACTGATGTACCTGAAACTGGGATGGACCACAAAGCTTAGGTTTCTTTCGCAGTTACTTAAAGATACACTTACACCGTGGACTATCAATATCATATATCACATGTTCTGAAATTCAAAGGCACAAAGCTCCTGCTTCAAACAAATGAATTGCTCACAAAGAATTCAAAATTAGGAAAACATACAGGATAGTTCCAACTTATTATGGTGTTTTATCAGATGCAGTTTCTGTTTTTCTGGGGTTTTTTTTTCTGTTGCTTTCTCCACTAATTTTTCCTAAGCTGACACATAAAGTTGAGATCTTTGCATCTATACATGTAACTGAATTGCTTAGAAATGCCTTACCTAATAGTGCTACATTTCCTGTCAAAAGTTAACAACTACAGACAAATACAGACTGGCTAGTTTTGTTTAGATCACTCTTAAATCATTACTCTAACCTCCTTCCAAATAGTTTACCAGAATCCAAGGTATTCCACTGAAATTACTAATTGCATATATTGTAGGAACAGGGATGAGATTTTTTTAAGCAACAAAAGCAATAAAATTTCAAAGTGCAAATACAAAAGCAACACTTCCTGAAAGTCAGGCTGATGTTCTTGGTTCACTGCTTCACTCAGAGCACTGTACTTCATGACTTTGTGTCATTTTCTGTGTCTAAACTCTATAGTTAAGCACACAGAGATACAGTATTTGCAGTACAACTGTCCTAAGCTAGGAGATCAATACCTCAAAACAGTAAGAATAAGATGTCCTTCCCCACTTTGCCCTCCCCCAAAAATCCTTTCCCACCCCTACCTGCACCCTTGTGCTGCTTACCCTGAGACAGCTCTGATGCTGGTCTGAGCACAAAATGTGTGGATTCAATTTCCTAACCTGGCAAAAAAAGTGGATATAATTTTGGCTGAATTCACTTCTTACTGTTTTAGTGAATCAAATTTGCTTAGCAACACAAGATAAGCACCAGAGCTAGCCCAAAGTAAGCAGAGGGACTACTCAACTGTGAGCAAGAACGCTTCAGCAACAAACCATTAATTTGACTAAAAGCCCTCAAGACATTGCCGGGATTCACACGCATTAGTTACAGTGTTTTCCTACACTGCAACAAAACCTTGGGTTCTAAAGTTCAATTCCTAAATTAGTTCAGTGCTTTACTCCAGGTACATCAAACAAAAATTTTGCCTCTGAAATAACTAAAGCATTAAAAATTAAGTTCTTTGCCATCAAGCAACAATTAAGAATGATCCATGTTTCACTCTGTTAAACAGCACTTCACTCTGCAAATCAAAGCAAACAACTCTGCCGGGCTGCCTACCACTCTCAGGCAGATTAGTGGAAAGCCCTGGTTCCGCTGGTGGCTCTAAACAGTCCAGTAAACGATTGACTTTATTGCGAAGTTCTATCAGCTCTCGGCGCAGGTACTTCACTTGGTTAGATTCTAAGGGTCTTGGTTGTCCATTCACTGCAAAAAAGCAATTAGATAGAACTGTAGTAACATCCAGTTTTGACATCCAATTTAAGATGACAAAAAAAAAATACAACCTTTACTTGCTTGTAGCATCATCATCCTTCATGGAGTTTAAAGTGACAAAGTTTAGTCCACACAGATTGAACTCATTCTAGAGTTTACTGCTCCTTTAATATAATCTCAGTTCAGCAAAAGCTACAATACCAAAGCAAAGCCCACAGTGTCTGCCTTGTTTACTCATTTCCCTGAATATATCCTGAATGATGCAGTGGTTCTCCCTTAGGAACTAGCACAGCACACACAACACTGCTGCAATTCATGAGTAAGGTCAGTGTCCAAGCTAAAGGCTTGGAACTAACTACATGCTAAGTTACCTACAGTAGCTTGAAAAATAAAGAACTTTTACACAAAGGCTAAAGGATAAATGTTAAGATCTATTCAGCTCCAAGCAACTAATACTAGTCTGGAGCAGTGTACCACTGTGAGGTGTCAGCTTCAAATTCTCATGCACCTGTGAAGAAAACACCACAAATGCTAAAGAATTGAAGAGAACATGGAAAAGAGCACTAATGAAGAAAGGACCACTGATCACATGTATATGCACACATGCAAAATACTTTGAGCAATCTTATAAAAAGCGGTAGTTTCAGTTTCCATTAAGATTGGAAGTCTCATGCAAAGCATCAAGAGAAAACAGATTATCATGTATTAACTCGGCAGTTCCAGCTTACTGATTGCATTTTCTCCACTGTCTGAGGTGAAAAATTTAAAAATTTTTGTACCTGTCAATGAAGTCTATTGCCTGAATTTTAATAAATATTATTTAAAAGAAATAGAAAAATACAGTCTTCTATACTTACCAAACAATGTCAGCTTAAGTATCCTACTGCATTGAATTGCAAAGGAGAGATCTGAACTATCAAAAATTGTTATAAGATCTCCATCTGAAAAGAACAAGGAAAAGTTACATTAAAATCATAGCCTATGACTACCGAGCTTCACATCATGACAGAAGTGCTCCTCCATTACTGAAAAATAACTGTCTCTATTTGATTGAAGTCACTAGAAAACATGTTTATTATTTTGGTGCGAGAATCAGCGTGCAGAGAAATCATGCACAGAAGGTATGACAGAAGCATGACTGGCTCCAAAACAGTCTTCTGATATTAGCCCTTTGATGTTCCATGTAACTCATCGTCTTTTATGTTTACATACATATGAAATATTAGGTGAAATATTAGAGCTAGGAGCTCACAAAGTCCAACACTAGGAAGAAAGATGCTACCAGTTAAAAGTGAAATGCCTATGACAAGTGGCTCCAGAGCCACACTGTTCATGAAGAAACAGGAGTCAGATAAATGGCACAAGCCAAACCCAATTCAATTTTTAAAAACCAAAATAAATTTTCAAATTACTAGAACACTTCCTCAGGTTATATTCAGAACATGAGCTGCAAGACTATTACCATTCCCTTGCTTAAAAACAAAGTTCATGTGTAGAAGTGAATAGTAAAGGTCTCCCTCAGCTTTAACACACAAGTAAGTATGAAGACACGAAGATGCCAAAGTAGTCAGAAGAGGACTTCCCTCAAACAGGAATTTGACATGAAATCACAACTCCTAGGCATGGATTTGTTCCATGTCACATGTCAGAGGATCCTAATGAATTTGCACATTGCCATCTTTCTCAGGAACTATATTAGAACTGGATGGGATCATTTATTCTAAAGATACAAGGAGTGATGCACAAAGCACTGACCACCTTTAGTTGTACTAATCCTCAAAAGAGTACCAAGCTCCCATTAAGTCTAGCCTCTCACAATTTTTAAGCTGAGTCAAGGAAAGCTATTTTAACATCTTTGCTTACCCAACAAAATCACAACTAAACAAGACTACTCTCTTTGGCACATCAGAACAGATTTTCTGCTGTTTAATGTATTCAACAGGTTATTCATATCTTAAATGAACCTAAGCTAGACAGTGCAAAGTTAAGAGTGGGAGCACATTATCAGGAAAATATGTAGTGGCAGAAGGGATAGCAGGAACACTTCCTTCCTGAGCAGTTACTGGAGTGAAATACCATCTAGTGAAGTTTCACCTCGAAAAGCAACAGTGTTTAGACAAAATGCTGAACAGCTTGGAATGAAGCCAACTGCAGGCTGCCCAGGCTCCTGCACAAAACACTGTAGCAAGGGGGCTCAGTGGACAGACACAGGAATCTGTTTTACAGATTACTGCTTACAAATTCTGAATGTATATAATTTCCTTACACATCAGTGACAAGGGCAAATTGTATCTAAGTTACAGTTAAAACTATCAAATAAATTAATGCTTCAGCATGAACAGTCATAAAACACATGATATCAAGTGAAAAACAGCTCAGAATTTGAAGAAAGACATATTCTAATTTTGTAGCAAGTAACATCTCTGCAATGGAAGGTTTTCTTAAGTAAGTACTATTAATAATGCCTCACAGTGTCTGTCAGTCTTCAAAGAAGGTGCTTTCTAACAAAATTAAGTTGCAAACACTAATAAAGTGATGACATGTAAAACAATTTTCATGTTTTCCTGAAAGAAATACTGTTGCCTCCCAAGATTTTTTAATGTCCTGTTTCCACTCTCACAATCTCAAAAGACATCTGTTGATAGCAGTATCAGTCATGGATCTCTGAGCAGAGACTGGAAAGTCTCCAGAAACAAGGTCTCCAAGCTCCACCAGGCAGCCTGCTCCAGTGACACACTGCCCTCCTGGCCAAAACTCATGCTCACCCTCTCAAACTGCAATTTCTGGCTGCTGCCATCTGGTGCTATTGCAAATTGTTCACATTCAATGGTCTTTGCAACTCCATTTCCACTGGCTCTGCCCTCAGCCCCCTCTGCAGCACAGTGAACAAGCCCAGCTCCCTCGAATGTTCCCTGAAGGCCACTAGGACAAAGCTCCTCCCTGTCCTCACCATACCCTGCTGGATCCCTCTGCAGCTTTTCTAAGTCTTTTTGTACTGGAATGCACACATTAAAAATGAGCACAGACATACATACATCCTCACTGCTGCCACCTCACCAGTGTCAGGAAGAAGAGGATCAGTGTCCCTGTTTGCCATTATGATGCATAGCAGGACTTGGACAATCAGACTTTATCAAAGTTAAACAGACTTTTTTTTTTCTTTGGCAATAAAGGAAGGGTGTGATGACGTGTGCTCCTTCCAACTCATCACCTTCTCCAGCTTTTCAGTAACCTTTCCTAAATGCTGATACCAAAATCCACCAGTGTTTTAACAAAAAGCCCTTCTATTCCTCATTATCCTCATTAACACAATAAATGATAATTATTTCTCTTGGCAATCAACAGTATTGGCAAATCATCCTTTGATACTCTTCTGTCATACCAGTGAACACTCAGATTCACTGCCTGAACAATGATGCATGTTCTAAACTATCTATCCTGCGCAGTGAAATGAAAATGCACATCAATGCACATGGCTTACATGTATTAATGTCACCCTAAAGAACTGGGATCATTACATCTTAATTCTCTCTCACTTATTGTAACCTTTAGGTTGAAGGCATTAAGAATAATGAATAAATTTTCTATTTTAAATTGCTAGCAGAAAAATAAAGGCTGAGAAGCACCAAGTATAGAATCTTGGTAGATGCATAAAGTCAGTTCTATGATTCTTATTGACAGCCATAAAGTTACTATCTAAGAGTATATGCTAGGATTCATAAGGTATATGTCAAGTCATGGAAATTTCTGACAATTTAAGCATATTAGTTTTAGCAAAAAAACTTTTCATCTTCAGGAATGCCAATGAAGCTTCATTCCTGTTACCATGACACAGATAGTATTACACAATGTTATTTTCTATTGGAAAATAAAACACTTTCCTTTATTTTCCTTGTTACTTTAAGATCTTATCTTTCTTATTTTTACAAGGGACAGAGCTTACCCTCTCTACAATTTCCCATGTATCATGGTCTCTGCTATGTTAATTATAACTTTTTCTTTCAATAAACTAGTGACTCCCTTAACTAACCACTGGACTTTTAGCATTAATGCTGCATCATCATGATGTATTTCAACCTTCATAACATGAGAAATCTGCCTCATTCCTTCATCATGCCAGCTGCTTCCTCCTCTACTAAGCTTCATTATATACTAGACTTATTCACCCTGATATTTCTCATTTAGTCCATTTCTGAAAAAACAAAAACTAAACACAAAACCATACACAATCAAAAAAAAACCCACACTACATCAAAATGTAGTTTTCCTTCACTCTGGTAAATTTATCAAAGTCTGAGAGATTACTGACCTGCACAGCAGCTTGAATACATGCAGTATGAGTAAACAATCGTCTATTACAAAGGTAATGAAGAACAAGAGCAAAAAGGCCAATCTCACATATCACCCTCTGTTTTAAATTCAAGCATAGCTTAAAAAAACCCCGAAGTTCCTGTTATTTGCTAAAGTTCCTGTTATTTGCTTTATGGGGCCTTTTAGCATGTGTAACTCTAACATGGTGTGCTTAGGATGCAATTTTACTCTTTGATTCATGCAAATTCACTGCTGACAGTCCTCATTTGTTTGGGGGTGGGGGATTTTTAGCTGACATTGGGTTTTGTGTGTTCAAGAACTTTAAGTAGGACACGAAAATTCACATCTAGCAGAGCAATTTCCTTAGCACAGAGCAGCATTCAACCTGAGGCTTCTTTTCTCTGGTAATTAATAAAAGCAACACCCAACCTAAATATATTGAAGGAATACGGAGGGGTAGATGAATCATTCTTTGAATACTCAAAGACTGTGCATATGAATTTGGAGAAGACACAGATGGAGGTTCTGGAAGTAGTGGGCATTGTTAGACTAGTTTAAGACACCTCCTTGTAACAGATCCTTTTAACAGATCCATTCCTGCAGCAGGTCTGGGGGACAAATAACAAAACAGAAATAGCTAAAATGTATATATTCCAATGCATCTATTGACTGAAATAGATTTAAGAAGATTCTTTAAGAAGAATCTTAGCCTAGTTGAAATGAAGTGAAGGATATAACAGCTCTCATATGACAAGCAAACTGAAGCCTTGCTAACCTTTTCCTTGATCACTTGCAACTACCTCTGATATTAAGAACATTTATTGGTTTACAGCAGTGATGATCAGATAGCATACCGCACTGAAATCATAGTGAAATAGTAGTACATTCTTTGTGGTGGGTTAACCCTGGCTGGATGCCAGGCACCCACCAAAGCCACTCCATCACTCCACTGCACAAGTAGCCAGGTCAGAGAACATGCAGTGAAAGGACAAGATATGAGATAAGAACAGGGAGAGACCACAAATCAATCACCATAAAGGGCAAAACAGACTCAGCTTGGGGAAACTAACTGAATTTATTACCAGTCAAACTCAGAGCAGGATAATTCACCTTTCAATCCATCCTGCTTTCCAGCTCTATCTCTTCCTCCCCCAGTGGTGCAGGGGCACAGGGAATGAAGGTTATGGCCTCTGCCATTGCTCAGGCAGAAGAGTTCTTCCCCTGCTCCAGCCTGGGGTCCCACTCATGAGAGTCCTCCACAAACTCCTCCAATGTGAATGCATCCCACTGGCAACAGCTCTTCATGAACTGCTCCAACGTGGTGCAGTCCTTCAAGAACAGCCTGCTCCAGCGTGGGTCTCCCATAGGGTCACAAGTCCTACCAGGCAACCTGCTTGAGCATGGGCTCCTTTTTCCATTGGTCCTGCCAGGAAGCTGTTTCAGCACAGCCCTTGCAGAGGGTCACAGCCTCTTCTCAGGCATCTCAGTCTCTGCTATAAGGCTCCTCCAAGGCTGCACTCCCTTGCAGGAGGATCTCTGCACTTGCATGGACCTCCTTGAGCTGCGGGGGCACATTCTGCCTCACCATGGTCAGCAACACAAGCTGCAGAGGAATCTCTGCTCTGCTGCCTGGAGCACCTCCTGCCCCTCCTTTCCCACTGACCTTGGTGTCTGCAGAGCTGCTCTCTCTCACATATTCTTGCTCCTCTCTTCTCTGGCCAAAACTGCATTTGTGCCATACCTTTCTACCTTTTTAAATATGTTACCACAGAGGCATTACCACCATTTCTGCCTGATTTAGCCTTGCCTGCCCTGGAGCTGCCTGGCTTTGGTCTCCCCTGTGGCTGCCCCACTACCAAAACCTGGCTATGCAAACCAAATACAATTTTGAGACAAAGAAAACTAAAAGTAAAAGCAGGAAGTCTCTAGACTCTGAAAGACAACCAAAGAATAAAACTGTAATTACTGCCTCCATCATACACCATTATCTTATTTTGAATAAAACAGAGTAGTATACACTAAAAACCCCAGAGGACCATACTTAAAGCATAGGTAAAAATGCAATAAAACCAAAGTAACTCAAAGCTTTAAGCTAATGAAAAAGCATCCAATCTCCTTTCACCTTTCTCATTTCAGAAAGAAACAAAAAAAGTGGTAAGAGGAAAAACAAAACCACCACAAATCCACTTGTCTCCCTGTCACCAGAGATCAAGATCGAAATTATTGGTCAAGACCCAAGATCTACACTACTTACAATTTTGATAAGCAGCATCTCAAAAGCTTCATGAACCTCAAAAAATTGTCTCAGGGTTATTCAAAGTGAAATTTTATTGCTTAGATATATGAATAAAAGTTGACATTTTAGGCAGCACAGGCAGCACTAAAGTTTCCTAAGGCTATTAAGAAAAATGAACCTGAATGCTTCAGTAACGTGGGAATTTTTACTGTACAACAGCATAATCATTAGCCTTTAAGAGACTTTGGATTTTATCACTTCATTCCAAGTTTCATTTTATGAACAACATCCCTCTGTCCCAAATTAAGGAACCTATCCATGTCCCATTGACATTCAAAGAGGAAGAGTCCTCCAATCACAACTTTCTGTTTCTATGCATCTCAAATAGAGCTCTCCTTATTCTGTGGAAGTCCTTAAGGATTTTTTTTAACTCTAATGATCAACATTTTCTTTGGAACAAACAACGTGCAACAGATTCAAATGGCCCCGGAGAGGAAAGAGAACTTTTAATGCATATTTCACACTAAAATTATTTTTCTAATCTTTACTGATGGAGAAAACCAATCAAGAATTACTACCACATAAATCAAGTTTTCAGTCTTCTAAGAACTTGGGTTAGGTCATACATGTTTATTCTCCTTTAATTTTCAAACCAACCGAAAACTCAAAAAAAATGGTTAAATGAGTGAACAGAAGAAAAACCTGCAATCAACTTCTTGCAACAGCAAAAAGTACATGTTTAGAGAGAAAAAACCCTGAGGAAATATTTCAGGAAAGAATGGAAGACATGCTGTTAAGAGAGCATAACAAGACATATAGCTTCTGTTGTCCGATTAAAAAGATTTCACAAGAAACCACTTGCATTTGCCTGTGACATTAGACAATTCTGAAAGGTGAACTTCAAAGTTTCTATCCAGAGATAAACCATATCAAAGCAACAGTGGTTAATTAAACCTCAACAGTACTAATTAAATCTTACCTTCATCTTTATATTTTATTGTGACTTCATCATTGCTCAGAAGTTTTCCTCTAAAAACTCTTTGCATCATTAGCACCAATTCATCATAAGTGATATCTTCATTATGAATAGGGATTCTCCTAATATCTTCCCCAAGCTGAGCTTTGATGATCAGCTTCCCACTTAAGTCCAGCTGCCCATTCATGGTGGATTCCTTATCACCTGCAGACCTGTTAGCAGCAAAACATTAAGAACATTTCAGAAAACTGAACTGTTAGTTATTTCAATCTATCTGATGACAGTTCTGAAGCTTTACATTATCACCTTATTAGATTACTTTTACATGCCCCCTATTATGTAAAAGAACAATTGGCACTTTTTTTCATTTAAGAAAAGACTGCCAGAACAAATATCTCGAAGATTTCAGACTTTAAGGTGGCTTTACAAAGGGGATCAAGCTGAATCATGTTTTATTTCCTGAACAAGTAAGTGCAGAACTAAGCATTGGCTTTATCACATGGATGATCAGAACTCACTGAGAGTTTCCTCTCCAGAAAGGAAGATACACAATTTTTAATGTTTAAAAATTTCAACTGGAATAGTTTAACCAAGATTTTAGACCTGTAAAAGCAGCTCAATAGACCACACATTAGCTACACATTGGGTTCAACACATGGTCAGAACAGTCTGTTACTCTCAGCGTTTTAAGAGGTGAACAACTGCTCCAACTGAATAGGAAGTGCAACAAAGCCATCTTGTGTCCTAGCAGCACACGGCATACACTTCTGTTATATCCTTAACATTCTATATAAGAAAATTTTAAAATTACCACTTTGTATTAAGCAACTCTCATTTAAAAACACAAAGGCTTGAATTTAAAAATCTGAAACTACAGCAAAGTTACTCAAAAGAGTAACAAGAGGGCTGCAGGGGGAAACACAAAAAGACATCCAGGCAGTCAAATGTCCCCTCCTATTTTCACTGCTCCTATTTCACTGGACAGGGCCAAAACAATAGATCTGGAATGAGAAGTGACTAAAGAAGCAATTATCTTAACATTTGAAGTACAATTACTGGAGATCTTAAAAAGTAGACAGGCAGGCCATAATCAAGTCAAGATTTCTGAAGCCACGCGCAGACCAAGTATGTTGTTCATTCTCTTGTGCAAGAGGAACTCTCAGAGATATGCAGCTTTAAGGCTCTTATAACACAGTGCCTTATGAGAAAAATGAATTTTGCTCTAGTCAGTCTATTTTTAAAGTACTGCACTGCAAATTCTCTCCTACCAGAAACAGGACACTAAGCTAAAGCCTTTAATACATTCCTTGATGCACCTGTATGTATTTAATTTTACTGTTTTTGTGACAATATTTTGCATTAAAAAGATGCAGTATAATGCTATCTTTAGATTGCAATTAAATTTGGGGGGGGGGGGGGTAATTAACTTAATACAAAGCAAAGGTTTCAGGCAAAGCCCTTTGTTTAACCCAAAAAGATACAAGCAATTATTGAACAAAACTCATTCTCCTCGTCACACATAAGAGGAGGTAGGTGGATACAGCCTAATTGCAGGGAAAAGGGACCTGCAATTAACACAGCCACACTGCTGCTGAGGCACTGTGATGAAACTGTGAGGTTTATTGTATTGTTAATGTTCACTAATGTATTATTCAGGTTTTGCAACATAGAAGTCTTGACTGCAGGTACATCAACCCAGCCTAATTAACTTTAGATTTAAAAGCATAGGGTTTAGCACAAGTTGGTTGTTGGAATTTATTTTTTTTTATTTAAGCATTAAGAAATAAAACAGTATTGACCCCATGTTTCCTTTCATTTCCTTTCCAAAAATATACATTTATTATTACCTTGTCTGTCTTAGTGATGCTGAATTATTGGACAGTTTTTCCACCTCACTTCAGGACAGAGTTAGGATAAGCCGCCATGCACTATCAGTGCCAGAGAACAGTAAGCTGCATTAGAAAATACATATATTTAGTCACACTTCCCTAGAATGACACAATTTACATCAATCTGTCACTTTATAACATCTTAGTGAATATATCCAATTTAAAAAGCCTTGCTTCATCCATAATGTAACAATCCGATTTACACTTTTCAGTATTGTAGAATTCGCATTCATCTAAAACAGATCATGAACAAAACTTTTAATTTCGCAATAGAAGATTTTTTTATTATTATTTCTAGTAGCATGTAGGAATTCCTAACAGTAATGTATTCCTCTCCAGGACAGTCTCCAAGGATGATTTAGCATACAGAACAGTCCAATAGGGAACACATCTGGCTCCTCCCTGTGGCTTCATAGTGTACCCTTCGGGCAACTCCCCTCTCCCACGTGCACAACCAATTTCAAAAATCCATAATCTGATTTTTAGATGATTCACTGCTAACCAGAGAAAAAAAGGAGGTTCCTCTTTATCCACGTAAAGCTGGGCTTCCCAGCTCTCCTCTTTCAACTGAACTGGAAGTAAACTGGAACATACAGGATGAAGGCAGAGAACAAGCAAACCTCAGAGAAGACACAAAGCCACTCTCTGGTTCTCAAAGGCTGGCAGCTGCTCCCCTCATCCTGGGTAGGAAAGGCTCCTCTTTAAAAAGGGTTGTGCCTGCTCCTGACAGTGACAGACTGTTGTGACACACCAAGCAGGGGAACAGGAAGAGACTACTTTTCTGATGCTTCACTCACAGTTTATGAAATTAGTAAAGTGCCCCTTTCACCCTAGACCTGCTACAGCTCCAGGTAAGTTTACTGCACTGGATAAATGGGCATCTAAGAGTGGTTGGGCCAAAGAGATCATTTAGCTACCCCCTCATGTTGTTTAAGCATTAGAGCTGGGCACTGGTTTTGCTTCTTCAGCATTACAACATATGCTACTCAGAAACTATTAACAGTAAGAACTGAACCTCATATTAAAGTTCTAAACATACACATTTCGGTGGAAAGAGGTGAACTCCTATGGCCTTTCAACAGATTGAACGGTATCATTCATATCTTTGTGCAAGGAAAGGAGCTACTGTAATGCCTTATTTACCAGCATTACTCACAGAAACCTGCTGTCCATCAATGACTGTGAAAATGTAGCAGGAGAATATTTAATGCACTTTTTTTTGGTCCAGCTGTTCTCCATTCTGCTTGAAGGTGTCCAGATTTAAAGACATACATTCTAAACACTGCAGCTGCTTGCAACTGTTACAGAAAACTATTCAAATAACTGAATTACACAGCATTAAAGCTTCTTCCCCTCACTGTGACACAGCTGAATGGATGACTCCACTGAGAGAGTTTTTCAGAGAACACATCCAGAATGCACACTAATGAGCTTTTAAACAAAATCAGTGTGTGTCTACTTTCCTGGGGTGGGGAGGAATCAACCAACCAAAATACATTTACATTTCAGACTAAAGACTGCTTTCCTTAAGAATCACACTGACATCTTTCTAACCTTCCTGGTGTACTACTTGCAATTTGCAGGTACAGACTGCCCCTCCCCTCCAGGCTCACTTTCCATTCACATCTGGGTGGTGGATGTGGACAGCGATTGCCCAATCTAGGCCAGTCACTTCAGGATCCCCCTTGAAACCAGCATCTCATCACGCTGTATCTCACTACCCTTTTTGCACAGCAGCAGAGAAAAATAGCCCTGCCCAGGCAAGGGAAGACAGACACTCCTGCTTCAATTTTTTCCTGTCAAAACAGGGTTAAAGATCAGGGCGAAGCCGACAAAAACACGAACAAGCAGGACTGCCTCCCAAACGCCACTACCGAGAGAGAGCCATGAGTTTTCCCAAGACAGGTGGGGGGGTGACGCGAGGGAGCAGAAAGGAGAAGAGCTCTTTTCAGGTTTCTCCAGTTCCCACAAGGACAGGCCCGGCTCAAAGCGGAACAGAAATCTCAGACAATCCCTGCCGGGCAGCTCCCGTGGCTCCCCAAGCAAAGCGGCGGGGGTGACCCAGGGAGCAGCCGGCCGTGCTGACGGAGGGATCCCGGGATCTCCCGCTCCCCGGGCCCAGGAGGCCGCGGGCGCCTTCCGCCTCCCTCAGCCGCGGCCGGGGGGACGCGAGGGGTCTCCCGGCACCTCCGCCAGGGGCCGCGTCGCCCCTAGCACCGGGGAACGATGGGGAGGGGGAAGGGGGCGGTCGGCTCACCCCAAATCTAAAGATCCCCCTCTCTCCCTCCTTCCCGCCGCTTCCACACGTGGCTGTACCCGGGAGCAGTCCCCGCTCTCTTACTCTGGCCTCTCCGCCGTCCCGTCGGTGCAGCCCCCCCGTCCAGCCCCGGCCGCCGCCGCCCGTACGTGGCAGGGCAGAGAGAAGGGGCCGGAGCGAGGCCGGGCCTGCGCGAGTCGCGCGCGTGCGCGCTCCGCCGCGCGGGGCTCCGCCTTCTCCCGGCCGACATGGCGGCTGCTCATTGAGCGCCGTGCTGCCTCAGCCCTGCCTCAGCCAGGCCGCGCTCTGACAGAGAGTTTCTTTCGAAATACGAGCCTTGGCCTTCATAGGCTGGCGGTGCTCAGAGAAAAAAAGGGCCGTAAAATTCCCCTGAACCTGTTAGACACTCACACACGGAGCCGTTCATCCTTGAATGGTTACATCCAGGCATTCATTAGTATGGTACCTGCAGACATCCTCACACACACTCTCTCAGTCCCCTGTCTTGCAGCCAGAGCTTGTCCCCCTAAGAGAGAGAAAACATGAATCTGCAGCTAATTTCCTGAGTTTTGCCAATGGAAAGTGAGGGAATGGATTCCTAAGAGTGCCTCTCCCAGAGCGACTGGAGCTGGAGCTGGTGTTAGTGTGGGATAGTTGGGATTTCTGCGGCCCGCTTTCATTCAGCAGCGAGGCCGCGCTGTGCCAGAGAGGTGCCTGTGCAGAGCTACTTGAAGCACAACTGCGCTTAGGTAGTTCCTGGCGCTAAAGATGCCTCTGGAAGGACACTTCTTCCATTAATATCTTAAAAAGCGAAACTTCCAAGTAGTGTTTTCTGCCAGGACAAGAAAAATGTTAGAGTTGTTTAATTTTTGTAGTATTTGTCCTTGCTGAGCGCTCTGTGCCTGCCTAGAGGAGGGTCCAGCTAGCAGTGAGCAGATGAAAATGTAAGCGAGAATTTGGAATGGAAGTGAGAAAAGATAAGCATGATACAAACTTTTATTCTAAACATTTCAAGGAGGAGGAGGGGCGTGGTTCAGGAGGCTTCTTTGCTAAATGTTCCAAAGTATTTAGGAAATATTTGAAAATTTTCAATGAAAAAAACCTCTTTGCTTTAAAAAGTATAGGAAATATCCGGAAAACTGGACGTTTACATCCATTATACTTTCTGTCACTTGTATTGTGTAACTTTGTACTGATGATTCAATCTTTCTCTAATCCATTTCTTTATCAAAGCAGTGTTTCCAAAGTATAAACAAGAAACTTTGTGATCCCTAAAACTCGCATATCACAAACAATACAAAGTTCACTACACTACGAAGATAAATATATTCCACGTGTAGATAAGAGCTGAACTACTGTTCCTCTAACAATTTAGTGTATAACCTGAAAAAGATCATTTTAGTTTGTTCCATTTCTGAAACTAGCATTCCCTAGTTGAAAGAAAAATGATAAAAATAATATAAAAATAATAAAAATAATATCACATAAAATGTATAATTGCGGGAGGGCTTTATGCTGAAAATGTTTTATATTAAACAAGACATGTTCAGTGTTGGCAATAATAGCATTTTATTCACATCTGAAATATTTAGAGACAGCATGCTTAATTAGTAAAAGAAGTCAGCACTTCTAATTCCATACATCAAATTCTTCTTGGGTTTTTTGCTTGTTTTTTGGGGTAATATGGAAACAATTTATATTTTTTTAAGAGATTCAAAATTAAATGGGATTTTCTTTAGAGAATACTTTTTTCTGTGAAAAAAATATCAGTGATTAGAAAATATTAATCCTCATTTAAGGAGTCATCCTCACAGTGCCTGTGTTTTTCAACACAATCAAGTATCATCTTTCCTAAAGCACACAAATTTCTAAAGCAACATTTCTGAAGGAAATTGGAGGAATTTACAAAAGCAAGCATTATACAAATTATTTACAAATAAAAGTGGATGCCCACAGGCATAAATAACTGTCCTAAATAACTTTTAATAACCTTCTCTGCTTTTTCTGGAGCAGTAGTGATGAACTTTAGCCTTGCTTCTGATATGACTGCTCTTTTTAGAGGTTTATGAATGCTACAGTACACTTATTTTCTGTCTCACAAGACAGCATGGATTTCTAAGACACAGAGGACTTCTCAGGACTGATGAAACACTTCTATGAAGACAATCAGAAAGTCTTGTGTGTAATGCATATGTAATTTAATTTTTACTTACGAAAGGGAGAGGAGAGCTGCAGTGCATTGCCCATGTCCAATGAGCCTGGAATATGCAAAGGGCATCAAGGGAGCAACTTCTGTGTGCCTGTACTGGAGTAGAGAACTGCCATTAGCTCAGGTCCCTGCAAAGACTTTGGAATACCAGTAGCACCAAGAGGCTTTGGTGTTGCCTGGCTTTTTGCAGTCACATTGTCCTGCCAGCACATGGTCCTGCTTCTGGCTCCTCGTGGTCTCAGCTTATGATTTATTTCCAGCTACCTGCAACTGAAGAAGTGTGTCCGTCATTCGAGGTGCATGTGAGAACTGCATAAAGCAAACCATGAACAAGGCAGGATTGTATTTCACATGTTTTCAGGTCTCTAGTGCAAGTTAGGGAAGGTAGACAGGGAAATGTCTGAAAAAGTCTGGATTGTTCTGAAAGTTTCCTGTAAATGTTTTTCAGACTGTGATTTTAAAACCTTTAATGTTTTTGAATGCAGATACAGTGGTATCTAGAAAACAGGAAACACATCGGAAACTTTTTCTTGAAGAGTGGTATTCTGAAAGTGAACAGAATACAAATCTGGAGTCCCTGTAGAGGAAATGAACGTATGGACTAAATAGTTTGCTGTTAAAGCCAGAAAATATTTGTCAATGTGACTTGATTTGAAAAACAACCAATAAATGATTTTTGGTAACTGCTAATAATTACACGAGTACAGTAATTTTACACTGATAAGCCACACCTATTTCACTGAAGAATCGATCCAATCACTAATCACCAGGTGCAGCTTATTTATGGACAAATGCCGGCAAAATGCCAACCCAGAAGTGCGAGCTGGCTGGGTGGAGAGAGCTGCCACGGATCCGCCATGGAGCCGCAGCCAGGCGGGCGGCGGGGAGCGGGCTTGGCGTGGCCATGGGCGAGCAGGGCCACGGGGCTGCCGGGGCCACTGCCAAGTGGGGCGGGCAGGTGGCAGGGATGGGAGTGCCGGGGCCCGTGGCATGGGGAGGGCGCCTGGGGCTGCATTTAAAGGCTTCACAGGTCTATGAAAGCTGTTTGCAAATTGAGCACCTGAGTGCGGCTAATCACCAGGTGCGGCTTATTTATGGACAAATTCCATGGTCTTCCTGGCTCCCGGCTTATAATCAGGTGTGGCTTATGAGTGTGAAATTACTGTAACTTGAAATAAAAGAAGTACTAGAATAGGAAAACTATTCCATGTAGATTATTCCCAACTGCAGATGCCTCCTTTGCATATTATATCGGATTAGTTAGCATGTGACAGGAGCCTGTCTCCGGATCATATTATTATTCTCATCTGGATAGGAGGAAGATAAGACCTGTCTCAGGATGCCATAAGCATAAAATGTAGTGTGACATATCAGCACTTCAGTCAGATTCACACAAAGGGAATAAAGACTTTAACATTTCTATACTGGTTTTCTATATTCTCATTTTAAGGATAAACAGGAGAATCCTGAGTCAAGAAAAAAAAAACAAACAAAAAACCAAAACCAAACAAAACAAAAAACCCCAAACAACAACAACCTTCATGTTTTTAAATAAATGGATCTCTGTTTCTTGTTCATGATTTCAGTTTTAAATCCTGAGCGTAATCTGTCCATCAGTGTGGTATGATCACCTCACGACTTTTTGCACAGAGTTTGCAGATCTGATTGTCACTAGTGTACAGGCACTCAGTTTGCAGTAGAACAAACTGACAATGAACAACTTAATGTTTGGGCATGGGTGGGTTTTCACATATTTCCAATTAGCTGTTTTATAAAAAATAGCCGGGGCGTAATAATGAAGAATCCATTACTCCAAGTACTTCATATGCCTTATATGAAGGGATGCAATTTATAGGAGTGCAAGGCCAAGAATCCAGCAGGGCTTTGAGGGGAAAGAAGAGGCAGACACTTTCCTGAAGGCTTTTTTTCAGTATCACTGTGAAAGGCCTCAAGCCATGGAGCTCTTGTTACTTCCCCGGGACTCTTTCCAACAACTATTGCAGAGGAGCTTTCTCCTGCTGTTCTTTCTGAAAATAGTTTAATATATGATTTGGTATAAGAGAAGCCACTCAGACCGAAAAGTCCTTTCAGTGCTGACCTTGAAATAAAATCCCTCCTTGATTTGTACAAGGGGAAGAGTTTTATGTGTGACCGAGCAGCATCCATTTCTGAAAAAAATCTGAATCCCTATAACTGCTTTCCAAAAAGTTCCCACCCTATATCAAGCTGTAGAACAAATAAGCCTGATTTTTGTTTTTAAATCTCAGTTGTTAGTCTCAGAATTGCTAAATATTATACCTGGGTAGCATTCAAAATGCAAAACGGAAAGCTGAAAGCAAGACTTGTTTTTTCACTACTTATTAACATGAGGTAGCCAATCATTCAGGCAATCCTGAGCACTACCACTATAGAAATAGTGCTAATCTTTTTCATTAATTAATCCTTTTTATTCCTAGAAGCACATACACAAAAAGTTATTAACTCTTTCTCTATACCATTTAATATCTGAGTTTTAAAATTTCTATTTATTCTGGGCTATATTGCAAAAAGGTATTATTAAGGTGAGTTGAGACTATACACTTCCCTACATTGGTTTGATGTATCATTCAGAGAAATCCAGAAAAAGAAATGTAATCAAATTTATCAGACTAATCTGTGTTTGGAGTATGCACCTTGGATGCATCTGGTTTTAATTTAAAAAGGGAGGTTTACCAAGGCAATTGAAAATTAGCATGTTGGCTATTATAAGTTTTTTAGAATGCTTATAAATTCATCCAAATGCATGTAATTTTGAAGATAAGAATTAGCTGCCTCTGAAGTTTGAATATCCAGGTTCTCTCAAGCCTGAAAAGACACAGAGATAAGGTATTTTGTTTTCTCCAACCAGGAAAATTGTACTTAAAGAAATGAAGAAATGGTACAAAGTTTTGTTGAATGGATCAGTCCCAGGGAATAAATAAAAGTTAAAGCAACCCTTTTAAAAATAATATAGTGTACACTGAAAGGCTTATGACTTACAACCTATGACAATACATGGAGTGTTGATGTAAAACTGAGCGAGTAAATCTGCTTCAAGCTGCCCAAGAGCTAGTGTGTTGTTTGGCTGTGCTGAGAAATTCATAAATCTCAGTTGGCTGGACCTGCTCTTCTCTCACTTTCAGGGATTTAAATTGGGAGTAACTGTCATTGAAGTCTAGTGACACTGCAATCCAAAAAGGGGATGAAAGTCTGAATGTGTTCATTGATATGCACTTGAACAAAGTCTGACCCACTGTAATAAATTGAATAAATTTTCTGCCTGCTTAAAGTATACATTTCTTTAAAATGAAAGATTTTGTCATAAATCCAAGGTTGTGACAAGAAAGTCTGAGCTGGTGACAAGAGACTGAGGAATTAATTTGCTGAAACATATGAGGAGTACTGTGCCATCTGCCCTTATCAAATTAATCTTCTTCTGTATCACAGAGATGCTGATCCTGATGAAGATCAAGATGTTAAACAGGAATATGAGTGCAACTGGCGAGAGAAATGACCACAATGTGGGCTTTTACACATGAATTATGATTTTGGTCCAGTGTTGCAAGCCAGCAACTTTGAATATAGAAAGAGGTAGTTTCAAAAGATACATTACATTATCCAGAATACCAAAACAAAACAAAATAATATTCCACTTTGCATCCTGAAAGACCTTACAGTGCTTTCTAGATCTTGCCAACTTAGCTGCGAAAGGCAGCCATTCCTTGTGAAATGAGGGCTTTCAGTCATGCTTCTCTTTCTCTGGGGAATGCAAAATGATACATCAAACAAACTACACAGAGAAATAATAAGGTGCAGTATAACTAACCAGGTAGATATCTAGCCACTACATGCACATTTATCTTCAGGATAAATTTTACAGTAGAGAGTAATAGGGAAGACCTAATGGACAAAGGTTGAAGAAAAACAGGGACAACTTCAGAAAAACAAGGTTATCCTGTAACAACATTTACCTCTTTTCTTTTTAATTTTCCAATAATCTGAAGTTAGAAGTCCATATGTCCTAAATGAGTATCACAATATGACCACCATCTGTAAGGGGGTTTGTATTTACATTTCCTTAACAAGTCTGCCTTTCTTTTGTATCATCCATTATTGCCAAGGTACGTTGTCAGCCTGATAGCCTGCTTTGGTATGTGGGCACTCCAATGAATACCTATGCCAAAAACACTGGGCAAATAGGAATAGTTATTATTGGCCATATTTTAAATACATGTAAGGTATGTATATTTCAGTCCATTAATTAATTTAATATATTAAATGTAAGTACTGAAATGTAGTTATGCACTTAAGTGAAGGGATGGAGTATCAGTTAGGCTGAGGGTGTCTGCAGTTTGCACTTCAGTTCACAGAGGACTGCACAGTCTTGCAGAAGGATGCAAGGCAGATGTAGATCCAGGATCCTAGATCCTCAGTAAGGAGAAAATGTGTTTCCTTCCAGTGATTATCTAGATTGAGTGAAGAGTTTTATTTCTTTTGAGTTCTTAGAAGAACAAAATAATGTACCAACATTACATTTAGAATTATATTAATAATAAACCATCACAAAAGGCATGAGATAACAAGTATTGTAATAATATGTGGACCTAAAGTTCTTCCTGTTGGCGGCTTAGAGCTTTTCCTTCTCTGCCAGTAGCTGCAAGTGTTATTGCAACTACTATGGCAGGGATTCCTAATTAATAAAAGAGACATCAGTGATTTATTGTTTGATTACACAGGCATACCTCTCTCCCACACAAATAGCTTCTTGTCTCCTAAATTCCATAGATTTTAATATCTGTTTCACCTGCCTTGTACTAAGTTAAAGAGATTTTCTGAGTCTAGACAAGAGGCAGGACTGAGTGTTGTGAGCATTGTTCTTCTGAGGACAGCTCATGTCCATGACTTGCTGATTTTTGCCGTCAAAGAGCTTCAACAGAGCTTCCTGAGCCAGCACTAGTGGTGAAAGAGCAAGCTCCCTCCTGGGCTGTAGTGGGCTCCCTTATCACAACTGGGCAACCCTGCCTTCTGGTCAGCAGTGAGAAACTAATTTAGGAACATTTTGTACTAAATACCATTACATTTCATATCAGATTGATGCAGAGTGTAACTTTTGCCCTGCAAGAAGCTTGGCTGTCAGGTTTGCCTCCTCAATCCCTTTGCTTCACTTCTTGTCTTCTGCATCTTCTGCTTACCAGCTCACACTAGGCAGCATATCTCATGGGGAGGAAGTTCATGCAAAACATTTTATCTTGGTAATAAACATGCTCCTCAAAGTCTGTTCCTTCTGCATCCCTAAGAGAGACCTTCAATACTGCCAAGCATGACTGTGCTGTCCAAAGAGATCTAAAAGCGGTGAGTCAGAATCATGTTGATTTGGATGTGTGTAACTTGTCACAGGACACACGGAAGAATATAATGCTGTGCTGTCATTCAAATACATAAGGAGAGAGCATAGTGCCACGTAGTCAGATAGTGTTTGCTGAAAATTTTCCGGCTTGCCTGTGCAGTCCAAATTCTAAATGTTTCCGAGAAATTGCCTCTACAAGTGCAAGACATAATAACGGAACAATAAGGATTGAAAACTGCTTGGTGTGTGTCATCAGAAACAATACAACACAAAAGCTGAATACATAACATGAAAAAAAAGGCTAGTGTCCCTCTACACTGTATTAGAAGAATTTCTTGAGGCTGAGATGTTCACTTTACCTTGTCAGCATCTGCCTGAATTTTTCCATTTTCTGGGTAGTTTCCTTTCAGTTTGCAGTGTTGCTGCTAACTGCTGTACTGACTTGAGAATGTGTTCTTTGCTTATTAATAAATAATATATAATGGATAATATCAGGCAGTCGTTGCTGAAAGATTTTTTACTTAGTTGCCAGAAGCAGATTTTTGAATGCTTGATTACTGTGAAAATTTCTCCTGCACCCAACAGGCCCATGCTGCTGTGCCAGTGACCAGGCTATTAGTCTCAGTGTTTTACCAGGACAATGAAAATAGGCTCAGTAATGTGAGCAGCAACAGGAGGTTATTAAATCATGTGGCACTAACCCAGAGACACTGATTCTAATTGCTCTCTGCTGGTCTCCTATCTTTACAACTCTCCCTGAATGTACTCTGTACTGTAAAAGTTGCCATATAGACAACTTTAAGCCTTACCCGATCTGATTACTGACATGGATATGGGGAAATGTCCAAGCAGCAGCTTCATCGCTCTGAGCAGCAATCAGTACAACAGTGCAGAACTGAGTGCTGACCACAGAAAAGTTGCCAACAAGAAACAGTGCAGTAGGACAGGCACAGCTGTGCACCAGGAGTCTGCAGGAGGATCCACCATGCCGGAGGTGAGTAAGGTGATGCTGACAGCATCATTAGGAAGGCATTCCTGGTAGCCAGCATCTGGTGGTGTCATTACTGCACTTCCTGGAAGTTTGGCTCTCAATTCCAGAGATAAAGATGATGTTAAAAATGAGCATAGAAAAGCAGAGACTCACTAACATCCACTTTGCAAATAAGTTTTGAGTTTTCCTATTGGTAGAAATATGTTTAGGAGAAAGAAAAGAAGAGAAAAATGAGAAAAATTGTTAAATATTTTCTCATTTTCATTTATACTGAAAGCAAGATAAAGAGGAGAAACTTTAATACAGACAGAAAACAAAACAATAACTTGTTGGCAGAATTACACCAGTGTTACTCTCAGACAGCTTAAGAAATCCATCAGTTTTTTCTGACTTTGACTTGGACAGAGAATATCTAGAACCTTTTAATTTTTTCTCTTCAGGTCTTTTTGTAATCCTTTTCTCAGTGTTAAGAAGTGAGGTAGCATAAAACAAGTACCTCTAACAATTCTCCAAAGTGCAAGAGAATAATAAACCTCCATTTCCAAATTTTGTCTTATCTCTGAATCACAGAATTGCAGAATCCACATTTGGAAAAGACCTCAGAGATCATTGAGTCCAACCTATGACCAAACACCACCATGTCAACTAGACTCTGGCACTGAGTGCTATGTCCAGTCTTTCCCTAAACCCCTCCAGGGACTCTACCACCTCTCTTGGCGTTATATATAGTGTATGTATGCATGTATATAAATGTGTATTTAGATATAGAACATTATCATAAATAAATGCAGTTAGCAGGAGAGGCTGGAAGCTCCACAGTCTTAAAAGCATAAACCTTGATGGAATTGCTCCCAATCTGCATTAGTGCAAGCAGGATGAGAAACATGCATTAATCTATTATTACTACAGCTCTGCTGACATGACTTCACTCATTGTTTGCAGGGGAATCACAAAACACCATTAGTCACAGGCATGTCCATCAAGAAAATTTGCTGCAATTCTGTTTGCATTAAGTCATTCACAATAAAACAGTAGCACAAGCAGCTACTGCCTAGAAAAAAATAGCTGTTTACACACTGTAATACCAGGGTGTGAGGAGAGGTCATGCTGGTGGTGACACATTTTTAATACCTAGTGACAAATTTTTAAAACCTAGTATTGAGATAGTGAACTGAAAAGCTCAATGTGTGTCACAGACCTGTGTTGTATCTCAGACTTGTGTAGCAGTATCTCTCTGGGTCTGTGCTGGCCAGGGTAGTAACAGAGGTGTCAACTAAATCACAAGCCATGCTATGTGATTTAGCTACTTTTGAAAATATTATTTGCTCATCAATAATATTGCAAAATGTTCTAAAATGGCTGCTTTTAATTGTTTCCCTCAAATTACATACAGAACAAAGTATTGTGACTTACTGTAAAATACTTGCAGTTTAACATCTTCCCTCTTACCTAGTGAGTATTTGAAACAAAATACTAATGACCAGACCAGCCATGGACAATCCAATACCAATACAAGTAATAAAATTCAAAGGCTTTGCGTATTTCTATTTTATCTGAAATGCCCAGAAAACCAATTGTATCAGTTATATGAGATGAGAAGAGATAAATTTCTTTTTAAAGTTTTTGTTTCTGGTTACATATAGAAACAGGCATGTTTTAGTAAAGTTATGATTATTGCTAGACACTGCCAGAATTTTAGATCCCACAGAATTTTTCTGGACCCCAAAACTAGAGAAGCTTGTGAAAAAAAAGAGATTTAACAATACCAATCAAATACTATTCATAATAATATGCAAGGTGGCACAGAACTTAGCAAAGCAGCTTTTGGCTTTTCATACTGGTAAGAATTCTGGATTTTGACTTCTTGGTCTAGAATAAGATACTACAAATAATTATAAATTGAAACCAGTCTATGTTGGTATAATGACAATAAAGCAGCAAGTGCAGTAATTTCACATGTATAAGGTGTACCTTTTTGACTGAAGTTTCAATCCGAACCCGGAAGTGCGCCTTATAATCCAGTGCACCTTATATGTGGACAAAGTTTGGCAATTTGGCAATCTGGAAGTGCAAACCGCGAGAGCCAGCAGGCGTGGGGAGAGCCAGGGGCGCAGGACTGGCGGTGGCGCGGGGCGAGCTGAGGTGGCAGCGGCATGTGGGGAGCTGGGGTGACAGTGGCATGCGGGCAGCCGGGACGGCAGCAGTGTGGGGGGAGCCAGGGGGGGCACGGCTCCAGCGGCTGGGCAGGGAGAGCCAGCAGCAGATCCTCGCTTCAAAAACAAAGTGTGCCTTATACACCAGTGCGCCTTATATATGGACAAATTACAGGGACTTGCCGGCAACCCGGAAGTGCGCCTTATACTCTCGTGTGCCTTATAAGTGTGAGATTGCTGTGCATGTAAATCTGTTCAGTGAAACAGAAAATGCTGTTGCATTTGCATAAACAGATGAGAATCTTATTTAGAATATAGTCACTTTGTGCAAAAAGGACATGCATAACATAAAGGGAAATACAGAAACAAGTTACAGTAATTTCACGATTATAAGGCGCACCTTTTTCATTGAAGAATCCAGCCTACCTCAGTAGTGCAGCTTATATTTAGGTGCGGCTTATTTATGGACAAATCCCAGTGAAATGCCAACCCAGAAGTGAGAGCCAGCCGGGGAGGGCGCCTGGGGCTGCCTTTAAAGGCTTCGCTGGTCTATGAAAACTGCTGCAACTTGAGCACCTGACACCAAACCCCACTGGCAGCGATTCTATTACTAATCTGTTACTTTGTTATACATGGATCCTCCCTTCTTTTTTTTTTAAAAAAAAAGTGCGGCTTATATTCAGGTGCGGCTTATATATGGACAAATCCCGTGGTCTACCCGGTTACCAGGAGGTGCGACTTATAATCAGGTGCGGCTTATAAGTGTGAAATTACTGCAATAGTACATGCTGTTCTGTGAAGACAGTAAAAATGAACTCTGAAATGCTGACATGCTGAAGCTAGTGACCACAGATATGTAGTTTTATCCAGGGTGTGTTTTATTTAGAGAAGCTGAAATAAATACTGAAAGAATAACAAACATCAGAAACAGGCAGTCATTCCTAAATAGTCTTGTTAGTAAAAGAGGGCAATGTATAAAACTTTATATTTGAAAGCTTAATATTTACAGAGCAAGTGCTTTTATAAACATATAAGAAAAGGGAGTAGTTAATACTAAATCCTCTGAGTTATTTACCCAGCGCAAGGCAGTGCCACAGCTAGCCCAGATTCCAGGCAACTCTGCTGTTCGTCTGGGGACATTTCAGCCTTTAGACAAACCCTCATTTAACCACCAGCTGCAGCAATGGAGGTGCAGAGCTGGAGGCTCCAGCAGCTGAGCAAGGGGAATGAGTTGGGCCAGCCCTTCCCTGCTAAGGAGCTGCACAAGCAGGTGGGCACAGCCACAGGTCGTGTCAGAGGAAGCCAGGATTTGCCAATACATTTGGCTATTCAGCAGCTTGGGCACAACTTGCCCAATTTGCCAGATCTGCTACAGGGCAGAAACAAGTACACAGGGACACTTTAACTCCTGTGCATTCTAGCTTGAGTGCACCTATGCCCTTATATTGCCATGCTGGTTGTAAAGTTAGAAACAACCAACCAAACAAAAAAATTAAACAACCCCAGACTCTTCTCATTCATGAAAGGACAATGCCCTACCATCAGATCAGCAAAATTAGTGGTATGATTACACCTGCATCATTTACAGCGTAATCCCACAAGAAACAGTCCTGACTACACAGCTGCAGTTCAGATGTGTTTTACTAGGGACTGAGATTGCAAGGAGAGTAAATGGCTACAGAGACACAGAGATAGGCACCAGTGAACAGTATGAACTGACACACTGTGATTTGATTTTGAAAGGGGAACTAACAGCTACTGAGAGATATATGGATTTCCAGTTTACTTTATGAATGATGTCAATAATAGCATAATTTGGCATTTTAAACTTACTTTATGTGCCTTTCTCAGTCAAGATTGCCAAGGAAATTATCATTTCCTGTGTACTATTCAGGTGATTAGGATTCAGGCTCCCACTGGCTAAGCATTAAACAACTCCACGTTGAATTACATGTAAGTCAAACAACAGCTTTCAGTTTTTGGTAGCACTGCCAAAACCAGAGCTGAATCCACACTGGAACAGGAAGCAAACAATGATAAATGGAGTGACCCCTCCCTCCCTCCTGCAGCACAGTGGTGCTCATGCACTCACTCATCAATTGACATGTCGTCATTTTCAAACATGCTTCTGCAGAGTACAGCAATTAGAACTGCTTTTAATGAGCAATAAGCAGCTTGGAGTGCAAATAAGAACTGAACACAACCATTCATGGTATTAGGTATTTCAGTTTAAAATTATGAATAAAAATAGGAGTAAAAAAGTTTGTTTCAGTAATTTCCTTAGAAATTACACATTTCCTGGATTGCTTAGCTTTATGGTTCCATGATGATGGTTACTGATCTGTCAGATGTGTGTGTTTTTCAGCTTATAAAGTTTGTCAAATGTTGTAAGAAGAAGCCAACTACTCTTTTCTGGAGAAACCATGCTAAATACATATTATCTAAAAATTCAGGGGAGTTGGCAAGTGGACACTCACGTAAGAGCATTGTCTGCAAGAAAGCAGTAACATCTGGACAGTAACATCAGGAATCAGTTCCTGGCAAAGGAGGTCAAAGCACACAATGGTTTTATCTGGAAGTAGGAGTTAAAATATAGCATGAAAAATGAACATTCTCCACATTAATATGTGTATTCGGCTATACTAGTCATGTTGATTTATTTTCCAAAATTTTGGTAGTCTTCTGGAGAGAAAGACTGTAATCCAGAGACCTGTTTTTTCATTCTTGATATAGGACTAATGCAGCCCAGGACGAATCCACTCTGGTATTCGTATACTATTTTGTGGAATGCACTTTTGCTCATAAGTGTCCTAGTTTGGCAGCACAGAGTCAGCAATATCAGCTGTTACATAACAGAAGTTGAAGAACATTTTCTGTGCCACTTGATTTAAACAGGCTTCACTTATGTCACCTATACATCCCAAAACCTCTGTCAATTGCTTATTGCCAAAAATCAAAGCAAAAAAACCTCCACTGCCTCTCTGCCAGAGTCTCTTTGCCTAAGTCTTGAGGAGTGTAGTAGGGCCAGGGCAGCCTCTGGCTCAAACTGGCCGTGGTGTTTCTTACCTTGGGACTGAAGGCTATTTCAACACTACTCACTACTCCACCATCAGTGTTGCCAGAAATTATTCAGTTTTGTCTCCATCAAACTGTGGAGACTGATAAAACCTGAACTGGCAGAATTTGTCATTTTGGTACAGGACAAATCTATCTCTGCCTGTCTGAGGAACCTTTGCAAGGCAAAGAGAAGAGTAGGTATAGATAGCAGATATCAGAGAAGTTGGTGTTTTTGGAGAAGCCTGTACTATGCTCATGTACACATTGAGCATTTACAGATTTTTGTTTAGATTTTGTTTTTTTAAATCTTATAAGTAGTTGAGAAAACCTGCTCTTCCCATGAATGTCAAGAGACATCTTCAGTTTTTGCTCAGGTGGAGTGTGAAAATAACTATTATCCTTCTCTTAATATCATTTCTGCTTGAAAATACTGGTAAACGAGGAAAATAATATCCTAAATCTTAATATATGCACACAGTTCAAAGGGCCAGACTTTTATTAACACTAAATAAAATATAGTCACACCAGGGACATTTACAGTTAGTGCAAAGTCAGAAGATAAGAGATTGCCTTGATTTTTGCCTTCAGATCCCACTTTTTGAGTGTTGGTTTTTTGGTAGGGTTTTTTTGCACACTTCTACTAAATTAGAGTACATTCATGTGATTTAAATCACTCGTCTTCATTGTAGCTTAAGTGAGGAAATAAAATCCTGGATTATAAACAGGTCTTGTTACTGATGTTATGCTTTCGACATAAGATCAAGAGAGACTGATTTGATCTCTCTCTGATCTGATCTGATCTGATCTGATCATCAGGTGAGGCTAATGTTACTGTATATCTACAGAATACTACATGTGCACTTAATATTGAAGAAATCTGTTCAGACTTTTTAAAAGAGAAAAAGAGAGACTCGATGTCTATCTGTCTTGAGGGGTGTGTTGTGTTGTGTTATGTTATGCTGCCATTATGATAAAGGCTTTGATTACATGATCACACTGTTTTTCCACAGTATTGTTGTCTGAAACAGTGAACAGGAATGGTAGTGACCAGTTAATGAGTTATTAATTGATTTTTATTGTCAGTGCCAGGGTTACTTGGTTTACCTCTTCACATCTTCTAACTCTGGTGAGAGGACTGAATTATTCATTTTCCTGTGGGCTTGTATTCGACTGATGTTCACCATTATGATGTCTAAGTGCTCTACTAACTTCACCATTGTTATACTGTTGTTGTGTCTCAGTGTTACTGATACTGTTGAGAGACTGAGGACAAGTCTGCTGGTTTCCAATGCCTGGCGTGAAACCCTTGTGAAGTCACAGAAATGCACATGTTTTAAGTCAGCTCTCCCACACTCACCAGCTTCTGAAGCAATTGAAGCAGAGGAACTATAATTTTTTTTTTCTTTTTCTCCTGGTCATTACCTCCAAGCACTACAGAATGTAAGTAATGGACATCTGGAAAAATCCCAAGTGAGTACAGTAATTTCACAGTTATAAGCCGCACCTGAATATAAGCCGCACTTCCGGGTAGCCGAGAAGACCACGGGATGTGTCCATATATAAGCCGCACCCGAATATAAGCTGCGCCTTTTTTTTTTTTTTTTTTAATTCCGCACAGCAGAGGGGGCGGGGCGCTCCAGCCTGGCCCCACACAGCCTGGCTTCCCAGCGGCAGGGGCTGGCCCGCCCTTGCGCAGCCCCCGTTTCCAGCGGTCCCTCTGCTCCCAACGGCTCCTGGTGGCACAGGATCCGGCCCGCCCTCTCGCAGCCCCCGTTCCCGGCGGTCTCCCGCTCCCAACCGCTCCCGGTGGCACAGGAGCTGGCCCGCACATTTGCAGCCCCCGTTCCCAGCGACCCCACACTCCTGGTGGCTCCCGGTGGCACAGGAGCTGGCCCGCCCTCTTGCAGCCCCCGTTCCCGGCGGTCCCATGCTCCCGGCGGCTCCCGGTGGCACAGGGGCTGGCGCGCCCTCATGCAACCCCGCTGCTGGCCAGCTCATCTCACTCCCTGGCAACCCCGCCGCCAGCCCGCCTGGCTCCTTGGCAGCTCTGCCGCCAGCATGCCCGCCCCACTCGGCAAAGCCCGGTCCCCACCTGCCCGGCCGCTGCTCAGTGGCAGCTCTCTGCTTGGCCGGCTCTCACTTCCAGGTTGGCATTTCACTGGGATTTGTCCATAGATAAGCCGCACCTGAATATAAGCCGCACCACTGGGGTAGGCTGGATTCTTCAATGAAAAAGGTACAGCTTATATTCGTGAAATTACTGTAATCCAATTTGCAGGTGTTAGGATATGGATGTCCTGGCTGACACCTGACAGTAGTAGTAATTTTAGTTGAAATGGTTGATATATTCAGATTTCAGGCAAAGTAAGTATGTACTTGTTCTTGATCTCTATGATTGTAGACTTATGGTCAAAGATTCAACACACCCTCAGTTTTGAAAAACAAAACAGCTGAGTCCCAAACACCAAAAGCATTCTGGCCATTACACGTGCATTTGCATTCTTCTATAGATAACATTATCCAGCTCATTTAACATTTGCATTTCCTGTACCAGGCATCAGCATGCATAAAATCCTACCAGCTAAGGGTTTTGTTCCCCAAAAGACATTTTCTGTGAATATTTGTTAAAAATTTTCCCACCTGCAATATTCAAAAGAAGAAAGGACTTACTGTTACTTAAAATGTTGAACAGTATCTGATCTTCAGTACTGAGGTCACCAATAAGGTCGGGAATATTTTCCTGTATTTCTAGTTTTGTTGACTGAAACTTTCCCAGCACTGTAGCTGCAACAATTAGCAGTATATGAGAGGATTTACGGTTCATAGTGCTGTTCATTTTGTCTAGGTAAATCAAACAACACACTGGATTTACTTCTCTGTGCCAAAAACAGAATCATAGAAGAGCTTAAATTAGCTGGAACAGACTGGATTGCAACATTGGATATGAGATGTTACCAGCCAAAGAAAATTTCTCCACTGCTTTTGTGAGGCTGCATCAAAATAATGAGTGGGATAAAAGTTATCACTATTTGTTATTATACAGCTACAGATTCCATTTCTGAGCTTCCTCTCTGATTTGGTTCTCCAGTGGGAAGTGCTCCTCATTTCCTAAACCCATCTTTTCTCCAAAGTAGAAGAATCCAGCAATGTTCATATTGGTGTAAATTGGAAATTACACATTGGAGCTGCATGCCAAAAATATTTTGACTTGTTCATGAACTGCTTTCATCCTGAAACAGAATGGAAAATGCTCTTGACTGCATCTAAAGAAAATGGCAAAAGCTTAAGTTACCTGCTTGTGGCATTGACAAGATTATTGCGGATGAATTCTGTTTTGTTGGCATCCAAGAGTGTAGCCATTACTGCCACAGGTGCCTGAGACAAGCAGAAAAAAAAGGCAATAATCAAATGCAATTGAATAAATCACCCCATGTGCTAGACACTGAATGGACAAAGTAAGAAAACTTAACAAGCATTGCTTGAAAGTACATAACAAGGTAAAAAAGGGAGACATCCAAGAGAGCAAAAACTTTGTGCCAATGGGTTCATAATGTCACACAGTTTCAACCTGTGAGGAAAATGTCATTCAACAGAAACAAAAAGACAAAAGGAAAAATAATCACCACTTCTTAACATTCTCACACTAAAATATATAAATATATATATATATATATATATATATATATATATATAAAAGTAGCAAAATAAAAATAAAAATATACATCTAAAATGTTTGTGTTAATGTCAAGTATGTGTTGGTGTAAATTCTCCCTGGAGACTGTTTTCATGAATTCTTGGAGTATCTTGGGTTGGAGTCACTGAGTTCTGAGTATATAAACTGCTGTGCACCTTTCATTGTTCCTTAAATATCCACAACAGGAGTTTTTGAAAGGCCATCAGAGGAACTTAAGAAATGTCCTCTGAAATAATCATGCCTCTCAACACAGGGCTTATAACCTGCATGAGAACATTATCCTCACTTCAGTACATTATACAGAGGGTCAGCTTGGAATAAATGAAAAAATTATTTTAAAAATTCTGCTGCTGGGGGTACTAATAAGAATTGCTATAAGCACTGGTTGGATCCAGTTTGAGTTAGCACTGAATGGAGATTAAATATCTGTAGCATCCTTAAAGTCTAAACACAAAACAAAGTTGAGGATCTTGCTATACCTTCACATGGTATATGAAGGTATGGCTAGATAACAATAAGAGATGGAAAACCTGCTAGTTATGAGGTCAAGTCATCTGTTTGTTAATCCTGTCAATGAATAACTCTACTGAATTGCTTCAATAACTGAATTGTTCTCAAATTATTTATGTTGGGAGGCTACCAAAATCAAGATTAATTCGGTCATGGAGCTTTGAAGCATCGACAAATCTTGGAATGGTAGGTAAGAAAAGTGAATGTATTGCATAGGGAGGAAGGAAATTCACATTTATAATTACTGGAGCTTATATTATTTGACTTGAAAACATCTGCATATGCAGGATGGACCAACAGTACATCATGAATGCCTGTGTTCACTGTTCTTGCTTCTGACTTCTAGTATGACCTTGGATTCAAAGTAAATATTTCTATTTAAAAGTAATCAAATCCTTTTAAACCTGGACTCTGGATCACTAGCATGAACACCTCCTGCTCCCATTCCCCAGCTCCCCAAGTGGCCCTCAGCTCACTAGATGGCAGCCCAACATCACAGCTCCCAACAAACCCACACATTACTGACGGTAGCAGAAAAACCGTATGTCACACCTTACTGGCACTAGAAATAGCTACTTATAATATTATATATTACTTTTAACCATTTAGTGAAAATTATGTACTGGAAAAATACAATATTGAGTTCAAGAGTTCCTCAGGAAAGGATCCAAGCAGATGAAGCATTGGATTGAAGGTACAGTAGTCAAGCAAAAAAGCGTGAGGACTTATCTATTTAATGGGACTGTACCTGGTGTATTTATTTTTCTTTTTTCTATTTTTCAGTTCAGTCTGGTGATAAGGAAATGAAACACAGAGGCAGCAGAAGGGAAGCAGTCACTGTAATGTGCTTAGTCATCTTCAGCTCTCCGTGTTTTCGCAGATACAGCAGGGCTAAGCCTGAGAACTAGACTTAGGGAGCTATGGATTTTATGGATTTTTTATATAGCATTCATACAAGAGAGTTTGAATTTGGATTCTTGATGGACAGAAATGTTGACAGAATGGAAAGGCTTTGCTCTTCATCTTTCTGAACATGTTGGTGTCAGTATCACACTCATGCCAGTCTTCTCCAGTTCCCTTGCACGTTCTCACTGATTTGGTAGCCCGGGTCAGCATCACCTCCGCTCGGAGGCATTTGCTGTGGACTAGGAACCTGACTGAGGAAATTGCAGGTCAGTTAAGAAATATGAAATGGGATATGTTGTGTTCAGGCAAACTCAAGCAAAATAAAATTATCACTGTTGGAAATTCAGGCCATCTGTAAAGCAGACAAGTGTCAAGAATGCCACTGGAAAAGGCTTTGGTCATTTATTTTGCTTTTTGCAAAGTTTTGAGGAACATTGTCCCAATTTTCTATTCCCACTCCCTGCTTTTTTATTCCCCAGGATAATGCAGAATCTCAGAAAGTGTTTAAGTAGTAATTTAAGATTACCTGTGATGTTAAGGAGTCCAGATTTTCTTTACGATTCAGAATTTGGAGAGGCTTTAAAGTAGGAAATTTCCTCTCTCTGGAGCACATCCAGATTCTTGAGGCATTACCTTTAATTTTGTAAAAGCAGAAAGATATGCATTTAGTGTAGGAGTTCTCACATATTCACATGACCTCACTGGGAGTTAACACTGTTCTGTGGGTGTGATGCTCTATCCAGGGTTATTTTCTGTTTGCTTGTAAAATTTTGTCTTTCAGTTTTACAAACGACCATCAATTATTTAACTGTTTATTGTTCTTTTTAGGACATGTGGTTTACACTCATGTGCCCAGTCCTGTCAGAGGGGCTGACATACTTTGTGTCAAAGTCAGACAGGCTTTAGTTACGTTAGAGCTGCAGAAACACATCTTTTAATTTGGAGGCACTGGCATCAGCGCTGAGCTGTCAAAAAGGCTTTTAACCTATCCTGAAAAACTGAGTTTTTGTGCCATGAAAGGAATGCAAAGGACAGGTGGAGCACTCTTGCAGCACTCACTCCTCTACAAGGTCTCTGAAAGCTGAGACAGTTCATGGAACCACAGTTGACGGAAAGCACCCTGAATCCTAATGCTAAATAGTAGGATGTAAACAGATCGTTTTTCTTCTAAAAGGCTGTTCAGGATCCTGACTCTCCTCCCAGCCCCAGAGAGGCACAGACCCATCTCAGCATGAGTACAGTCATTTCACATGCATAAGGCACACCGGAGTATAAGGTGCACTTCCAAGTTGTCGGCAATTCCCCTACTTTGTCTATATATAAGGCGCACTGGCGTATAAGGTGCACTTTTTTTTTTGCAGCAAGGATCTGTAATGAATTAGTGACGGAATCGCTCAATCGCGGGGTTTACTAGCTCAGCTCAGGGCCTGGCAGGCTCAGCCGGCCCCCTGCTCAGGGCTGCCACGGGCTCGGATCCCCACCCCCACTCGGGGCTGCCGTGGGCTCACACTTCCAGGTTGGCAAATTTCCAAACTGTGTCCATATATATAAGGCGCACTGGCGTATAAGGCGCACTTCTGGGTTCAGATCACAATTTCAGTCAAAAGGGTGAGCCTTACAAGCGTGAAATTACTGTACCTGAAATTCTCTTCATTTGGGTTAGAAAGCTTTGCAGAAAAGTTTGTGCTCCTGCTGCCTGAGCTACGGAGTTCTGGCTTCAAACACAGACCACTCATCTGATCAAATAATCCAACATCTTTCACAAACCTTACATTTACTTTTGGGAAATGGGAGCAAAAAGAAAGAAATAAATACCATTTACAGTATCAGGTGCACATTCCTTTTGGGAATGGCCATATTTGCCCCCTATAATCACTTTAAAAGTAAGGTTTTATATCACTTTCTGAAATGTTCACTGTCTCAGTACTATCAGAAAAATTAACTGCACTGAAAGAAAAAAATAATATTTCCAGATGAAATATTTTTAGCATAAGGATCAGTTTTCAAAAATGAAATAGTACTGAGACAATAGAAGCTCATCGAATCTTTTGCCCTAAATTAAATAAAAGCAGTTAGGTAAATCTTGTCTCAAACTAAGCTTCTAAGCTGCCACAAGTGATATCTTTTAAGTCAGTGAAATCTTAAAGTCTACTTTTTTGATCTTTTCTATTTTTACTGTTTTAGTCCTAGAAAATTTGTGAAATATTATAAAGCCTCATCTTTGGTGTCTTAATACCTGGGCAGAAATCAGACTTGGTAACCTAATGCCACAGAATACAGCAGGGTGCAAAAATACACACTTTAGAACAATTAATGGGGAACGGTCCTTTGGTGACTCTAAACCATGATGAGTTGGTTTTGGCTGTCTGCTGGACTGGGGCAGGCTGACAACCCCAGACCCCACAGCTGATACTGGCTGCATCTAAGGGCAGCATGGCGAGCCCAGTGAACCCTGGCCTGACACCAAAGAGCAGCCTATTATATTCTCATGTATCGTACTGCTGTAACTTAACACAAATTTACCTCACAAAGCTGCAAACACTTGGAAAAAATATTGCAGCACACAGGCAGAAAATTTTTTCTTTATCTTATGACTTGCAACATCCTGGTTTTGCTAACTTTTGCTGATTCAGATCACATTTCAGCCGACTATGTCCCATTAGCAGGACAGACTCAAAGCATATTTATGGTCAGGGTCCTGAGGGGGCTTAGGAAACTTGGAGTGTTGTTTGTGTTCTGGAAGAGGCTTTCATGTGAAGCTACTTAACTTTCCGGGGATCTTCTTTGCTACAGGGTCTCAGTTTCCCATTATACAATGAGACTTTCCTTCCACACAAATTATTACCAACAAATAAGGATTCATGATGCTGCAAAGATGAAGCCTGCCTTACAGCACCAGACCTGAGCCTTGCTTGCCAGGACATGGTTAGCAGGACAAGGTGTCTCAAAAATCTGGTGGAAGGAACCTCTGGAGGGCATCTAGGCCAAACAGAGACTCCACAACCTCACTGGGAGATGTGCTGCAGTGATGTGGTACCTTTCTAAATGCAGCATTTCTCTTCATGCTCAATCTCAGCACCTTAAACTGCAGTTTATGACTGCTGTGTCTTGCTTTACCCTCTGGTGTTACTGAGAAGGTTTGGGTTTGATGGTCTTTGCATCTCCCTTTCATCTGGAGCTGAGACTACTGTTAGTCCTGCCCTCAGGATCCTCTTCAGCACAGTGAACAAGTTCAGTTCTTTCCCATGCTTCCTGGATGTCCAGAGTCCCTCACTGACCTCACTGCATCTCATTGAACCCTCTCCAGCTTCCCTAAGTCTGGTTCACCTGGCTTGCAGGTTGCAAAACTAAGCTTGTGTTTCCCAGTGGTGCATCACCAGGACCAGGAAGGGCAGGATAAAAGTGTCCATCAATCTGTCTGCCTCCACATAGCACAGCTGCTCTTCCACCTTGTTTGCAGAGAACCACAATATGTTGGGTCATATTGAACTTGGCATCTACTGTCATTCCCAGGTAGTTTCCAGCAGGCCTGCTCTTCAGCCAGCAATTTCCTGCTCTGTACCAATGACCTTGGCACAGAGATCGGCACTTACTGCTGCTGGACACTGTGAGGTTTCTCTTGGAATCATCTTCAGTTTTCTCAAGTTCTTCTGCATCAAAGCTCTGCCATTAACTGTGTCAGCAATGCCTCTGCCCACTCCAGGTTCAGTATTGTGGGCATACTTGCTGAGAGGACCTGCAGTGTCACGTTGTGGGTGAGGGCACTGAAGGATTCTGCCCTATTATTGACCTGCAAGTGGCTCTATTTTACAATGTCCTGATCAAGTCACTGATTGCTACCCCTTGAGTTTGGCTGCTGAGGTGATTTTCAGCCCAGCAAGATCTCAATTCACCCAACTCTTGTGTCTTCACCTACCAAACAAAAATGCTGAGGGATATCATATCAAAAGAATCTATAAATCAAAGTGTATGACATCTTGTTACTCTTTTGTTGTCTACGTACACTTATTTCATATGGCAGACAGTCATTTGAACAGATTGTTCCTACATAAAAATCCACACTGTTCCTGATGATCTGGTCTCTCATATACATGGAAACAGACTCCAAGAGGATATGTTCCAAAAAGCTTCCAGCACTTGAGGTAAGCCTGACTGGCTTATGGTTCCCCCCAGATATCCTCCTTGCCCTTCTTAAAGGTGAGAACAATATGAACCTTTCTCCAGTTCTTTGTGACCTCTCTTCATCACCTCAGGTGTCAGGAGTCCCATGGGGGCATCAGCCAGGTCTTTCAGCTGTCTTGAATGAATCCCCTCTAGACCCATGCATTTGAACACCTTTGTGATGATCCTGCCTTCCCTCTAAGGGATAAAGCCAACAATAAGTTGCTGTGAACACATATGCATTCATACAGGCTTTATTTTGTTTTTCTTTCTAGTTATTCAGGCCTTGATCGGCAAGTGGTTTGGGCTGGTTTATATGCTTTTATTACTGGGTTTAGGACTTAGAAAAGAGAGTTCATCTGAAATAAAATTTTCCCACTGATGAAAATCCAAAATTATTCCAACTATTTTAATGTCATTGGGATCGCTCCAGATTTAAACAAAATAAAACAAAACAAAATAAAACCAAACCAAACAACAAAAAAAAAAGACCCAAACAGAACAAACTGCAAGAATACCAGTCCCTTTGTTATGATTTGTGAAAAAAAAAAAACCATGACATAATGTAGAAAAACAATTAATTATGAGCCAAGGGGAAATTTTTTCATCATTGTTGGAACAAAAGTAATTGGGTTACGAAAGTTGTCTACGCTGTATGCCATGCTCTCCTCTCCTGCCAATAAACTGGATCACCTCCTCCATACTCCCAGCACTTGACTGCCCTTTCTTCCAGCCTCCTCAACACCTTTAGCACTCTGATCCCCTGCTCTTCATGCTCCATCATGCTCCATCAGCCCCTCACACCTCTTAGATCCATCTTTATGTTTTCAGTACATAAAATATATGTCTCCATTTTGTTAGCTGGTGAACAGGAGACAAATGTCATGGGTAGTGTGAACATCTTAGTGACTGGACTGGATTGACTGGCCATGTGGCCTCAGCCTCCTCACTGATGGCATAACTCTCCTTTCCTTTTCCTCTTTGAGATATTTATGAGATTAGTCTTCTGTACCCAACTAGTGATATGTGCAAATCTCATAAGATTCTGAGACCTTTAAGATGTGTAACCACCCAGTAAATTTAGTTGAAACTGGTCAGCAAGTTAAAGAAGGTGCCAAGAAAGTGGAAAAACAGATAGATTGACAGTATAAACTTTCCTTGGGAAAACAGAGTATAATTGAGGGTTTGTAGTTTCAGTAATGTTGGTTATGATTGCAAGTTAATTATGTCTGTTCAAGCATTCTTACCTTAAGTATTTTAACAACTATAGCTATTCAAATCTATTCTTTAAGGCAATTCATAGCAAATTAAATGCAGAACACTAGAGCAGTGAACAAAGGAAATTACAGAATCATCATAATGCTTTGTTTCCAGTGCTGAAATTGCAGCCATGATTATTTTATTTAAGCCAACTTCCCTGAAACACTTTGCCCAAAAGTTCCAATCAGTCATGAACTCATCCAATCTATCATTGTCTGTTGGATGTGCTGCCCATCCTGTCATAAGGGAAATAACACGGAAGACCTGAACTTTCCATCTACCTAGCAGTCCTCACCGAGCATATTTTCCTGCAGATATTTTGACATCCTTCTGGCCAAACATGTCACATCATCTGACAAAAGCACAGCTGACATACAATGGAGAATCTGTGTGTCACACTTGCCACATTGTGGGTTGTTGGCCTGGGAGAGAAGGAGCTGGGCATTTTACCAGCTCTGGAGATCCTGCAGCTTGCTGAGCTGGCAGCCTCCCAGCACAGGGCAGTCAGTGCAGAGATGCCATGATGTGGCAGAGGGGACTGAAAAGGGAGTCGACCAGGACAGTGCTATTCCAGGTGTAGGAAATTTGACTCATCCAACACCAGCGCCCGTGGCAGCAGGAACTGAAGGCAGGCATTGTCCTGCAGGGTGCTGGGGCGGATGGTGTCCTCAAACACAGGGCAAATCTGGACACAGCACTGCTGGTCACTGAGACCTCAACCAGATTTTCAGGTCACTGTGACCTTCAAACAGGGGAATTAAAACAACAGCCAAATTGGCTAGAAACAGGCCATAATTTGTCAAAACCTGTAATGTCTTCCCCAGATGTATTATTCCTTTGAGGTGGGTGAAAAATACAGCCTCACCAAGCAAGAGAAGCCACAGCACTGCTTGTGGATCCGCCCCTGCTGAGCAGATCTCAGCAGCAGGAAAGGCCAGAGATCTCCCCAAAGTGGGGATGCTCCCAGAAGTGGTGCCAGCTGCCCTTGCTGCCGGGCTTGTACTCACCTATGTGACAAAGAGATCCCACTCACTCCTCTGGGCACACATAGGCTCCACCCCAGAGCTGCCGCTGTCGAGACAGAAGCACAGAGGTTCCATGGGTTCTTTACTGCCCATGCAAATAAGAATCAAGATATGTCTCTATATATGTAATCTTCATCAATGGGTATGTAAAATAATGTATCTATTTAATTTAATGAGAGAAAGAAAGAAAGAAAGATGATATACTTGAAGCCTGAGCTAAAAAATATGTATGGTCCATAATCTCACCCATATACTCGGTCACTTGCCCTAAAACCAATGGCAGGAATGTGGGGTCAAAGCTTCCAAACATTAATTTTCATTACCAAAACAATGTAGGTGGGAACAGTTTTGTGCAGATGCTGGATGAGCAGGAGTGTGGCCCTCCAGTCTACCAAAAGCTCAAACTGTTAAGTCCATGAAGCACCCAAAATACTTCTGCAGGAATTTACAGAACCAAGAAGGCAAAACAGAGACACAGATTCCCAGAGGTGAAGGGCCTAGAACAATAATAAGGACATCACAATAATAAGTCACATATCCAAGAATCAGATAAAAATGCTATCATTTAAAATGATGACAGGATAGGATAGGATAGGATAGGATAGGATAGGATAGGATAGGATAGGATAGGATAGGATAGGATAGGGTAGGATAGGAAATAAAACAGAAAAACCCCGTGCCCAACCTCAGCCATAGCCTCTACACCCACTTCTGTCTTTTGGCAAAAATAGTGGGTTTTCTTTGAAATAGTCATTGAACTGGCTGCCACAGCTTTGGGAAACAAAAAGGCACAATCTAAGTAATAGCAAAGAAATTGCAGATCTTAGAAATTTCTGAATATGTTATGGAATTTCAGAGCAAGTTCTGAAAACCTTAAGGGTTTTTTTAAAAAAGACTGGCAAATCTTGAATGGCTAAAGGGGTATCCTACTGCAGAAATCGCAACAGGGAAGGAGTGGGTGGACTTTAGTCTTAGAAGGAAGGATCTAAGAGTTGGGGGAATCTCCACAGAGCAAGGTTTCCTCACAATCTCACCAGATCCCTAAATGAAGGATGGAGTTGGAATCCTTTCCAATAAGGTTCACAGTGAAAATTGCACACTTATGTGCTGGGTGTATGGTTTCAAATAATGCAGAAGACTGGATTTGAGGACTGCCATTTGATCTGATATTTTAATGCCTGTGTTTTGAGACACTGACAGAGTAAAGCCAGAACATTCAAAAGTAAACAACACTTCCAGGAACTCATGTCATTGTATATTTCTAATGCTCTCACTGAACTAACTTCTTTTTCCTTAATGGGATTCATATAACTGGAAGATTATTGCAAACTATAAGGGCTGTGCCACGTGGCAGGGGTAATTCTGTTCTTGGCACTCTTTGCTCAGCTTTTGCTCATGTTATTGCTATTTAGCAATGTTTCAGGCTGTCTCAGCTGCACTGCAGCCAGATGTCTCTGATGATAGTGGAATAACATCTAAATGTAGCTAGGTGATGTCTGTCCTAGCCATCAGCTTTTCAAAACACATCATCTCTCCATTGGAAATCTTACAGGAAGGAAAGGAAATCTCCTCCAGCAACTGAGATTTGTGCAGCCCTAAGCAGCTGTGGAGAGCATCTGTGGGAGCTGGGTGCCCAATCATGCTGTTGTTGCTCCACTGCCCAGCAGCACAGTCTCACCAGCCAGGCACTCAGTGTGGCTCAGGGGCCATGTGGCAGGGAAGTGACCCTGGGGCTCAGCCACCTGCTCTGGACTGGGACCCCCCAGGGCAATGGGGAACCTGCAGCACAGCTCCAAACCTCTGCCCTGCCCAAAGCATGAACCCAAAGCAGCCAGGCCAGGCAGGATTTCTGGGTCATCTGGCACCAAGGATCCCAAAATCAGGGAGAGAGCAGGGCTGCCCTGCAAATGCCTGGACCCTGGGCTGCCTGCTGAGGAGCAGTGTCTGGTATAGCCTCGGGTGCAAGCAGTGCTGGAGCTGCTTCTGCAGCCAGCTGGGCAGTGTTGGTCAGGGTCTGCAAGGGAGTGCAAGGAAAGAGAAGGAAAAAAAGAAGGCTGGGCTGACACTCCTTTGGAGCAACAAAGCAGACAAGCAGGTAGCTGTGAGGTAAAAGGTTCAGCATTTACCCCTGGAGGTGTAGGCAGAGCTTAAAATTCTGGTTTAATTTTAAGATTCAGAAAACATCTTCTTTGTCTTTTAAGTTTTGCAGACATTAATCATGTCAAGAATCCCACTGATTTTTGGCTGTATATATTTCTAAACTAAACTATTCAATTCTTACATAATACCAGGTCACCATGAACTCCTGAGGGTGTTTTAATCAAGCATCATGGTAACTGTTAATGCTGATACTTGTGATTGAAGTCTGAATACAGAAGAAACTCTACCACTATGCACCAGATGGGCATGGAGGTATTTTCCATCCCTGAAGTAGCTGCAGTTTAAATGCCTTTCTTAGCAGCTGGTTTGCCTGCAGCTGTGTTAGGCACAAGCAGAGGAGGTATCCCTGCACTGCACTGAGACTCAACTTTCACCTCATCTGGGTTTGGCTCCATCAGATTATTACTGATATATGTTAAATAATCACGGTTTACTTTTGTGTCCTTTCTTGGGCTTGGCTATGTTCAATCCCTACAAACATCTGATAAACCTCTTGAAGCAAATGTAACCTAATGAATCCTCATCTAAACTTTTCTCCAGGCTTCTTGGTCTTAAATCATGTCTGACTCCCTACTGGAAAAGCAGCCAGAATTACTTCTTTCAATGAATTTTGGATATAGGTCTGTGCAAATATAATTTTGAATATAGTTTTGTGTCACATCAATATAGTGAGTATTTTGCTGAGAATAAACACTGACCAGCTTTCTGCTCCAAGTTTGCACACAGAAATGTTTTACAAAAGTGCATTGACCTGATTTTCAGATATAGAAAATGCAAGTCTCTGATATACTTTCAATAATTATTTCTGCAATGCAAGTTTCAATGAAAATATGAACAGGTGCTATCTGCAAAGTAAATATTTTCTTTTTAGTTTAGTAGACTAATTAGAGGTTTTTTTCTTTCTTTTGAAAAATAAATCAAATGTCTACCAAACGGGTGAGAAAATGTCAAGACCTTTCTCACAGTTGTATCAAAGGAATCATGAGCAGTGTACACTTGTTCCAATGAAAACACTCCAGAGACTGCTTGTCATCCTATTCTGTTTTACAGCAGCACAAAAAATACTTCTTTCAACATTGTTGTAAGAAGAAAAATATTTCTGCCTGAGAAGCACACAACATGGATGTAATAATGTTTGCCAGCAGTCATGCTTAGATATTAAGGAAAGGAAAAAATCCCAAAGAGTTCAAATGGGGTAGAATAATTTCTTGCCTGCTTTGAACCTGAGGAGCTACCAAATGCACAGTGCCCAAAGGGTCACAGTCACTACACAACAGGTGACTCCAACCAAAATTCTGTCCCAGTGGAGTGAAGGCATGTTGTAGTGCAGGCTGTCTGAAATGCTATAAAATGGTTATTATACAATCATACTCTTGTCATAAACCATTAACTACTTATCTTTTGATAAAACTTTGACCTTTTCCGTTCTTAAAAAAGAGTTTTGGCACTAGTGTGTTTATTACCCCTTGGAGACTGACACTGGTCCTCAAGATAGATCTGCATGTGTCTTGAGGGGGATGGTGCTGCCCAGCACAGGGTGAAAGTAAACACAGTAAAAGTGAAGACGAAAACAGAGTTATTTTAAGAATGTATTGGACTAAACACGTCTTTTTTGTCATCAGCATTCAGTGGATTAATTCCCATTGTGTAAGTAGGGACAGTACCTTGTTTTGACGTGGTGTTTTTCTTTAGTGAGGGAGGGAGATTTGTTTGGCTTTTTTAATTACCAAAGCAATTCCATCTCAGCCTAAAAAAGTACTCAACAAGCAGATGTGGTGTGCCACAGAAATGCAGTCCAAAGAAAGGGTTCTGATCTCTTGGGATGTGGCACAAAAATCTAGCCATTAGATACTACTGCTACTGCTGCTGCTACTTCTCCAGATTATGATTCCTTTCATGCCTTACAGATTGTTATGGTTTTTTCTCTCCTCAAGAATAAAGATGAGTAATATAAGATATGTACAGTAGTTTCACGATTATAAACTGCACCTGAATATAAGCCGCACTTC
>VRYO01001681.1:4899960-4916627 GCA_009812075.1 Sialia sialis | reverse complement strand
CTTATATTCGTGAAACTACTGTACTTATTATTTCAATTTAATTGGTGGCAGTCTGCAAGGTACTCACAATGATACTCATATTCATGCTCAAAATATTCATCCTGAAAATAAAAAATATCTCATGTCAGGTGATCAAGACACTCTATATTGAAGAAAACTCCTAAGGATATAGGAAAGACTATGGAAATGCTGAAAAAATTAGGATTACTTTTACAAATGGGAGCACCAAAATTGATAATGTGCTTCTTCAGATAGCCAAATGTCTTAATAGTCTGCTCACAGAGGTTTTTTTAAAAGACAGGCTGTGTCACCACAGCAGTGACAGGCTGGCACAAACCTTTAGGAGAGACAGGGCTGTATGCTGTCCCTCTGGGCTCAGCTCTGTCCAGTCTGGGTGGGGGTGTCTGCCTGCCTGTCTGTGGTAGCCCTGTGGTTACAAGCATGTTTCTTGTCCTATATCTTTCCTCTCTCCATGTTATTCTCGTTAGAATGGGAAACAGAGAAGGGAAAATGTCCTCAGTGCTGGGATCAGCACAGAGACACAAGGAGGGTGCAGGGGCTGTGGCACTCAAGTGGTGGATGAAAGTCCGAGGCTGGGAGGAAACAGCAACCAAGGGCCACAGGAGCCTTTTCACTCCCTAAGGAGCCAAACTGCAGTTTTGGCAAAACCCAAGGAGATTGCATGGAATGGGAGGCTTCATCAGAGGGGTGGACATGGGGCTCTGTGGGGCAGAACAGCCATGGGAGTGTGGGTGGCACAGCTCGAGGGCTGGCCCCAGTGAGCATCCCAATGCCCGGGTGTCCTGTGGGCTTGGAAGTATTTGCAGGGCTGGCCAGGCAAGCCCTGGGAGCCTCAAGGCTGCATGACCCAGGGCTCCCACTGCTGTCCAACTGTGAACAGCAGCAATGCTCCGCTGGACAGAAACATCTCCTCCTCATCCTTTGCACAGAGAAAGCTTTGGACCCTTGAAATGTTAATTACTGACAGCTTCCTGCCGTAAGCAGTTAAATGTTTGTTTTTCTGCTGTTTAAAGGGACAAGAATGTAAAACTGAATCTAAGAGACACACAGGAAGATGCTCATTCCTGAGCAGGACTCTTACAAGACAAAACAGAGCCAAGAGTAATTTGGATCTTGAAGATGGGGAAACTGAGGCACAGTTCAGTGACATTAAGTTAAGCTCCATCCAGCTTTGCTAAGCTAAGCCTGAGGTTTGTAGTATATTAAAAGCATACCCAGCTTCTGAATCACAGGTCTGAATCCTTTGCTAACAGAAATGCCACTAGATGATTGCAGAGGTTTTTAAATGACAAATAGGAAAGAAATCATCAATCATTCTCATGGTTACTTACACTGCCCTTCCTACTCAGTGGAAAGAGCATCTCTGCTTCTTTCCTTTACACAACTAACATCATCATGGATATCTTTTACTAGAATGTTTAGACATATGAAACGCTAAGAGTCCAAAACTTCGGGTTGCAAGACCAGTCTTGCCAATAGAAGACTATTTGCCACCTGGGAAGTTGCAGTAGGATTGTGAGCAAAACTGATTGTGAATTTCTAACTTCACATGAACACTTTATATAAAACAGAGAGAAAAAAAATACTTAAGGCACTATATGGCAAAACCAACACAAATAAATGAATACCTCTTAAAAGATACCATTTTCTGAAAAATGAAAATATTAAACCATGTTTATATGATAGAATAATCAAACTGAAAGGGAACCTTAACACTTGCAAATTTGTTCTGTGATGCAGCTGGAAGGAGATAAAATTGCTCTTGAGTGACTGAATATATTTCTTCTGCTTTCCTCTATTTCTTTTAAGCCTTAATTAGAGACAGATGTTTTTTATTTCCTTTCTTTTTTGTTTTCAAGTGTCCACAAAGTGTAGTGCCAGCAGTAAACACCATCTTTGACTTTTCTTATGTGTCAACTGCATCTGAGTCAGAGTCACAAACCAATAAAATTCCAGCAATGCAGTGCAAGTTTTCACTCCTCCTGTCATTCCCACTGGAAGGTGGAGATTGGCATTGCTGTTTCCTGCAGCACACAAGTCATTAAAATCCCACCATGTGTCTGAGAACCTTGCCCCTGGCAAATACCACTGGAGGCAGGAGGCTGGAATGCTGTATACCATGAACACAGCTGCCTCTCCCATGCTCTTCAGAGTGCTGGGAGTGATTTCTTGTTGCTCAATTGCTATTCAGCGGTATGGATCTACAGCCTATTTTCCATTTCTTCCTTCTCCTCCTCAGGGAGACAGTGGCTGGTAACCACAGCATGTAGGCAAAATCATTTCTGCTCCAATTTCATGCTTTTATTTTGGCCTTACACTGAGATATTAGGTGCCATCTCTGGCAGACTGTTTTGTCAGAAATGGCAGAAGTGTATAGGTGACAGCTTCCTAAACTTCCTAAACTAAATTGCTAAGTAGTATCGCTGTAGTATTTATAATTATGGTTTTAATCTACTTCTCTAAATGTATTTTCATTCTAAGAAGTGTATCAAATATAGAAATCCATGAGCTGCAACATTTACCTAGGGAAGAGATAGAAATTAGTGTTCAAAAAAGTCATCTGAGGACAAGTTATTCCTTTTTTGACAAATATTAGGCTTTTTACTCCCACATATTTTGTGCAGGAACATATTGTACCTAGAATAGATTTTAAGGACAAATTTTTCGGCAGTTTTCCAGTTGTCTTTCTCCCTTTTAACAGATGTGCTCTTCCTTGGGAGTCAGGCTCCCTTCCACTACTGCACATGCTGAAGGGCTTTTTGGATAAAAACTATTCTGTTTTCTTCCAGCAGCTGCTGTACTAGCAATTCCTACCCCAACCGCTGTAGTTTGGGGGAACTGAAACATTTTGGGGGAGAGTATTAAGGTACATGATCCACTGAAATTTTTTAGTGCCTTAGTTTTAAGAATGAGTGTACCTGGAGGATTCTGATTCCCTGCTGTCATATTTGTTCTTCATTCATGCTATGTTTAGTCACAAGGGAAAAATGTATTTGTTTACAGAATATAGAGCAAACATCACAGTTGCTAATGACAAGGTAGTTCTGACCTTTCTTGGATTAAAGTGAGGCTCGTTCAAATGTCTGGATGTGTTATGAGAGTGATCTGTTTATCCCACCCTATCCTGTCCCATAAATACAGTCATTTCACAACTATAAGGTGCACTGGATTATAAGACACACTTCTGGGTTGTCGGCAAATTTCTGAACTTTGTCCATATATAAGGCACACCAGACTATAAGGTGCACTTTTTTTTTGCAGCGAAGATCCACACACAACAAAGTAAAGAATTAGTAACGGAATCGCGCGATTACGGGGTTTACTGGCAGGTGCTCAACTTCCAAACATTTTTCACGGATCAGCATAGCCCTTAAACACAGCCCCAGGCGCTCTCCCCGTGCCACGGGCCCCGGCACTCCCACCCGCCCCCGGTGCTGGCTGGTGCAGCTCTCGCGGCTCGGCTCACAGCGCCCACTTCCAGGTTGGCAAATTTCCAAACTTTGTCCATATATAAGCTGCACCGGATTATAAGGCACACTTCTGGGTTTTGATCAAAATTTTGCTAAAAAGGGTGCGCCTTATAGTCGTGAAATTACTGTAGTTATATTTTTCCCCTGAAAACATAACAGACATCTTGTATGAATAAATCAATTTTATTTAAATAAAATTACAGGTGTATTTTGTCTATTAAAAAACTACCATATAGTTTCTCAAAGGCACCAGTATTTAAAAATAATTTAAATGTTCTTGAGAGCAGCTTCCTTTTTCTGAGTGGTGTTTGTAAACTTGTCAGACCTCCTTCCCCTCATTCAACTCAGGCAATACCTGCTGCTTATGATATGATGAAGGCTGTACCATTTTCTTTGTAATAGGTGCCCTACCATTCCTGGGCATCTCTTTTGAACACAGGGGAATGGGTCAGGTGTTCCATGTAGGAAAACCCCACTCTGAAACAGGGTGTTTCTTTCATATGTGGCACCATAAATTTGTCAGGCACAATCCCCCCACTATGACACTCACTTTGTGTGTACTGTAAGTATTAAAAATTAAATTCAAAAGACTGTTCTTTCTTTGAGACTTCAGGATCTGTTTTTCATTGCATTTCTCCAAGCTTAATAATGCAATGCCACCTTTCCTTATGTGAGAAGACTCTTTTGCACAAAGCCTGCCCTACATTTCTGTGTCTCAGACTCCATCAACCTCCAGTCTGGACATCTTTAGAGGTGTCTTTGCTAGGCATGGTTGCACCAAAACCAGCAGACGTGTGCTGGGCTTATTCATCCAGTTCTGTGATCATTAACAGGAGATTTACAGCAGGGACATAGAAGGAGGGGTGCAAGTGACACCTCTCAGCAGGCCAAATCCTGCTCATATTTTCTCCAAAGAAAAGATCCAGCTCTACAGCCACTGCTGGATGTGGGTAAGGACAGAGCCAGAGTCCCCAGGCTCCTCTCCACAGGAGGAACCCTGTCAGGCAGCTACTCTGTGGTCAGTGAGTTCAAGTACTGTCCCTTTTTTCTTCTGTAAAAGCACAGAATCTTCTTCTAAAAGAGACTTTGCTAAGCATCTTCCATGTGCACAGCTCACCCATGAGGTTCACTTCATCAGCTGATTTTGGCTTATTGTGACAGACTTTTGTAATAATCCCCAAGTTCTCTTTGATGCACAACCATCATTTTCTCTGCCCAGCATTACAGAAGCTTTGTAGTTCAACTATGCTAACAGGAAAAAGAATCTGCCCTTTCAAAATATCCCCACAATTTAGAGACAACAATGATGTTGTGCAGTGAAGGTAAGATGCTGCAGTTGACAGGCAAGCTCCTCAGGGAAGCCATGGATCTTCCTTCTACAGAAAATTGGTTTTAATGGAACCACAGCAATCAAACTCAAGTCTTAGATTTACAGAGTGGAGTAAATACAATTATTTCAGAGTTTGGAGTAAGACCACTGTAAAGCAAAGACACAGAGCTACAAATATACCCTACCAATACCTATCTTACAAGAATGTCCCAAGACAGGCTTTACTAAAGTTTGCCAAAATCTCCAAGAGCCTTCAGAGAAAGGCATTGAAAAAGGGCCAACAGTTGCTAAGAAAAGCAGTGATCTTTGGCTAGCAATGTGCAATTTCCTCTTTGACATTTGTAAATGTAGAAATCTATGTGAGCCAACTACTCTTGCTTTCCATAGAAGATTCTTCTGGATAATCTAACACCTGAATACAGGTGTTACTTCACAAACATCTAAAATAATTTTTAAATTAACAACTGAAATTTCTAAGAAGACATACAAAAGCTCAGACAGTTTATTGTGCTTTTCATCCTGCTTAGTTTAGAGATCCTTTTAGTTTAGAGATACAACACCTTACTATTTTCATGGTATTAAATGCATTTATCAAGAAAAGCAGTGAAGAAATTTGCATTGTTCCTGCTTGTGAGAAGCAAAGTAGTTTCTGATTATCTCCTTCAGAATAAACAATACCACTGATTTTGGAAAGGCACTGACAAAACTGACTGACTAAAATACAGCATTAACACCATGTGCAGCTAAGAAAGGTGCCCCTTGAAAAAGGCGCGATAAAAGGTAGATCTTAAAAGTGAAGTAAATATTTATATTGCATTCAAGCTAAAGTAGTTTTAGAAAAAGCCTGTAAGGATTTTTGAGGTCTTGGGATCCCTTTGAGGTACAAACTATTTTATTAGCTAGCTTTTTTAAGCAATCAGTTTGCTGCCCATTGGCCATGTACACTGTGCTTTTCACTAAATCAGTTTTCATGGAGAAAATAAATGCAATTAAAAGTCGTGTTATTTTTTAATTCCCTCACTGGTGTTGGTAGCTGGGTATGAAGCTACTAAGAAGGCAACAGCTGCCCTCCCACAGCTCACTGTGCAGCACTGTGCAGGCTGCCTGATGACTGAAGGGGTGATACAAGGAAAGGGATGCAAAACCATCTTATCCTGCCTACAGAGCAGAATTACCCACTCCTGAACTCAGATGGTGAGTGTGTCTGCTCTGAACCCTGCAGAAAACCACCGAATTCCACCAAAGGAAAGGAAAAAACTTTGGGAAATAAACTAGTTTTGCAGCTAGGTGCTACCTGACTGGACACCCCTCAGCCTTTCTGGAAAAGAAATTGTTCCAGGCAGCAAAGGAAGGCAGAGTCACTTCCACTGCCTTGCAAAGTCAAAGGATAGCAAAGACACAGGACTGTTTAAGCACAAGCATGAACAACTGCACTGGTTTATGATCACCATGCACATCTTTCGTCTTCCTGCAAGGCTTGGTTATGTCTCTGGGGGGTTCACTTCAGTGAACCACTCAATGGGTTCGCAGTGAGAACTTCTTTCTGTTTAGCATAAAGCCAGAGACACAAAGTTTTTACATCAGACAGCTGCAAGACTGTGGTTTCTTTATCACGTTCTACTGTTTTCCAAGTCTGCACAGTTATTTATCCACTGGCACTTGCAAGGCAACCAACACACACATTTAGACACCCTGATTATGGAAATTTTATGTCCAGCAGTGGCTGAAAAACATTTTGCTTAGCTTTTAATAAGGCAAACATACAGACTTCATTGTGCCACCTCCTCCATGATGAGCCTGTCCAACGCTGGTCTGATTTTCTGTGAAACATGTGATAAGCATGGTACTAGTGCAATCACCATGGATGAACATCAAGCTTACCTTTCACAAAAAGAAAATGTAACTGTGTAGACATAGACACCATAGGGATTGATATTTGAAAAGCAAGTCATAGTAAAGAATGAATAATATGTCAAAAAAAAAGTAGAAATGAGGTATCAATCAGCCTATTGGTTGGAGTGGGCAAACTGGTCCAGCCATACTCATGCTAAATTTCTTCTTCTGACTCATGATCTCGTTCAGATGTTTTCAGTAAACCCATTTCCATGGGCTGGGACTGCTTAACCTTTGAACGAACTGCCCTGGAAACAACAACAAAAAAGTTGTCAATAGTAACTCAAGGGCCCATCTGATCATTTTTAACATGGTAAAATTGGAATTTTGTCAGAATTAGCACTGGCAGCAAGGAAAAGGGTTAACTTTAGACATTAGGGTGTAAAAATGATCAGTGAAAAGGAAATCAAGTTTGACCACAGGAAATTTCTAGCAAGGAATTCTGTGTAATAATCTTCAAAGCGAAGTCATGAAGCCTGCTCAATAAGCCACTGAAAATTAGCAGAGATGAGCAGTGGGAGATTCTGCAGGTAAAAACAATCTCCTACTTCTGACTTTATATGGACTTACAAATGTGGAAGACTATTGGAGCTCATTTTATGTGAGAAGTATTATGCTATCAGAGCTATATTTATGGATGTGTTTTTTCCCCTTTCTACTGAAGCAATGTCATGTGCTTTTCATGGATTGCTAATAAATATTTTTACCTTGCAAGAAAATTAATTACTTCATAGAAACCTTTTCATTTGTCAGTGAAACTTCTCTAAAATAAAGTCCCTACTAGACTAAATAGACAAATCACCAAAGTTTTGGTGTTTCAAGTAACTTACCAGCTGACAATTGTGTAATTCACTGCAAGTATAAGAAAAGCAAAGGCATAATGCCAGCAATAGCACATGGTCAGGAACATCATGTTAGTGTGATCTGTCTGATTCCACTCTGGCCTCCCATTTGGAGGATAAAGCACAAAGCCAATCTGTAGTAAAATAAAAGAGATTTAGTATATGCCATTTGATGAGCATCCCGTGCCATATCATGTTTTATGCTACACATCACAAGGCAGACATCTAATTTTCTTATGGTGTTGCTTATTTCTGTGTTTACTATTGAAAATAACTTTTTAGTCAGTCTCAGATGTGATGGATCACTTTAAACATCTCTGTGCAGAGATGCCTTTGAAGATAAAGTGCCAGTCCCAGAGGCCCACTGCTCTTGCCCAGAAAATTAAGGAGCCTGCCCAGCAGCCCAACCCTGCAACAATCACAATTATGCACTGCAAGGAGAGGAGCTGGTGCTCAGCTCTGATCTGAAATCACTTCTTGGATCAGAAAACCTGCCTGGCCATTTGCATTGCCTCCCTTCTTCCCCACAGTGTCTGGGAATGTGTTCCATGGCTGGGAAGATGAATAATCAATGAACAAATAAAGGGGAGCCACAAGTCTATTTCTTCTGGGCCATCTGAGGGAGAGGTCAGAAATGGTATGAAAATGGAGCTTCATCACGCAAGACTGTAAGTTTATGTGAAATATGTAGCTGATTTGTTTATTCAGAGCTGGGAAAGATCAAATTCATATTTGTGCAAAAAGTGGGAAAACAGTTAATCCTGGGGCTGTGCAGGGTTTGCATGACAAACGCCTCCCTCTGTACTGCCTAATACACTTCAAAGTCATCACTCAGCAGTTTAGCTGAGAATTTAGAAATTGGGAACAAGAGAGGAAGAAGGAGGGGAGTGCATTTTGCGTTCTCATACAGAGAATTCAATGAATGAGGGTGTTGATGATGCAGCAAGTAAGTCCCTTTACCTTTTAAAAATTTCCTGTGCTGCAGCCAGTGTGTGGTTTTCAGTCACACAGATGGTTGAAGTCTGATGCGGGTGTGAAAAAAGCCACTTAAATTTCTTCTAATTTTAGTACTTCAATTTTTCACTTTGAAACAAAACCCACATTGTGACTAGAGCTAAAGAAATTATCCCTTCTAAAATAGGACTAGGCAGAAAACAATAAATAAGTGGTTGCATCTATTCCTCCTATGTAAAGCTTCTTAAATCACCAGCTGAAAGTTTGCAAACAAGAAAATAAAACAGCAAGTGTTGCATCACCACATTCTTAAGTTCACTTATAGAAAAATACAGCCAGTTCTGAGGTCTGTCTTCATGCTAGAGCAAGCATTTAAATATTTGATTTGGTGCTGAGTGTCCAGCTCTCCTAAGAAACAGCAAACATTTTTATTCATCGCGTCTGGCCAGCACAGAAAAAAGGGAAGCCAGTCTAGACATGCCGGAAAGAAAAATCATTGCAGTAACCTCAATTCTCCACTATAGGATGAAACACACACCAGCACTAGTGGTCCTATTTCTCTTACAAACTCCCAGTAACTCCTTAAACTTCTCTCTTGTTCTGACAGGAGAGAAAGAGCTGCTGTCAATTATCTGTTATTGGATAGCCTCACAACTAAGTGAGGGCACGGAAACTACATTTCGAAGAGTCCTTTCAGGAGCCACATCCTTGAAATACTAAAGTTTTGGCTGTTCTTTATTCTGTTCAGCTCCCAGAGCAGTAGAAGAGCAGGAGACCTTACATCACCCAGTCTCCTAATGAGAATCTGTAATTTAAGTACCTTTTGAACTTGGCAATGTCAAGATGTCCAGTACTACACTGGGCATCTACTCACTACTCCAGCAGCTGACAGTGGAGACTCTCTTTGTGAAGAACAGCATATATTTCCATGCCCTAAAATCACTGCCATTTGACTGGCAAGTTTGGAACAGGATGTTCCAAATTTACAGGGATCAGAGCTCAAGAAACACACTTCAGCTTCTTTATTGATTCAGATAAAAGCCACTGCATGTAAAATGGCTGCTCCTTCTTATTCTTCTGTAAAATGGATATGAGAAATACTTTTATGTCTTAAAAGGAATATTTTTTCTGTTTCTCTTTAAAGGAACTTATTTTCTGTAAGTCTTTTGAAGTCTGTGTTTAAAAGGCATATATATAACCTGTGAAACATCTGCAAAGGGTTAAAATTTCTAATTTTGGTGAAGAACTTACAAAAGCAGAAAAGTTACCTACCTGCCAGAACCAGCTGCCTTGTAATATGCAGAGGCTTGTACGGAGCATCTCTAGCACAATACTGCCACGGAAAAAAACTTCCAAAAATACGCAGGCAGCAGCTCCAAAGATAGCATATAGCAGTAACTGATGAACATGAACATCCAGCATGGCTCTCCCATGAAGATGGTAGCAGAAGAGAAAACCTGGAATAAATTGTGACCAGTTTAAGATCATTTCTTCCCTTGCAATTTCCCTTCATCTGCTTTTAGAAAACAGTGAAACATGTCTGGCATTTCTCCTTATGCCAGAACCACCTTCACTCACACTAGTTTTAGCTAACTAGTTGTGTACCATGTCAGTACCTACATCAGACACATGCCTGAGCTACTGAGCACTTACCCAAAACAGGCTTTTACTGCTATTTTGCTAACATTTCTGTTGCTGTCTGAGCCAGGTAGGAAAGCTAAGGTACACCTCTACAATGTGGATCATGACCTGAGCAGTGTAACAAGGACCAAGACTGATCTTTTTGTGACATCTTAAAGTGTTTCAGGGAGTGAAACGCCCAGATCCCAGAGGGTCATTCTGTAAGGCTGATTTGAGATTCCCAGACCAATGACCAATACCCATCCACAGGATTCATGCACATCCCTGCAGGGAGAGGTGCACTGACCTTCAATAAAGACTGCTAAGGAAAGCATCATCCTGTCCATGGCCACTGGCAGAGCATTGGTCCCATGTGCCACAATGTCCACCAGCCCTGAAATGCCATAGAAGAGGTACATGGTGGCATGCTGCCAGTTCATCAGGTGATCCCAGTGCTGCTTCTCGTAGTTGTACAGCTTCAGATGAGGTCCATCAGGAACAAACTGCTCAGCCACCATCCCTGTGCATGAAACAAGAAGAAAAACCAGTTGTTCTGGTACTTAAGGTATAAACTGATGACAAATCTTTACAGATACAGTAAAGGCAGCAATATATCCCCCTGCAGTGTAATGCCAGTAAGTTTGAGGTTTTAGCATCACGTAATATGGAGGGTGGAGAGACAGAGGAAATCAGGGTTCAGCTGCACTCCTGATAGAACTATTTGAGTCTTGTAGTTTCCAGAAGTGAAAATGAAAACAGCTATTCTGTGCTGCTTTTTCTTCTTTTAAACAATTGCTATTGTAGTAGTCTTCCGACAAAATTTTTCAGCTGCCTTTTCCAACAGTTCAAACATGAACATGACATACACTAAAGTCTCCAAAAGAAACATTTACCATTTCAGTGCCTTGCCACGTGCAGGATGACAGAGTTCAGACTCATAATTCAAATGGGCTTTTTCCTCTAAAGCCATAAAAGGAAACCCCTCCAACGTGCAGGGTTATTAAAAGTCCCATAGGAATGTACACGGAGTTAGAATTTGAATCACTGCTCCATTCTCTCCCTTACCTTGGCCCCTCAGTGTCTTGCCAACTTGCTGAGGCACTCCAGCAAGGGAAAACTGCTTTAAAATGCTTTATATGATCAATGAAGTTTGGGGAGAGTTTAAAAATGGTTCTGTTTTTAAAACATCAAAGCTGATTATATTGTTTATAGGGCATAGGCCAGCATCCTGCTGTATAAGTAGATATGCTGTAGAACAAATGCAGTGTTGTTCCACCTTTATTTCCAGTTTTCCTAACATGGAAACAGCAGGTTTTACTCCTGATGCCTTTACTGTCTGTCTTAGCCAAGACTTTTTTTCCCATACTTTTGATTGGAATTGGAATTTCCATATGTTAAAATAATAGCTTGTGGTTTCAAAGTGAAAATAAAACCAGTAGATTAATGTTTTAGCTGCCAAACTACTTCTAGACACAGACTGGGAGATTTGTAGGAAAGATGCCCGCAGTCACAGCTGAAAATGAATGTTAATATTTAGATTTTTATAGTTTTTTAATGATAAAACTGTAGACACAACATCCCTTCAGTGCTGATGGATCTTACCAGAGAGGAAGGAAAAGCAAGAACAAGACTTTTGTCACAGCCTTCACTTTGATTAGAAATGAGGCAATTCTGGGCATCTAAAGAAGACCAGACAAATAGAATCTAGAAGTGCAAAAAAGCTTTAAATGTAGATATTTTTCAACTTGAGCCGCAGGTGCTGATGTCCTCAGATCCCTTGTTGCTTAGTTTACTTATCCTCTAAAGCTAAATCACTACCACACAGCCTGCCAGGATGTAACCATGAACACTGTAGTGAACATGTACATGAACACTGAGATGTGGTCAGGAGTGGTCAAGTGGCCAAGAGACCTCACAGAAGCTGCAGAAGAGTGCTATGGATGGAAACCACATTATGGCCACAGCTGTGTAATTCACAACAGCCACGCCATCACTTCTCAGTGGTTGAAGGCAAAAGAACAGAACACGGGGAAATCCATTTTATCAGAGAATAAAATTTACAGCAAAAGGTGTTAGAAGATACAATCCTTAGTCCATCTCACTTACCAATGAGGGCAAAGACAGCTTTGATGATGCCCTCAACAAACTCCAGGCGCTGGAATCCTGCCCTGGAACCAAGGTAGCAAGCATTCTTGTTTTTCCGACAGGAGTACTTCAGTGGATACTTCACTGACCACCACAAGCCAAAAAGAAGAAAAAAGCTTCCAGGGAGGGCATGCCCTTTGAAATTGCCCATGGTTTTCTGCTAGGCAATACCTGAAGGAGAAACAAACAGAAACCAATTACAGGAATAGTGGGAGAATTCTGAGAGTTATAATTTTAAATTATCTCCTTGCATAGATCAAATGGATGTCACTGAATTGAGTACTCACACTTAATTTAAAATTAAATTTGGGTACTTATCTTCCCAGCCAGTCTCCCCAGTTTCACAGCTTTGCAGAAGCTGAAGCAGAGACCCAACTGCAGAGCAGCTGAACTGAAATGCAGAGCTGGCACTCAGAGGGTAGGAGAAGGAAAAGCCATAGCACATTATGTCTTGCTGTAGAAGTTGTGCTAGCAAAAGGGAGAACCTGAATACTCACTATTTGGTGCTTTCACCTTTAGAGAGGGTTTTATATTTTTTCCTTTCATGAAAAGAAGCCAAGACAATACCTGACTGAAGGACAAATGAATTGCATACCCATCAAATGGGTAAATGTTCACTGGTAAATTGTATTTTTTATTTCAATGTCTTGTTATGATTTACAAACATCAAGTCATTCTCATTATTTGATGGGTGAATTATGCACCCACAACTAGATATATATTACCAAGTACATCAAGTGCACTGTATGACAAGGTTTTTAGTTGGTCAGATTTACACAGTCATTTAAAAGCACTGCCATTCATAATCCTAGTAATTCTGGTATTCATCTCAACATTTAGGATAGTTGCCTTTGAGTCAGCAGCTTCTTCATTAAAATTACAGTTCTAACGTTAAATTGCAATTTTTCTTTAAGATATTATAAATTGTGTTGTTGTGCCTCATGCCCCAAAGGCATACTGAGTCTCTGCACAGGCAGCAATCAAGAATAACCACTTTAGAAGGATTGGCAGTCTGTACCTTCTGTTATTATTGTTGCTGACTTAGAAGTTCAATTGCCACACTGCACTGGAGCCATCTGGCTGTGAATGGAGCATGGAAGCTCTGGTATATTTTTCTTTTTCATGAGTATTTCCTATGGTCAGCTCTGCATAAGGAGTTTTAAACTGTGGCTCCTGGGCCATGGACTACTTGCAGCTGGTTCACGTAAGGCTGTCTAGTCACGTAGCATGAGCCCTCTCCTGTTTCTGGAGGCTAAACTCCACTGAAAGCATTATTTTTTAATTTTTTTTTTTTTTTTAAGGAGGGAAACTTTTCCTCGTGCACAGGTCCTGGAGTTCTCCTAAGACCATCCCAACTGCATAAGGAGAGGTGACCTCTATAGCCACAAAGGAGAAGAAAATGAAATATGACTGTTCATGCATAACATGAGCCTGGCCTGATTTAAACAGGATGCTGAAGAGGGTCCTGCAGCCCCTGCCCAACCCCTCCTCTCCCACTTTAAAGGCTGCTGAGTGGGAGAGGTGAGCTTTAAAAGCTTTCCCTGGATAATACCCTGCTTGCCCATTTCTAGGGAAGCCCTGGGAGGGTACAAGAGCAGAGAAATGTGATGCTGGTTCCCAAGTAAGCCCATTTCTGGATGTGCCCGCTGCAGGGTCTGGAGCCTGCATGTGGAAGCTGGGAAGGAGAGTGTGTGGAGATGGGTGCATCGAGCTCAGAGAAGAGCACCTGCCAGTCATGGGGCAGCCAAAGGGGGCATGAGGGAATGTTTATGAGCAAAATATAGAGGAGCCTCACCTGGGATTTCTGCTATGTGGGGAAGGCCTCCTGGAGCTGAGGGTCCAAGGGCTGGGAGAGCCTTTCTCTGCCTCCTCTGCCTCCTCTGTCTCCCCCATCACCCTTCAAGTTCTGCTGGGTTGATGCCTGTGTGTTTTATTTGCAGGTGGGGAAAGCACTGCTCACTCTGTAGCAGCCCACAACACAGTGGGGCTCTCACTGGTGAGGTTTGGGGAGCTCAGCCCTGTAGGTGGGACCCAGCCCCTCCTATCTCAGCCAAAAGGTTTTTTCTTCATTTTTGGGACACCTTTAGTTCAAAGAGACTGACCTGCCTGCACATCCCTGCCAGTACTCACTGCACCACTTTTGCCTCAATGAAGGGCAGTACTAACAGCTTTAGAGAGTCGTCTAAACTTTGCTTTAGCCTTTAGAATATTTATTTTGCTTTTCAAACCTTAATTTCTGAGATTTTTAAACATGCTGGCCTGGAAGGCATTGCTCTTTTCAGGACTTTTCCCTTCTTTTACTGAAAGGAAGAGGGGAGGAGAGTGGAATGACTTTTCCTCACCATCTCTGATCTCACTGAACACTGTTCATTGGAAAGGCTTTATTCATTATTCATCGTTATTCGCCACAGATACAAAACAGTTCAAAAGGAACAATTTACCCTGTACTGCACATCAAAGCAAAACAATGGATTAGAAGGGTAAATGAAACCTCTGAATAACCTTTCCTTAGAGACTAGAGGTGCAATAGGAGTGAAATGAAGAATTGTGTTGACGTCATTTGTAGTGCACAGTATACAAAACTTCAAAAGTAAGTATTAATCTGTAAATTCACACCTGGGTTACCCAGATCCTTAAACATGGGAGAATTTTTCTGCACTAAATCTGGGCAAGTTCTCAAGAAACTTTGTTTTAAACTACTTTTTGCCTTTCAAAACAAGAAAAAAGAAGAAAAGGCTGATCCAGCAGCTGATGTTCCACATCCAATATAAACAAAATAGAACCAGAAAAATTACATTTTTGCTAAAAGAAATACAATCACATATTATTAGCTTAAGAGAGGGCAAACTTCAGATTGAGTTCATCCAAAGATGTTAGGGATTATCTGTAGGATTTCTCTAAAAAGACACACATCAGCTCTGCTGGTCAGCTGTTGCAGCAGACCTTTGGAATGCTGCATCTCAACACAGTTGGTTTTAGAAAGGAGTTATACAACTTACCCTTTAAAGTTTTAGTGAATTTAAAAACATCATAACAGAGCTAGCCTTAAAATGATTAAACTTTCTAATTCATGAGTTTTCTCTTTTAAGGTCTGAGAGCTCCTTTTGGTGAGTCTAGAAGTCACCTCCCAACACCTACAGTTTTGATGTGACTGAGTTTTGTCTGCAAATTAATGGGGGAATATTGCACAATTTGGGGCTTAGTATGAAACTGAGGATATGGTGAGACTAAGCAGAGACTCCTCAGTAGGAAAGTCACTGTGGGGTCAGGAGATGGATCTGGGAGATGGAAGGCAGGGGAGTAATGGTAGGTGAAAGGAGAGGAGAACAATGTCAGGCTGCTGCCTTTCCATGTGACGTTTTGGCATCCCCCTGTGCAGTCTGGGACAAAACATCTCCTGCCAGCTCTTCTGCACAGATTGAGAGCCAGAGAGTTTTGGTACTGTTCATTGGGTAAGGATGGTATCAGCCTGTTATGATAATACTTGATAAATTTGGGGGCTTATTTTTACAGAGCCTTATCAGTCTATATCTGTAACTTCAGACTGATGTTGCAGGATGTGCAAATCCAAGATCTTTTTTAACCTCAGTGATTTCAGGGCCAAGAGTGTTGGCAGAGCCACAATCATGTTCTCAGCAGCAAACATTCCTTGCTGCCCACAACCCATCCTAGAGTTCATCATCTCAGATTGGATATCAAGGGAAATTTCTTCACAAAGAAGAAATCATTCCCAGAGGTATTTAAAAGATAGGGAGATATGACTCCTGGGACATTGTTCAGTGAAGGATTTGACAGTATTGCGTTCACAGTTGGACTCAATAATCTGAGAGACCTTTTCCTACCTAAACAATTCTGATTCTATGGTCTGCCAAAGTTGCAAGCAGAGCTTCCCCACAGATGGGGGCCATGAAGCCTGGCCCCAAGGCCACCCAGTTCCACCAGGTGCCACATGCATTCCTTTAGATGGTGACCTGCTTCACAACTTCAGCTCAGTCCAAATCCTTCTCCTAACCCTACCAGGCAAAGCAAGTGGCTCTGATGCCTACAAAAGGCACATAGACAGGGGGCATCACAGAATCACAAGGTTGGAAGAGACCTTCAAGATCATTGAGTCCAACCCATGCCCTAGCACCTCAACTAAACCATGGCACTGAGTGCCATTTTTTTAACACATCCAGGGATGGTGACTACACCATATCCCCAGACAAAACATTCCAGTACTTTACCACTCTTTCCATAAAAAACTTTTTCCTAATATCCAACCTATATTTCTCGTGGTGCAGCTTAAGACTGTATCCTCATTCTGTCAGTGGCTGCCTGGAGAAAGAAACCAACTCCCACCTGACCACAGCCACCCTTCAGGGAGTTGTAGAGAGTGATAAGGTCACCCCT
>VRYO01001681.1:4884989-4898960 GCA_009812075.1 Sialia sialis | reverse complement strand
TGGTCTTACTAAATTTCATCTTGCTAGATTCTGCCCATCCATCCAACCATTCCAAGTCCCTCTTGTAGAGCCCTCCTCCCTTCCAACAGATCGACACATGCTCCCATTTTCGTGTCATCTGCAAATTTACAGATGAAAGACTCAATACCCTCATCCATGTCCTCAATTAAAATATTGAACAGAACTGGCCCCAGCACAGACCCCTGGGGGACACCACTGGTGACCGATCCCCAGTTGGATGCAGCACTGTTCATCACCACTCTCTGGGACCAGACATCCAGAAGAAATAGACTCAGATGGTTGATTTAAGTATCTTCCAATATCTTTGGGAGAGATGTTTTATAACATTTACCAGTTTGATTTCTGATCTTCACTTTTGTGGGGTCTAAGACAAGACATGCAAGTGATATGGAGAAACCCTACATACAACCTAATTACTCAGAAGGCTTCTCAATTGCTTCTGGAAGAACTAGGTTAGTTTCCCTTTTATCCTTTTTCCTTTTAAAGGACAGACAGAGATTTAGGCAGCACAACCTACATGGGACAGGGACATGAGCAGTAGCTGAGCCAAAGCCCGCCCTGCAGCAGGCAGCTTCCCTTCCCTGCACATTCTTCTGCCACAGCAGTATGCCCTGCAATTTCCTGTGTTTGTCAAGCCCTAGGGGATGCTACAGAGGACTGTTGACTAGAAATGTGGATTTCTTTTCCAGAAATGACAAAAGTTATGAAGTCACAAACTCACCGTGCTGCAATGCCTTCATTTCTGCAACACAACCATGACAACAAAGGTTAAACCCAAAGATTAAACATCATCAACTTTTTTTTTTTCCATATGCTACATTAGAAAACAGTGATGTGGAGTTTTTAATATTTGATGGGAAATGTTTATTTATCAATAACAGCCACAGGAATGGATTGTGATATCGGGAGAATGATGCACCCAAATAAGAGGAGGAAATAGCAATTGTAGGCATTTTCTAATCAGTACACAAGCTGTGATCATACAGCTTTTACAAAAAATGGAAACCAGCAAAGATGAAATGCATGTAAGATAAATAAAATCACAGACAGGTTTAATTCAGTACCAAAGCTTCCTACTTGCAGCTAAAGATCTATTAATGAGGCAAGTGCCTTTTGTCCTGCAGCCATTATGCTGTAAACATAGTAGCCAGCCAGGCTGATCTCAGAAACTGTCTGCTCCAAGTACTTTGTTCACTAAACACAGTCCTGATTTCATGTCATAACTGAAAGCATTTCAGCGATTACAGGTCCATGTTTCTAGATGAGATCACTGCTCTGGTGTTAAGGAAATACTCAGCTGGCACCTATACCTGCTTTAGAATTAGACTGAAACTAAGTGTTGTGTGCATGAATGAAAGCAGGACACAAGATTATTTGAAATGCTGAAAGGCGACAGGACGGCCTTGGTATTTTTGGCTTAGGGGTGTGGAAGATAAAGATTTTCAGGTAAAGAAAACAAAGAAATGTTTCACACATCGCAAAAGTCTGTATGAGAAGAATGCAAGCCTTGAGAGGATCTTCAAGCTGGAAGACAGGGATGAAAACCAAAAATCCCAGAGGTAATAACCATAAATATATCTGCTGGCCCTAGAAAGGATGGATTTTGGGACACAATCTCCCACAGTGATGAGTTTGGGCCCACGACTTGTACCACTCTATTCTTTTTCAGTGCCTTGCATGTGTCAGAGACTCTTCCTTCCCAGATTCTTGTCAGCCCTCTGAGTGCTCTGTTTGTCATCTCTCATGACCCTCAGTTTTCTGGCTCTCTTTCTGTGTTCTCTGTGCATCTGCTGTCTGTTTCTGCTCCCACAGATGAGCAGGCTATCTCCAGGGGTTATCCAGGGACAACAAGTACTACATAATAATCTTACCATTGACTCTTGATATCTGAGCAGCTGCTCATCTGGGGATATGAAATTTTCGGTCTTCAGGACTGCCAAATTTGGGCCTTTTTCAGAGCAGCACAAGTTCAAAAAACTTAAACACACAAAAAGTGAACCTGGTAAGTGCATGGGACATGTGAGATTAATTTTTTCCTATGAAAGATTCATAGTTCCTGTATTGGCCATAAACCCTGGTGTTTCCTAGCACTGGCTGAAATAAAGGATAGAACAGCACGGGTGTGTGAGCAGACTGTTGCAGTGCTACCTCCAGTGGGACCAGGTTTGGCTGCAGCCACCACAGCCACTTCCGTGCCCACAGTGGATGCCTCCTGGTGGGTGACCCTCCATCTGTCCCCCTTGCAGGGTGGCAGTTTCCTTCTCCACAGAGGGTCACAGCTGCCCTCCAGCTGAGGTGCTGCAGGGCTCCTCCCAGCTTGGCAGTTCTCCATGGTGTGCGGAAAGTACTGCCAGAGGGAGGGCATGAGGAGGGACGTGTGACATCCCACTGCTGTGCTGTGGGAGCTCTTCACTAACATCTGAGACCATCTCCCCTTTCCAGCCCACCCAGAGCTGGGCTTAGCTGGAGATCTTAGTGCTTCCCTATTTTAACCCTATTTGTGCCGGCTAGTGAAATTCCTACCTGCAGTTGCTCTCCTTTTGAAGTCAATTCCTTTCATAATAGAATCACAAAATCATGAAATAAAAAAAAAAAATTGGGGCGACTGAAGTCTTTGAATGAGAAACTGGATTAGAAAGAAGACCCTGTTTTAAGGAATCCCCAAACACTAACAAAATATGGGAAGTAGAATTGTCATCTGTGCTGTGTGCGTTAAAAAGCTTTCATCTTAAGGACAGTCTCAAGTTGACAAAAATGGGAAGGGAGCTCATATCAACAAATGCAAGGTCATTATTATTAAGTCCTTGATGGTTTTCATGGGAAGGACTTTTTTTTCTTACTGAAAAACTACAAAGACACTCAGTTTGCTAATGTGATGCTCATAACAGCTCATAATTGGGCAGGTGATGACACTTGTAAGAAGTGAACTACACCTGTCCCCTGCAAGGGAGAAGGCTGGAAATATGGGGCAGATGTGTCCACAAGAAGCCAACTTCTGCCATGACACTGTGCTTCATTTTGCTGTCTTATTCCATAGAGAGGCACCCACTTGTTCATGAATCTCTGCTTTCTGAAGTTACTCCATTAAGGGTTCATAATCTCATGATAGAATTATAGAATACTTTGGGTTGGAAGGAACCTTCCCACCTCTCTCGGCAACGTGTGTCAGTGTCTCATCATCCTCCTCACAAAAAATTTCTCTCTTACATCTGATCTACTTAGACTCCTCTATTAGTTTAAAACCATTACCCCTTGTCCTATCAACAAGCCCTACTAAAAAGTTTGTCCCCATCTTCAGCCACCCCACCTGTCTGTGCAGAACAGTTAGGTAGTGTGAGCCCTCATTGCAAACAAAGTGATCAAAAATAAATGTTTACATCTTGTGGATTTGAAGGTTGTAACCAATTATATGAGTGTTTGGGATTTACAATATTCTGCTGTGATAAGAAAAAAAATATATAAAAATTTTCTTATCAGTAATTTCTACAAAGTTGTGCAGCAGAGCAGGTGGGATTTGCACCTGGAGCTTTACCTTTGTATCTTGAAGTTTTCTCTGCAGTCTTGTCTGTCAGTCTCAGGCTGCCTGATAATACTGTTTCTCCAAGGGGAGCCAAATGCACTGCCTCTAGCAGATGTAGCTTGCAGGAAACACACTATCAACAGCAGAAAGCTGTGTGGATCAAAACCAAAAAGCAAAACATTAATGAGTAAATGGGAGTGTTGGCAGGGCAGTCTGTAACTGATGTTAGCTGGGAGAAATGGCTGGCTGGCTTTGCCCAGATAGAAAAGACAAAATGCTTGAGAGGTGTAGTTCCATTTTACAGGACCATCTCATGCTCATTAAATTGGAATCAGCTTGTGCTAACACAATATTAGCAGAAACTGAAGAGTCCTCCATGATACAAGGCTACAGCAGCAGCAGCTTCAGTTCTGCAATCCCTCCAACAACACAATTAACAGAGGGAGCAGACCCAGCAAGATCCTCTTCCAAATCCACTGGCATTACAGATGCTACACAATTTGTCTTGGAAATGGCTCAAGTGCAAGGTGATTTGGAGCAAGAATTTTAGGAAGGTTGCTCAGTATTAAAGTGTTATAGCAGGCTCTGATTTAGGCATAAGTTGATAAAAGGGATTTAAGTCTCCTTTTTACCTTCTAGAGCAAAAAGCAGTGCCAGATCTGGCTCATGCATGATGGGATAGGACTGTCCCTGTAGACAGTCACTCTAAAAATGAAGGTATTTCTAAACCAATGTCAAATTATTTGTGATTACTGGCTTTAGGAGCCTGTCTTGCTTGTAGCTTGGAAGAGATGGCCAAAATCACTACTGCTGCCAACAGCAAGTCAGCATGAGTGTGTTTGGTCACATATAAGAAAAAGGAGCCAATTGACAAGAGATTCAGCACTGAGAAGTCTTGGTTCATGTACCTCTTCAGACTGGAAACAAGGAGCCCATTTTTGCACTGCTGCACTGGCCATCTGCAGTACTGACTAAAATGATCTTTGCAGGCAGATTTGTGTTCAAGAAGAGAGCAAACAGCAGTTTGCCTAAACACAGGCATAATTATTCCAGCCACTCCTTAAGGTTCATTTGAGTTTTTCTCTCCAGCAGTTATTTCTACCCACAGTCTCCACAACTGAGAGAAATCTGTTTGGTTTGCTCAGCTTCATTTGTGAAGAGAAAAATACAGAAGGGGCCACACAAGCAACCCTGAAAAGCAGCAAAAGGCGTCTGAGCAAACTTCTGAAAGGTAACTCCAGAGTCAATGATGAATTTGCATCTAAAAGGATATTGAAAACATTCCTTTTACAAAATACTTACAGCAGCTTGGAGTATAACATGCTATAATTTAAAGAACTCCACAGAAACAGCAATATAAGGTGATGCAAACAAAGTTATACATAGTGGAGAAATCACAAGTCCTACATGTGCAAATGCATGGTAATCATCAAACATTTGGTTTAAAAAGTAAAAAGCAGAAATATTTTGATCTTAAGTACTTCAGTTCCCAAACTCTTTAGAAAGCCCTTTATCAAAAAGATAATCTTTTTGATACCATGTCATGTATTAAGTGTTAGTAGCAGAGTAGAATGTGATTTATTACTGGAAAATTGAAACAAAATGGAACACATCCAGGGTTATTCTGTCTTGAAATAAAATAAAGCGGCTAAGATAATTTTAGGGTTTGTCTCATATAATAAAAGGTCATGAAGTACATTTAAATTCTTTTAATTTTGCCTGGAAATTCAAGTTTGGATTACACCTCCATTTGACACATACGGGAGGGACGGAGAGAGAAAAAATCACGTAGTAAGCTTAGAACTAAGCCGAACGCTTAGTCTCCCCTTTGTTCAGCGCCCCAGAACCTCGGCTGCAAAGCCTTTTGAGCACGGGGCAGAACGCTCCGGATGCCTGCGGGGCCACGCTCGCCTTTGAGCACAGCAACCTTCGCCAAATTGCTGATTTCCAAGTCCCGTCCGCGCTTTCCACCTCAGAACTGCCCCCCGTGGACCGAGGCAAACATGGAGTAGCTGTCCTTTCCCCGACGATATCCCACACCCCCGCCCTGCCCCGCCGCCCGTCCTGCCTTCACCCCGGCCCTTCCTGCACGGGGGATCGGGGGCGCCGGGCAGCCCTTACCTGTGCTGTGCCCTCCCTCGCAGCCCCTTCTCCGCCTTCCTTGCCCTCCTCAGGGGGTCTCGCTGCCGGCCCGGGCAGGGCCGAGGGTGGGGGTCAGGACCCTCCAGCTGCGGCCCCCGGGGATGCGCCGCGGCCGCTCCAGATGTTGGCGGCGCGGCCGCCCAGATGTTCCCCTGGCGGCCCCGCGGGGAACGGGCGTTCTCCTCCCCGCTGGCCGGGAGGGACCCAGAGCAGCGCCAAAGGAGAGGGGCTCGGGGAAAGCCAGGCTTCCGCGGGATCCGACGCTGCCCGCCCCCTCTCCTGCCCCGCTTTCCAGGAAAAGCGGCCGGGCGCGGGGCTGGAACAGCGGCTCCCAGCAGCCCGGGCAGCCGAGGAAAAATAGAAAAAGTAGAGAGATTCTCAGACGTACAAACTTTCCTTTGATCCCTGCGTATAACAGAGACCTCTTTTTATTTACACACACACCCCGACAGCCGTGGTTTTCTCCACGAAAATGAGCACCCATGGTCGTCATTCCTGTAATTTAGCAGGAATTTATGGTACAGCCCTGAATCCAAAAGAAGAATGTCTAAAAATAAAATTTCAAGAATGAAACCAAGGCTTTATTTGCAGATGCCATCCCGTAGTAAACAGCGTAAGTGACGTTACAGAATCATTTGCAGTGTAAGGAAGGGCAACTGCACCACCTCTGTTACAACAGCTAGCAGAGAACACAAAGGAAAGCCTCAAATCTTTCATTGTGGAAAAATTCTCCTTTGAGGTATTTGCCAGGCAGTTGTGATAATTGGGTTTTGAAGCTCTGTTTAAACTATGCCAGAAGACTCCCTTGACCCTTTTCCACCCCGGTCAGCATCAAGATCTTGTGTTGCCAGATTCCCCTGTGGCTGTAGGAATAACCAAGCTGAGGTGCAGCTCTCCCTACCAGTAAGTCACCTGTAATTTGGATTGAATTCTGACACCCCTCTCAAGTCTCCTTAAATTAGATTTCTGCTTTTAATGATCCAGAAGCTTTTTTGTGGAAATTTGTGGAGGAAACCAACTCCATGCAAAGATTAAAACCTTTTATGCTCACTTACCTTCTCAGGCAGCTGCTCTTTAGCACAAAGTGAAACTTTCACTCTCAGATAAATAGTACTCCAGCAAATACCCCTCAGCATCTGGCAAGCAGATGCCTTTGCAGGTTGGATTATGTCATGAGTACAGAGAAAAGGGCAATAAGATTTCCCAGAAGGACCACCTCTCTGTAAACAGTACTTCAGAAATCCAGCCTTTATGAAAGCTGCTTCCTGGTCTGAGTGACTTCTTCTGAATTTTTTTTTCAGACAGCAGAATGCATTTCAATCTCAACATTAATCCCTGCCTAATGGATATCCTTCTCTTGCAGTAGAGTTTTCAGTTAGACTGAGCTAAATCAGTCAATAATACTGATAATTGTAATTACCTCATCTATTTGCCACTCGTTTGATGCTTGTCTTGGCAGTGGAGCAACCATCACTTCCTGGGATTCCTCATTTCCATCCACATTTAAAATGACTTAAAAGTCATTCTAAGTGACAACCAATGTTGCCAATGTAAAAAAACTCTAATTAGCATCCCGGGAGCCCTGCAGGGATTCTCCTCCTCTGTGCCTCAGTGTGCCTCAAAGAAACCACAGAGAAGAGCATGCATAAAATATTCTACAAAACTGTTAGAGAATATGGAAATAACAAAACATCCTTTGTGATGTTTTTATCTAAGGTCAACAAGAGGCCATCAGTGCTGCCACATTCAGTCAAGTTCAGACCTTCCTTCATTTTGACCTTACTCTTTTTGCCTTATTCCAGTGTTAGTTAGGAAATTAATTCTAACTCCTCTTGCAAACTTGGGATACATGCTTGACATCCAGGCAGGCAATTGAGCTCTTCTCTTGCTGGAGGAATAGAGCATCCAAAGAGAGCATTTGTTTGTCTGCTCACTGCTGATATTGAACGTTGCACCTGAAGCAAGGAACTAAATTATTATTTCATGGGCAAAGCCTAAATGTTGTGAGATGAATTTGCAAGTATGCTTGAACCACTTTCCACAGGAGTCAGCGTAATGAAACATCACATGGTCAAATGTCTGTGGTCCACGACACACAGGTTATTACATTGCATTTAATGTGGTGTCCAGTGTTTTTACTTCATCAGAGTTATCAGAGATACCAGGCACTAACACCAACATTAGCATGAAGTCACACATCTATGCCTTGATCCAAGTAATTAATGAGCACAGTACAGACCAATTAGAGCTCTAGATGTTTTAGGATTATTGTAACATCTGCATATTGGCCCAGAAGGCAAGATACTACCTGGGGGTAGGTGAGCTGGTTTCGAAAGCCTGGGCACTTCAGGAAACACTACTTTACATATCTTTGACTTGTTTCTGGGTGAAAACTGAAGTGAAATGCTGATCTACTCCCCTGAACACTTGCAGTCCAAGGTTTGCTGTTTGTAGATATCTTTGTAGCATCACATCTAATTCATAGCTGTGGGAGTGAAGCCCATCCCACCATAAGTGAAGAGCAGGTTCAGGACCATCTGATGAAGGTGAACAGCCACAATGTCTGGGACCTGGTGAGATGCATCCCAGGGTCCTGAGGAGACTGGCTGATGTTGTTGCCAAGCCACTTTCCATCATATTTGAAAAGTCACAGTGGTCAGGCAAAGTGCCCAGTAACTGGAAAAAAAAGGAAATATTGCTCCATTTGAAAAAAGGGGAGAAAGGAAGATATGAGGAATTCTTTACTCAGACTTCTTTACTCAGAATTCTTTTCTCAGAAGTCTTAACTCAGAATTTTTTACTGTGAGGGTGCTGAGGCACTGGCCCAGGTTGCCCAGAGAACCTGTGGATGTCTCATTCCTGGAAGTGTTCAAAGCCAGGATGGATGGGGTTCTGAGCAGCCTGGCCTAGCAGAAGGTGTCCCTGCCCATGGCAAGGGGGTTGGAACATAATGGTTTCTAAGGTTCCTTCCAACCTAAACCATTCTATGATTTTATGAAATGCACCATAGAAGTGTGGCTGATAAAATAATAGCTCTCTGGATAGAGTGCCCAAAAAGTAAAACAAATAATTCTGGCCTTGCAAAGTTCATGCAACAATTCAATAAAGAGCAAAGACGTGCATTGGCTATGACATGAGGAAAAACAAACATTGACATTCTGGTTTTAATACGACTTGTGAAACCAAAATAAATAAAAAGTGAATTTGAATACAAAGACCCATCTTACAAAAGTCCATTCTTTGGCGTGCTATTAGGAATATTTGCTCTAGCATGGATATTGATGGTACAAGCTTAAATCTGTAAAGTTTAAAAATGTTTCCAGGCCTAATCCTATCATTATACATGAAATCTTACAGTTTTTCATTGTTAATAGTTATTAGCTATGTTTATGTTATCTGTTTTTTGTTTTTTGCAAGTAGTCTGTGAGGCCTTTCTAAGAAACTTTCAAAAGGAGTACATTTTCTGAGTTTACATCTTGACCATGTGATTTGTCAAGTTGATTTCTAGCATATAAAAATGTATCCCCTCCTTATAAAAGTCTTTCATCTAGAAGAACATGTTAAAAAACCCATGGAGATAAAAAAAGTCAGCAGAGCTCAGTTTAACAGTATCTGCATGAACAGAGGAACTGCAATGACAGCAGGAGCATTTCCTGAAAAAACCTTTAGTTCACAGGTAATTGGCAATGTTTCAAGTTGACCAGAGTCCTTTGAACTAGTCTAGCAATTTGACACGGAGAATCTAGTGTAATAAAGCCAGAAATGCCAGGAGTAGTAACAGTAAGAGCTTTCTCCCCAGACTTTCCTATCCCTTTATTAAGAGGATGAAGGATGGACAAATCTGGGAAAAGCAGAAGCATCAGGAGAAAGCAGTTTGCAGGTTCCAGATGTTTTTCTTCTCAGAGTTTCAGTTCTTGAAGTAAATATGTTTCAACACTGAGAGTTGTGCAGGTGAGGTTGTCTGCAGTACTGTGCTGCTTTTGAGCACATGTTAAACCATGACAGAACCACACAAAAGAAGATTGAACCCAATCCCCACAGTGCCAAGCAAGAATCTTGCCTTTTTCTTGTCTCATCGAGTATCGGCTGAATGAGAGAAAAGATGGTTTTAAAGCTGCAAATATCAACATAGATCTCTGAAAATCATCTCTGAGAATGTGGAATGGCATTTCTTTTTACTATGCTCCAGCTCATGATGCAGATTTTCTGCTAGAAAATAAAGATTACTCACACTGAGGAAAATGGTCTGGAATTTTTGATGAAGGACAGTGAGCAACAGAATAGTCAAACAAGTTTACAAGATGTGGCTTCTAAATAACATCAGGAAGTGGAGAGCTCATCTGGTGTGCTCACTCAGGGTCAATTATCAAGCCAAGTCCTTGGGACATGGAAACCTAAGGGAGAGGACTATGGGAAAACAGAATAATCCACTAGCAGAGGAAAGAAATGGCAGCTGAAAGAACTAGAAACTCTCCCTGCTTCTATCAAACTCCTTAGTCACATATAGATGAAATATTTGCATGTCTGGTTTTTGATTTCTCGTTTTTAAACATCTAGTAGGAGGCATTTAGGTTATAGATTCATAGCAGCACCCAGAACTCAGGACAGCAAATGAAGTCTGTTGCATCAATTAGTTAAATCATAAAGTATTCTGAACAAATCCAGAGCCAATGGAGTATTCAAAAAAACTTCATCAAATCATAATAAAAAGTTCCCAGTTCCCTGGAAATAGTAGCTTCTCACCTTTAGGCAGACTATGATGAAAAATTGTCAGAGGCTGCAGGGAAGCCACCCCAGAAAACCTCATGAAGAAGCTGTCAGCTCCAAATTCAGCACAGTGTCTGGGTTAGATGGTGATAAACGGGGCTCCCAGTCACACACTTAGTCTAGGAAATGCAGAGACCAGCTTCATTCCCAGACACTGTCCTGCATTTACACTAAATGAGACACTAGTCCTGTGGGAAAAATAGTATGCAGCCAAACAATTAAATCATGCCACATAATACACATTGTGTGGGGGAAGGGAAAAGGGGGCTGAACTATCCCTCCAAAGGCAGACTTAGGTCTGGATTTGTCCAGCACTTGAGAGTTTAACTTTGTAAATCTAACGGTTTTCTTTCCATATTTTTTAAAAGTTGCAGTTTTATCTTCCTCATTGTTTTGTTAATTTTTGTTCTATCAGTCTCTCTGGCTCGCTGCTGTTCTGCACATACCTCGGGTGAGTCAGGATAGTTAGCTGGGGAAAGACATCAGGGTGAACAACCCTCCGGACAGAGACACGAGGCAGAAAGAACAGGATGGGGAAACGGGCCAGTTGAGCAATTATATGAAAAACATCAGCTGTAGCCCAGCCTAGGGAGAAAGAGGGAAAAATGCTTTTTCAGCAGAAGCAGGAAAGTGAGAGCAGGAGCACAGCTGTAGAAGGTGAGCATGGAATGATGAAGAGGTTGGAAATCCAGTGTCACTGCAGACATTGCCTCCCACGACCCTTCTCCCTTGGCTCTTCTGCAGCACAGCAGCAAAATGTCTCCTGCTTGCCACATGTGGTTGTTTTACCAGTCTTCATCCCACAGGACACCAGGGCCATAAAATCTCTGGTGCACAAAGCTCCCCTAATACAAACATTTATCACCTATATGAAAGAGACATAACAAGGAGGGAGTCTATCCAAGTCACAAAAGTCTCTGTGACAAGGTGCAATATTCCCAGGAGACACTTTCCCCTCAGCCACTCTCCTCCCAGTCAGCTCCTTACAGACATGGCCATGTGTTCCACCTCACTGGGAAATATATCCTTTGGTCTCCTGGCTGGCTGTCACTTAGGGAAACTCTGGCCTTCCAAAACACCTGAATTTACAGAGTCCCTGTGAACCTCTTACAAACCAGCTCCCTCCCAAAGGCAGCTCTGGGCTCTCTCCACCACTCTCCTCCTCAGGGATGCACTAATCAGACCACCCATGAAAATGTTCAGCCTGAGTTCCTCACCCCTGGCATCACCAACTCTGCTCCCAAGCCAGGCACCAAGTCAGAGCTGCAGAGCTGCTTCAGCATTAATTTACTGGAGTCCTCCTCCTCTTTGCTTTATTCCAGAACTCCAGCTGGCACTGCCATCTCCACAGTGCAGACTCCCACTTGTTCCTGCCTCTTCACGAGGTTTCCCACAGCTTGGGAATGTCCACCTGCCCATGGATTAAAATATATTGACATAGACACCTTATCAGCACAGACACACTTGAACATGGGTTTGAGCTTGCAAGACGATGTTGGATACAAATGGGGTTACAGACAATCAGCTAAGCATCTCTGTAGGAAAAGGCTGTTGTAGGGAAGCTGGGGATTGACAGGGAAATCTTGCTCATTGTTTCTGAGCAAGAAAGTTGAGGGAAAGCAGAGAAACCCAGGGTAGCTTGAAAAGTAATAGTTTCTGGCCAAGCAGGAGGAGTGGTGGACAGAAACCCACATACAGCACAGGTCTCCTGGGAGATGCAGATATACAGATGCCTAATTTTCAGCACGTCTCTGGGGGTGTGTGAGTGTATGCATGTATATGAATATAGTGCATATGTTATATAAATACACATAAAATGTTATTTTGTACCTTGGTGAACAGGCACAATAAAAATGAAATTACCGACTAATTTTGTAAGCCAGTGGTAAGTGTAAAAGTGGAAGAAGGTTACTTCTGATCCCTTGTCTTCTGTTGAAGTTCCCAGCCAAATCATCTTTTTTCAATTACCGTCAGCTTTGTTCTGACTTTTCTTTGACTTACTTTGTTTCTTTTATGAAATAAAGTTGTTTTGCCTGCTTTTGTTTCTGAACAAATATACCCTTTTACCTGACAGGACTTATGAACTAATCCTGCCAATGTGTCTGTTATGCTTCACAAGCATGAATAATCCCCCTGCAATTAGCATATTTGTATGTGCTTGGAGAATGAAGTTCAATATGGCTTTATGTGTCCAGATTTTCTCTGCAATAACAGTGAGAGGCCATGTACTGTAACTCACATCACCTGTGCAAAGAAGCTGAGTGATTTAAGACTCCTGCTGCTCCCCAGGTGCTTATTTCTGTCCCACTGCCATCACAGCAAAGCTGCCCAGCAGGAGCGTGTCCCTGCCCTTTGCCACAGGAGTTCTCAGCCCAGCAAAGGAGCACAGACCTTCCCACATCCCAGACTCTGAACCAGACTGGACAAAATTGAGCTGGACATGCCACTCATCTCACTTAAGGGTTGCAAAGGAGAGCTTGCATTTGATGAACAGAGATGTTTTGAAATGTATTTAAAAATATAGCTTATTTTCAGCTGTGTTGCCTGTGAAAAGTACTTATGCTGCTTATAAGAATAAAAATGCTATGGCTTTTTCTCACTGAGGAGCTTCTGTCAGAATAAACCTGGGGAAAGAAATGTATTCTCTTTCCTATGGTAAGGACTAGGAGAGAGCTGGATCTGGGTTTTTTGCTGACCATGGGGTAAATACTGCAGTCCCTAATACCAGACTAAGCTCTGCCATGGGTTGTAGTGCATATTGATTTCCTTTATATATATATATATTTTTTTTAAAAGGTCATGTATGAATAACACAGGAAAAAATTTGACCACTTGGACCTGTAATGTTGATGATGGATGTCTCCTACTGGCACTATAACTATTTTAGTCTCAAAATTGTGCTTGCACTGGACTATAGTGCATGTGCTCACTTGGTATGGACAGACTCCCTCTGGTGGAAAATGGTTATGAAGGTTTTCTAGCATATTAATGCTAGTGAAAGAGCTGGCAAACAATGTATTTTGTGGCAAATGTGCAATTTTGATTTACACTGTCCAAGGAATCATAAAAATATCAAAGTTCATCTCTGGACTTTGTAAAAATCCACACCACTTACACTAACCTTATAATGCATTAATGCCCTGAGTAAAGTTTTGATTTCTCTTTTCTTCTGTATCTAGAATCAGGCCTTGAATAGTTCTCCTCTGTAGTCCTAAAGGACCCTCTCTTCTTCACTTCTTCATCACAGAGGACAAGAACCTGCCACTGACTTTACAGACACAGCAGGACATGACATGTGGGACAGGTTGGTTTCTTTAGCAGCAGCTCTTGAATGCGCTGTTATTGAATGCACTGTTAAAAGCAAGTGGAAAAGTGCATTTGCAAACAGGATTTTAATGCAAGAATTTCTCAGGAATTTTAAGAGGTGGAGCTGATATAGTCCCTTCAGAAATTAAGATCCCAGGTCCAAATAATTTACAGTAGTTTCACGAATATAAGCCGCACCTTTTTCATTGAAGAAT
>VRYO01001681.1:4851909-4883989 GCA_009812075.1 Sialia sialis | reverse complement strand
AAGTGCGGCTTATATTCAGGTGCGGTTTATAATCGTGAAACTACTGTACTAGATCCCTGATCTTAAGGAAAGAAAGTTTTCTTTTGTTAGATGAAGTCCTCTTATCATCAGAATAGCTTCAGCAGGGTCCAGGTCTGATACAGCTTTATTTTTTTTCATGAAGAATGTGTTGTCCAGTGTTTTCTATTTTTGCTTATTTGATATCAGACCAAAGAGTATTGAGATAAGATTTGTGTTTTAAAGTACCACCTTAGCACAGCAGTTATGCCTGCTCTCCCTCTCCCCTGTGTGTCCCTGCTCTCCCACCAATGTGTGTCAGATGTCACCTACAGAAAGAACTTCCAAAGAGAGGAATATTTGGTGCTTGGTGCCTTTCCTGAAGTTATCAATATAGGCAACAACTATGCCATAGAATTTATCTCTATCATTATGGAATCACAGGATGGTTTGCGTTAAAAGATTGTCTGGTTCCAAGCCTATGCCATGGGCAAGGAACATTCCAATAGACCTGGTTACTCAGGGCCTCATCCAGCCTGGCATTGAACACTTCTAGCAATGGAGAGTCCACACCTTCCATGCACTTGTGAAAAGCTCCTATCCTGATTTCTTGTAGGTCTCCTTTAGATACTGGCAGGGGCTCTAAGGTCCCAAAACTCTCAGCTGCTTGTCACAGGAGAGTGCTCCAGGCCTGTGATCAGTTTAGTGGCTCACCTCTGAACTCATTCCAGCAGGTCAACATGTTTCTCCTGCTGGGGGCCCCAGAACCAGACACAGTACATCAGCTAGCTGGGAATTAGAACTGATTGCTGCCTCTCTGCAGTACCAGCTCTGAACTGCAGACATTGAAACACCCAGCTGCATGCAGCTCTTTTAGAGCACTATGTTCCCCTTTTCCACTAATACAGCTCTTTAAAGAATTACACGCTCTGGCTACAGCAGCTTCAGTGTGGCCCACAGTCTTCCCTTTGATCTTTCCATCAGTGTAAAATGTCAAAAGCCATTAAAGATAATACTGAGGGTTCTCCCACCTTCTGCAGTATTACTGCTGCAGCAGCTTCAATACACAGGTGTATCACCTCTCAGTCACCAGCATTCAGGGTTTAGTCAAAATCTGTCCTTTCTCTATTCTCTATATGGCAAGTAACAGAAAACAAGGCCCTGCAAGTTTGCTATAACCCCTTTTATGAAAGCTGTGCATGCGGTGAAGTTCTGTGCTCCTGTCAGACCCCTAGGCACCATGAGAAATTGCGTCTGGATCTAAATCTTCTTGCTTCAATTGAAAAGAAATTTTTATCAGTCTTAAGCATTCTTAGCTCAGAAGTGCTTTGGATTAGGAAATTACGTTACAGTGAGTACCCTGAGTGAGTGATGGACATTATGGCTGATGCCCATAATTGTTGAGACCTGGATTATGCTAATGTGAGAGTCCTTTTGTACCATGCAAAAGGCATTAAAGGAATGGAAGATGAAGTAGCCTCATCTGCAGCTGTGGATATGTAGAACTTGGCACAATGGAGAAGGAATTCATGCATACATATTATATATATCCCAAATCCTGGGCTAATCTGTGGTGGCCACTCCTGCACAGGTGAGAGAAGCCTAAAGCTACTTTGTTCTCCCTGAGGATATTTTATTGCTGCTGGGACTACTAGAGCAAAGAAATGCCCTGATCATTCCTCTCTGCCAGGCATAAATTTGTGCTAATGTAAAATCACTGTAGCTGTTTTCTGACGGACAAATTTCTCTGTATAGGAGTCCTCAGGGAGTAGACCCACCCACTATAATTAAAAAGCTCATGAGAAACATTGAGGATGTATTTTGTGTACAGAGGAAGAGCAATATATCAAATGACACCCACTGCATAATGACCCAGGAAGGGCTCCTTTTCAAAGGAACAAACCTTAACATTTACCTCATATCATTTATCATATCATTGGATATGGCTGCAGGCAACCACAAATCCTTCTGCTCAAGCTTCAGAGCAAAAAATGAGTTCTATTTTGATACTTCATTATCAGGAACAGGACTAATTCTCCAGTCTGAGAACTCTCTGCAGGGGCCTTGATGGCTTTTTGATGAAAATTTATGTACAGCTGTCACAAGTTGGTTGGTCTTCTCAATACACCAAAACTTTTGTCAGTTTAGAAATTGTATGAACTGAAGCATTTTGACAAAGGTGTAAGAAGGACAAGAATGCATCCAGTATGACATAATACTGATGTTCATTGTATCACTTCTTACTTTTATTTTCTGTCGGACCTCGGGGATCAGACATGGCTTAGAGAAATTATCTTTTTCCAAAGATCTGTAGATTCAGAGGGATCCTCCTAAGAGGAGTGAAACATCTGTCAAGCCAATCTAAAACAACAGTGAAAATGAAAATCAACATGCTGTGAGCAATGTTTTCTATGATGAGTGGGTTTATTTTCACATTTGTTCTCACACAATTACCTAAAGTTCTGGCACAACAACTGCAAGCAAGGCATTCTTTATGAAGTTTGTTGTATTTCAGTGTCCAATTCTCTCATTGAATGACTAGATTTTTGCTGTGATATCTCTCTGGAAATATTTCAAGACCTGTTTGTTTACAACAGTTTTGGCAGAAAGCTGCGATGAGCTCAAATCCCATAAATATGATTCATTGCTGTGTGAATAATTTCAGTTATCAAGCCTGATTATATCTCTACATGGTTTAACACTATTCACATGTACACTGAGTGCATTCAGAGCCAGGGCTGTGCTCACCCAAATACCTTTTTTTGGTAAGTACAGTCCATTTTCTGTGCTAAAGAACAAAAACATCCTGAAGAATATTTTAATATTTTATTTCTTTTTATAATAGGTAATATTCTTCTTCAGTTATACATGATGGTTGCTTCATTTTTATTTTATTCATGCATTTAAATATTTCCTATTTTTTCCCCAGAAAGCATTGCTGTGAGCATGTACATAAATAACAGCTATTCTATCATTTTACCTGCGTAGGGTGTGGCATTCCATATACCAATACATGATAAGTTAACCAGCACTCAGAATTTAATTCATCCTCCAAACTGATGGCTAGAGAAGCTATCTGGAACAGAGGCTGGATGGTGTTAAAGGCATAAATAAGGTATTTATAAAAAGGCCTTCAAAGGATACCTTGGGCAGCACAAGAGCCCAGCTGTGGCCCTATCCAAGATGGACCCAAGATGGATGACCGGTCACACTTGTATAAGTTTTGGTCCATTTACATATTGGGGTTAATTGTCCAATTACAGCTTCAGGTTATGAAGTCCCATCCTCCCAGATTGCTCTCCTCAATTTGGTGATTGCACTTTTTGGGCCTGAAGCAATGGTATCCTTGGTTCTCAGCCTGGAAAAGTGTTGCTTTGTCTAACTAAACTGTGAGGAGAACTTGCTAACCCTTTATAGGAGGTTCAGAGTCATGCATCGATGCAGTACAGAATCTGAACAATATAAAAGCTAAAACTTAAGGTATCAAAACCATTAAACAATATAGTGCAATTAAACAATACCTGAGAAGCAAGCATAAATATTTTGCTTTAGAAATGCCCACCCGACAGATGAGGTAACCACAACTGATGTTCTCTTCTTAGCCCTCTCAGAAAACACTGGAGTAAAAGTCTCTCTTGCTCTTGAAAGTTTTGTATGTACCCGCATCTTCCCTTCCCACAGGAGCATTTTCCAGCTAGCTTGAACTGCTGGAAGAATTCACAGGGATGAGCATTTTATCAGACCATGGTCTTCCACTTGTGAAACACGGCAAGTTTAATCACACCAGTTTTCCTGCTCGTTCCCCTTTCTGTTTCATGTTTTCAATATTTCTTATTAGTGAGCTTATGGATTTTTTCATCCCTTTGTCTTTGCTTCCCACTGAAGCCTGACCTCCTTCATGTCCAGGATTTGGACTCTAATACAACTTACAGCCATCCCACTCTTGGGAAGGGCAGAAAAAGCAAAAAGTATTTGCCCAGAAATGGGTGTTTGTGCAGAAACTGCCTGCAGCCAGCCCTGTCGCTCTGGAAATTCAGGATGGAATCAAGGCAGTGACTATTTTTTATGTCAGTCACAACAGAACTAGTGACCTAGTGTGAGACTGGAAACCCTCTGGAGTCCCTCTGACTACTTGTATATTCCACTTCCTGTGGAAACACAAACATCAGATGAGCCATTGCAATCAGATTCCTCTTTGTATGGCTGCCTGTGTTCCCAAATGCCCCATTTGTTATGGAATATTTGTTAATTTCTGTGGAGAATTATTTCATTCTATCATACAAGCTTCAATCCATCTAAGTAATCCTGTTGCCTCAGACTGGAAGGGACTGAGCTGGAAAGGACTGTTGGTCTAACCAGCCTTGACACAAAGCAAGAGAGAACACTTTTGACTGAGCAAAGGGCAGTATGTGAAAGCTTGTTTCCAGAGTCACACCATGGGGCTGATGAGCTGGTTCAAAAGCACACAAACACTTACAGACTCTCCCATCAGAGAGTGGGATTTGATGGAACACAGGGGAGGTGTTTGCCCTGGTGGCAGTAAGGCTTCTCTTTGCTCTTAGGGAGATGGCAACCAGCAAGTCAGAGGCAGCCACACAGGGCTCTCCTATTTTAGCTCTGCTTGATGTTTTCTTTCCATTAGGTGTGGTGTACAACCAGCAAGTCAGTCTGATGAACACAAGCAAATTCTGCTGGGTGAGGCCTGTTGAGTTAACCTGTCTGTAAAACAGGAGGAGGCAGCTGATGGCCTAAAATCCAGGCAAAGCTGATGCAGCCACAGCATTCAGCTCTCCTAACATGTGAGGGCAGGCTGCTACCTGAAAGGATGTATGTGAGAGGTTTTATCTGAGGAGCTCAGACACTGCTGTCCATGTTCTTTTCTATCCAGACACTCTGTAATGCAGTCTTCAGATTAAAGTTGTAAAGGAAAAGTCATCTCTATTTAAGTTTTGGCTGACAGAATAACTTTGTAAAAATTCAGTCTGGATTGGGAAATGCATAGGAACAACGTTCTTCCATTATTAGATTTATTAGTTTATAATATAAGTTACCAGGCAAGAAGCAGTTTACAAGCATCAGTAAGGGTCCAATTGCTTTCATATACAACCCCCAAAGCCCTAAACAAAAATCCAAACAATAGAATCCCCTAATGGATATAAGTGTTACAAAGTTTTAAGGATGCCCTAAGCTTTTAAAGGGCTGAATATTCAAAAGTAAGGCTCTAAGGTAAATTAGTAAGATCTTTGTTAATTACAGAAAAATTACAGGAAAAATATCCATCAAACCTTGACTTTCGCTCATGACTTCATTAGTCTTCACTCTTCTCTAACTGTATTATCCAAATCAGACTTTCTCCATAGTAGGCCTGAGGAGATTATTTCCAAAGAGAGCAGGATTGCATCCGCAGAGAACACTGGCACTTTGAAGAAAGGGAGTATAGGGAGATTGTGGGAGTGTGTATGTGCTTGTGAGCACATGGAAATGAGATTTACATCTGTGTTCAGGAGATCCTCAGCCAGAGGAACAGAGTTTTCCTAGGTCCTGCTTAGCAGACACAGCCAGTTTGGCCCAAATTTTGGAAAAGGAAAAAGGGTTGCAATGCCTCAGCAACCCCTTGAAGAGATTATATGGGAATAGGAGAGACAGAACGTCTCTGGTTGTACTGGAGAATTTTCAGCAAGGCTCAAATGTTAATGAAGCAAAAGTAGAGATGTAGCAAGAAGCAAGATACAGGTACAAGGCAGTAAAGTAGTAAATGGAGAGAGGAAAAGCCATAAAAGAACCCAGGTAACAAGGTTAAAGTTGGGAGAAAGAACTAGTTGACTAGTGACTGGGGAAATGGGACTGAGGACATGGGAGAGGGCTGGGAGATGCCAGTGAAATGAGTGATAGGATAACAGTGATAGGAAAAGCAGAGAGAAGTGAGACATCAGCGAGGTGTAGAAGAGAACATGGGCTCTTCTCTTCTCTTCTCTTCTCTTCTCTTCTCTTCTCTTCTCTTCTCTTCTCTTCTCTTCTCTTCTCTTCTCTTCTCTTCTCTGACATAAATTTGGAGCTGAAAGATTGTCAGAGCAAAAAAGATACCTGTTTTCTAGACAAATCTAAGTGAATATCAGGGCCAGGAAGCAGGTGGCTGTTTATGTGTACTTTTTTCTTCCCAAACCCACCAAAAAGCCTGTTTTCGATTAAAAAAGAAACATAAGGCTTTGCATGGCTCTGTAATATGCAGGTGGAGGTCTCCTCTTAAAGGAACACATCCACCACTGTCCTGCTGCAATGCTAAATATGCCTGAAATCCTCTTATGGTGGTTAATCTCTAACTTGGATCTTGCTACTGATCCACTCCTATGACAAAGGTCACATTTCTAATGACAAAAGTAAAGAAAGGAAGGTACTAACATGGTGCCAGTGGTGCAGTTGAATTTTACTTTTATTTTACAACTTAGGGGCTATTCTAGCTAATAGGCCTCTTCTAGTCAGAAGAAGAATGCTCCCTGTCCTCTTCAGGGAGAGTGTTAAGATTATTTCAATGCATTCTAGCTGTCTGTGCACACATAACTTTTCTGAATGCTTGCTTGCGATGGAAGTTGTTCATTGTGTTTTGCAGGTACTTCTGAACTTTCAGCTTCGTCCCGGTCTCTCCTTGCCTCTGATTTCTCTCCCATTTTCTTATGAGACTTGCTTTTTCTCAAATGCAATTTTTCTCTTTCTCGTCTCTCTTTTGCACCTTCAGGTTGCTAAAAGGCAGGGAAAAAATAGCAGGGAATTAAAAGAGACTCCTACAAGAACAACAACAAAAAAACCTCATTATTTTATTTCCCTATGTAATAAAATATTCCAGTAACCAGATCAGCTTTACCATGATGAGCTCAAATTCAAGACCCAAGCCAGTCACCCTAAAGCTCAGCAAGAAGAAACACACATTCTTTTATATTACTCAGTATATGATAGGAGGGTGACAGGCCCAGTGGACTTTAAGAGGAGAGTAGACAGGGTGAAGCTCTGAGATCTCAGCCCAGACTCCATGTTTCTATCCTTCCATGTGATCCATCTTTATGGCCCTGAAGGCTGCTCAGTGCTAGCTGCAAAGACTTCACTGAAAACAAGGTCTGAAGTGTTCTCAAAGACACATTTATACGAGAAAAGAAATATGCAGAGGAGGAGATGAATTACCTTTCCCACATTGTTCACCTGTCTGATCATGGTGGTTTGAATTACACCCACAGAGCTCTGAATGTGAAAAACCACTCCATTTGGAGGCACAGGTTTAAGCACAAATTTTCTTTCAGACCTCTGGCCTATTGCTCAGTTCTTTGAGATTCACAGGTCCTTCACATCTCCCAAACGGCACTATAATTATGGGATCAATCATGTAATTATGCTGCAATTTGAAAAGAGATTTTTCCCCCTCTTTTGCTGTGCAAAGAAAGTTGAAAATTACTTTTCCATACAAATTGTCAGTGTCAAGAAACTGGGGAAAAAAAAGGATACTTCCTTCTGTGGTTATTTGATGCTAATGTCAGGTGTTATTCAAGCAATTTTTTGAATGGAGTGACAATTTGATAGTGATTTTCTGATGCTTAAAAGTGAGTTAGGATTCATAACCCTTTCTTCCATTGCATGGTACAGCAGATACTATGTACCATAAAAATATTTAAAGTGTCACACACAAAAAGTTGTTATTGGCTACTTCATCAACACACATCAGACAAAATGCTCATGGCTCTGGACAGAATGATGGGAAGAAGGATGAAACTGGGGGAGAATCCCCTGCTGCCTGCATGCCCTTTCACTGAAAATATGTTCTGCTGCTTACAGCAATAGCTGCTGCTGCAGCTGTGTGGTGACACTGCAGAAAGCAGATGGATGGCGTCCTGAGGGGTAAATGAGAAGCCTGCAAACACCAGAGTGTCTGGCAGTATTACAGATAACTCCAAATAGGTTAAGTCAGGTCAGCAGCAGTGAAAAAGTGAGCTGGGTCTTGCAGCAGAAGTGAAGCGAACCTGGGTTTGTATTGTCATGTTTTGTGGCCACAGCCGTAGAAACCTCTGAAAACATTCCCACAAGCCAATGCAGTGTCTCATTTTGAGGATTAACATTCCTGAATAAGCCTAGACAGTAACACTACATCAATGATCCTCACACTAATGGTAAACTTTAACCTTGTTTGTGCTACTTGCAGTAATTCTAGTCCACATAATACAAGAAATTCCAATTGGAGTTTATTTCTGCACATTCCCCAGCAAAGTCACATCAATTACACAAAGGATGAAGCTGACTTGGTTAGCTGGGCTTTTTTCTTCTGTAGTGATCTTAAGTTGGTTGTTACCTACCAAAGAAACTGAGCGTTTGCTTTTGAGACGCAATTGCTTTTCAAAGGACTCTGCAAATTCCTGAATGGAGGTTGAGCTTGTCTCTGGACATGAGCTGTCTGCTGAAGGTGTTCTGCTTGCCTTCCTGTGGCAGCGGCATTTGATATCTTGGTCTTCTTGAAATTCCTTGGAGCCCCTGAGGTGGCCTGAAGATGAGCCTTTGGCAGAAGCATGAAGTCGTGTTGTATGGAGGGAGGAAAGCTTGGCCTGAAAAACAAAAGGTCTTTGTTGACTACTGAATAGTAAAGCAGAACACACAAGTCAGAGTTTTTTCTGCCGCAGACACTCTCCCAAACATTGATGCAAAGTGAAGGACCTTTCCCAGAATTCTGTGTCTTTGCTTTTTAACTGTAGGAGAATCACACTGCCAAGATCTTGCTTTCTGGAGGTAGCAGCAAGCAGCAGAATTTCCTATTATTCCTGGGTTTGAGGATATAAGTTTTGGCACATAATGAACATTTCAAATGTAAAGTGGTCAAATGTAAACCTCTTAGTGTTCACTGACACCAAAAAGAACTGTAACTCTTCATAACCTCAAAAACTCGGGCCTCACACCAGATTGCAGTTTCTAGGCAGGACTTTCAAAAAGCATTGCCCAGCCTTTTGTGGCCACATGAGTCAGATAAAAGGTTTGACTCACAGTGCTCCAGGTCTTATCAGCTATTTGAGTTTAGAGTGTGACAGCAACAATTTCTCACCCAGTTCTGCCAAGTTTTCAGTACCACCTACATGCAGACAAGATCCTTTATTGCCCAACTTTGAATTTTCTGCTGCTTTCTTGGTCATATTTGTCCTGAACAAATGAAGGGGCACTTTCAGGGTACTGAGGGACACACCCCTACCAAAGAAGTAGTAGGAAACAGACTCCTACAATTATATTTGCAGGACTGAAGTGGGGTGGGGAGTGAGTAGATAGTTGTTTAGTTTCTGTGTGATTCAATTTTCTGAGGCCTGGCATGCAGATAAAAGCTATTGATCTGCATTAGCTGTATTTAATTGAATGTCTGAAAAGAAGATTACACTGATACAGAACTGCTGTTCCTGTGGAATCATGTATTGGTGGTTTTAGAAAGGGACAGACCTGTAGAAGAGAGGCCGAGAAGGACACCCCACAGAGCTGGAGGTAACCCAAACCTTGCCAGCTGCTGATGATTTTCAGGATTAGTAGCTGAACACTGGTAAAATGCAGATGGTGAAAGTTATAAGAGAGGGGAGGTTCTGAAAATTACACCCCTGCAGGTGTCAGATTAAAGCACTCCAGGCACCCAGCTGCTGCATACATTTCTGAATGTATGTATGTTTTGGACATTATGAGGAATTTCTTCACAGAAGGGATGACTAGACATTGGAACGGACTGCCCAAGGAGGTGCTGGAGTCAATGCCCCTGGAGGTCTTTAAGGAAAGACAGGACATGGCACTCAGGGCCATAGTCTAGTTGACATGGTGGTCGATTGGTGAAAGGTTGGACTTGATGATCTCAGAGGTCTTTTCCAGCCTAATCAATTGTGTGATTCCTTGTTTTGTATAAGCCTGGTGCTAAGCCATCAGCTACTAAGTAACCCCAAGAAGTTCTGATAGCTTTAAGGAAACTCTGTTTATTCCACTGGTTCTGCAATGCTTTCTAAGAAAATCCAGTAGAAACCCATACACTCAGTACAGGGTTTGTGGTGTGTGTTTTGGTTGTTTTGTTACTTTAACAAACAGGGGAAAACTAAACCAACTTGGGATAGAGCTCACATGAATCTACAAACCTTGGACTGCAAGGGACCTGAAACGTGTCCTGCACACAACTCCATTCACTCTGGCCCAGGTCCAACTATAAATATATTGGCACAACAGGAATCTATGCAGCCTTTCTCTGACTAGAGAGGCTGTACATTCATATGGCTGTGGCTGCATCACATTAGACAGACAAGAGATGCTAAAAATAATAAATCTCACACCTGTCAGAAGTACCTAATATTGAAGAGTGCTTACAAAATACATGGTACTGATTTCACTTTTTTTGCCAGGCATAAGCTTACTATGTCCAGTTTTATGGACTGCCTCTGAGAGTAGTTTTAATGATTTCTGCCATATTATTTTTACTTTAGTTTCAAACCAGTCAATACAGCTGCAAGTTGTGTAAGGTCATATTGTATTGTCACTTTAGAAAGCATCGAAGCAATCTCATTGTGCTCAAGGGACAGGAGCATACATTCCATGCCAGGCTCAACAAGCTAAATGTCTTCTCTGTCATTTTAATGGCATCAACATATATTCTTTCCTGGAAATAAAAATTGTCTCATGGTAAAAATCACTGGTATCTGTTCCTAGGGGGTTTAGGAAAAAACCCAAACCAAACACAGGACAGTTGAAATGGGGGATTGTGTTCTATTAATCTTGTTTTGCAAAGTCTGTAAATGTTTTCTTTTACTAAGATGTTTCTCTTTAATTTCCCTTCAAAAATAGAATTACAGACTTAACAAAAAGACTCCAGTTTACCTACTGATATGGCAGCAATGGTCCAGAAAAGGGACAGGCTTTCCTCTGAAATGCCCATCTGCCTCAGTGGACTAAGGGTAAAGCTACACAGACAGGTCTGTGCAGTCATATTACTGCGACTGTGCTTTCTCTCACAGTGCCTTTGCATGATATATTCAATTCTCCATCATCAAAATGGGGGTTTTTTTGCCAGTGCTGGGAAAGCCAGAAGCCCCAAGGGATTTCAGGGATTGTTTCTCATTCCCATTAGTAGTCCTTTTTTCTGTGTTGTGTAAAGGTCACTCATGTTCAGCGTATCTATTTACAAAACAGCTAATCTTCTGCTAATCGCCCATCCCAAACACACAAAAGGTACACAAACAAAAATACTTCACACCACAAAAAATCTTGTCACTATAATTTGCCTTATCTCTTTCTCAGTTTCTGTTGTAGACAAGTTAATTGTTTATATATTTTGGGCTTGATTTGAGAGCTTGTGCAGCTGTCAGTAAAAACATTAATCTTCAGTGTGTCAGCACAAGTGTTCATTGCTTGCTGGATTTTTCACAATGACCCGAGTATTTGAGGGATATTTCGGAACATCTGACATTCAGATGCTCTCCCATGGCTTCATTTCCTCTCGAGAACCTTACAGACAAACATATATTTCTTAAAAATGTTTTGGTCTGGCCTTCAATTGGTCTATAGTAACAATAGTGTTGTAGATGTTCGGTCGAGTTTAGTTTGAATTAAATGTCAGTAACGTCAACAGCAGTCTCTCACTCTCAGTTGTCTTGGCAATTTTCTCCTGGACCAACGATGTACATTTGAAGGTGGATATATGTATAGGGTTGTAAACTTCTTATTAGTTTTTCTTTGCCTCCAATCTTTTCCTTACAACAAAATGTATGGGAGGTAAGATGTGTTCTGAACCAAAATTATGTAGAGTAACTAGAATGTGTCAAGGAAAATCATAGCTGGAGGCTTCAAAAAGGTTATCACAGTTAATTTGTCTAAAGTTTGTCAGGGGAACAAGTTAAATAGAGGAGATGGAAACAGCTGATTTAATTATCCCCAGGCAATTTTTACACTCAGTGTTGGCCCACAGCAGCATTCACAGGTCTGAGCTTTGCAGGAGAGTGGAGTTAGCCTGACGGATTGAAGTTACATGTTTTAACCTGACTTGCAAGTGACCCAGTGAAGGATGAATATAATTTTGTGCTCCCCTCTGCAAAGTGTGAACGACTGTAGCAAAAGCATTTTGCAAAGCTCATCTCAGTAGTGTTTGTGAGGTATACTAAGATATTGGGGGGAAAAAAAAATAAAACTGTTGTTAGTTTGGGAGTTACCCTTCAAAGCTTTGCCCATATTTAGGATGGAGACTGTACCACAACAGGATACCACAGGAGTTTATTTCTGTGTTTGAGGTGGGAGCTGTGGCTTGAATGTCTCACTACAGCACTACAATGACCAACACACCAGTTTGGAGCTGAAAGTGATTTTAGCAGAAGTACCTTTTTTGCTACCCTGAGAGCGCTTTGCTGTGTAGCACCAAAAGGCTCGTAGTGCAGGAGCAGTTCACATGGGCAGGACTGCTCTGCTGCTGATGCCCTGAATACCAGCCTTGGATATGAGACCAAGTGAGCTGGCAGTGCTCTTTTGGTAGTACCATTGTACCTGAACAAGGAGCTTTCCCCAACAGCTGTGTTAGAACTTGCTGACTTGATTTTCATCTAGATAGTGGAGTTATCTCAATTTTCAATGTTGAAACAGAAGATAGGGTACACTGTGACCTACTGTGGAGGTATTAGCTCTCAGAAGAGATGCATTCTAATCTCAGTTATTATACCTCCAGATAATTAGCACTGTTCTGATAAAATGAAGACAATATTTAAATAACAGTACCAGTGTTTTGAATCTTACAACAGTTATAATTTGCAATAATGAATCTTACAGTAGTTATAATTTGGAATAACTGTGCAAAAAACATATCCAGGTGCAATAGCTCTCAAGTTACTGCTCTCAACAAGGAAATGCTCTGTCTGGAGGTATTTCCAAGGCACCAGTAGTGCCCATTTGTTTAACTTCTAGCTTTGGTTAGACAACACATACTACTAATCTTTACTACCAACTACTTAACTTCCAAATCAAGAGTTAATTTCAAAATGTATCCCAAAATCATAAAATCCCCAGACAAATATTCCCATCTCATGCCTCCACTCAACATCTGGCACTGAGAAGTAAAGCATCTAAAATTTATATCTTCTACATGAAACTGGTGGAGAAAGACAAATTTGTGTGAAGCATTAATTTAAAGGCCAGATATAATTAGGTGTACATAATATCTTTAGCTTGTTAAACAGTAACATAAAAAATCTTTCTGTCAGCTATGGATTAAGAAATGCAAGTATAGCAAAGTATTTGAATAGCTATTAGCTAAAGATTTAAATAGCTTTTGAACAAACTGACTGTAAGGACATGTTTCAAATGAAATGTCTGTGCACACACAGATACAGACACAAATCTATCAGATGTGTTCAGCACCTTGCTGAATAGAAAGAAATTTAAGTACATCCTTATACTCCAGTTTCTCCTGAGGCCTAAAGAAATCACAAATGCATGGATCTCTGAGTGAAAAAAGTAAAATACAATAAGATTCATTAACGTCTTTCCCCTCCCATTAATAAATACTATGTATTCAGTATTCTGATGGAATACATCAGCAAAGCTCTAGTTCAGAGTCTGTCTCACAATCTGTGGCTGAAGTGAAATATAAGAGCAAATAACAAATGTGGCTGATCAGACCAGAAGTTATGAATGAAGGTTACCTCTCCAGCCTGTCCATGAATTCAAAGAGGGAGGAAGTGGTTTTGGACTCGTTTGTTTATTAGCCAATTTATTTTGGAAATGAAAAATCCCACAGCTTAGAGCCTGACAGCTACAGAGGAGAACTTGCAAGGTAGAAACAGAATGGCACAAAAAAACAGTTTGGAAAAGATTAGCTGTTCCTCCCCAATATATAAGCATTTGCTTAATTGTGGCCATAATGATTCAAGGGTATAAGAAAAAATGGTTTGTAAGGAAACATAGTATCTTTGTTAAGACAACTGATGTAGTTGGGAAAAAAAAGGAGATAGGTTTGGACCACCTAAATATTTTTTTAAAAAGCTGAAATGAAAGCAACAATCTTTGAATAAAGAGAAGACTGTGAACAGTTGCTTTCAGTTTAATCTAATTTTGATAATCACTTAGACAGCTGTGAACAGCCTTCTGCACATGAACCTGCCCCTTTCCCAAATGTTTTAAGAATAATGTACTTCTACCTTAAAATCTTATTTCACTTAGTAAGCTCTGTTATGTGTTGTATCATTGTTTTCAGAGTCAGATGTTTTAAAACAGGAGGGACTGCATCCTCTAGCTTACAACAGAAGTTACACTTACCTGAAAGCAGGTAAGTCCCAAGGGGTAAAGGGTAAAACTTCCTGGAGACAATATAGTCGCATAATTAGGTCCAAATCCTTTTAATACATACGGAGTTGTACAGTTTTTCACATAAGAACAGAATCACTACAGAGCAGTCGTGATGCATGCAGGTGCAAAATGTTTTGATCTCTGCCAGTTGTGCTGAGCAGCCAGTATATACAGTAATATACAAGTGGTATTACAGTAATACTGCAGTAATACATAGCTAGGCAGCTATTATATGCTTCGCCTTACATTACTGGTTCTATCTTCATTTATCTTGGACTTTGTCAGTTTTCTGTATTCCAAGACCCCAGAGGCTTTACCCTGTCAGACAGCTAAGTTCAAAAAGTAACTAGCAGCTGCCAGCAGGAACTGAACTTACTTGGCAAGGTACAAGTAGATCCTCATACATCCCTGAGGCCATACCTCTGGGGTTGGAAATTATATGTATACCACGTGCATACACAGAGAAAGCTGCACACAGCTCTTACCGGTAAAGATGCTCTTCTTTCACTACAGACTCGTGGCTGACGTTTCTTGTGGCCTCTACCTTCCTTCTCCTCATCGATCAAGTTGTGGCCCCAGAAGCTGCTCATCCATTTTGCAAAGAAAATATCATCATCCTCGTCATATTCCATGTACAGATGCTCCAAACTTGGGGTGGGGGGGTCTCCCAACCAGACAAGGCAAAGCAAGGTCAAATTCCACTATCAAGCCAGTAGCTCCACACTGTTCTGCCAACTAGAGGAAGTACAGACACAGTTTCAACCACTCTTTCTGCACTCCCTCCCCAAAACCTGTCCCACTGCAGCCTTGGGCGCTGTCTAAACATAAAGTCAGCCCTTTCTCATCTCTCTTCAACAAGGTTTCCTTTAACCTTTCCATTGCAGCCATGTCCAATATGACACTGCCGCAGGGGGTGAGTGGCAGGGCTGTGGCTGTTCCCTGTGTTGCTGCTGAGTGCCCCAGCTGTCAATATCAATGCAGACTTGCCCACAGTTACATGCCTGCGGGGGGCAGACCCAAAGTAAGCTTGTGATTTTTGAGAAGCAGAATTGACATATTGATGTTGGTCAGAAACTGGCACAGCTGCTTGCAGAGATCTAGCTGGCTCTGTGGGAGGGATCACAAATGGCCCACTCTTCCGTTGCTCTCTCTCTCCTGACTTCTGTTGCCTCTGCTCCTCCATCAGTATTTCAGAAACATTGTCTGTCTAGGTAACCCTCCCTGAAGCAACTGCTCATTCATTTTTGGGTTATGACAGACAGTGCAAGCTTACAGCTGCTGCTTTTCACCTGAGTAATTTCGTCTGCCGTTTCAGGGGTATGGGAAGCCCTGCCTCACTTGATTCACTCACGGTTAAAATGTGCTGGTTCTTCCTCACCAGCCCTGGGTGTAAACCATACAGACCCTGCCTTTACCACTGAACAGAACGGGGCCGGGGAATGACTTCTGGCCCTCAGACCAAGTGTCTAAACTGACCTCATGTACCTTACATGGTGTTTGTGCTGAGGGTCTCCTCGAGGCTCTATGCTGTAATTATTGCACTGTGGCTGTAATCCTTTGTTGTCATTTTTATGTCTCCTTTATTTCAAAATCTCTGATATAACACAAAAACTGTTGTGGCCCACAAAACTGTTGTCTGCATGGTACAAAACTGGAAGATGTGTTACATGATTTGGGACTTGGCAGAAGGAAAATGAGGGTTCTAAGGCTGTGGAGCTGTTGGGATGGTGTTGGAATGCATTACAACATTGGAAGACTGCATGGGGGGAAGGAACCAAATCTAACTTCTAAATGGAAGCAGTCCTTGGTGCGTGCTGGTGCTCTTCTGCTGCCCAGGCATTGCTGTGGAGATGCTGGTCAGTCTTGGCCATAAATAGGCCAAGAAGCTTGCTGGTAATTTAGCGTTGCAGAGAATCAGTGGTCCAGCATTAAACCTTTTCCCCAACCTGTTTAGAACTACAGACGTAGCTACAAAACTCCAGTTTCATTCATGGGGGTGTAGGTATGAGGTGCAGGTATAGTGTGGGACTGTTCATTCTGCACAATACAGGTGAGGGGAATGATTTGTCATGGATGTCTATGTGCCCAATTTTACCCTGTCCAGGGCAGGCAAGTGTGATTAGCAGAGGGACCTGAGTACATGGGTATGAAGATGGCATTCCCTGAGATGTTCTGTATGAGAGTTTGGGGACACAACCATGCCTGAAGCAGCCTGGACAGGAGCAAGAGGAATGCCTGCAAAACAGTACAGTAAGAAGACACCTGAAGCAATGAAAAGGATGTATAGGCTGATTTTCTAGGTGAGGAAGGACACACCTGGCCATATTCAAACAGCCTGAATTTGACTTAAGTCCTGGAGGAAACCCATCTGTACAGGCAAAGCACATCTGAAGACCTACAGAAAGAATGAAGTAGGTGGCACTGAGGTTGTCCCAGCACGAAGCTATTGACCTGCTGGATACGTACTTTCTATTGTGAGGTGACAGGGAAAACGGGGGGGAGGGGCTGTCCCACAGCTTTGTCAAAATACACTTACATAAATAGTAATAATCCATCAATTAAAGGACATTTCTCAAGTTGTTTACTATCAGGCACGCAGAGACACTGACTCAGAGCACAGCAGGGCAAATTTTAGTTGGGATCCTGAGGTATTTGCTTTGCAATCTTACTGTTGTTTTTATTTGCAGCCCTTTTTTCTTCTGCGCAATGAAATTATCGGAGCTGATTGCAGAAACATATCAAAAAAGACTGCTCTTCATCTTCACCTGAGTGCTCCACGGGAATAAGTGGAGACAGGAACATAAGCTTCCCCTGCCTACGGGTAAGGATTTTAACTAGGCATAGACACACATATGAACAAAATTCCAATATTAGATATGAAATTATTTTTATGACAGTTTCAATTAATAACTGGAAAGAAAACAGAAAGATTTAATTCATATCAAGGATTGCTCAAAACTTTTAAATACAAAGTCCTAGAAAGTTTTAATCAGCCATTAGCTGAAACTTCACAGAACTAGAGAATCAACCAGGTATGGGTAGAAAGGGCCACAGTGGATCATCTGGTCCAGCCTCCTTGCTCAAGCAGGGTCCTTCCAGAGCACACAGCACAGGGTTGTGTCCAGACAAGTCTGGAATATCTCCAGTGAGGAAGACTCCACAACCTCTCTGGGCGACCTACTCAGTGCACAGCCACCTGCAGAATAAAGAAATTCTTCCCCATATTCTAGTGGAACTTCTGTCCATCAGTTTTTGCCCATTGCCTCTTGCCCCATTGCTTGCCACCAAGGAGAAGAGCCTGGATCCCTCTCCTTGGAATCTCCTCTTTAGGTACTTGTAGATATTGATGAAGGCTCCTCTCAGCCGTCTCTTCTCGAGGCCCAACTCCCTCAGCCTTTCCTCTTAAGAGTGCCTTAATCACCTTCGTTGCCCTCTCCTGGACCTGCTCCCAGTGCTGCCCGTCTCTGGTACTGAGGAGCCCAGGACTGGACACAGCACTCCAGATACGAAGCGCACTTCTCGTGGGAGCGGCTCAGAACTCCTTCCGCACGGATCACTCAGGCCCCGAGGCTGCTCCTCTGCCTGGGAGCTCCAGAGACGCGATCCCGTCCCGGCCCGGGCTCCCTCACGGGGGCTGCCGTACCCCTCCGCGCCGGCAGGGGGCGCCGCGGGCGGGCGGAAGCGGCGGCGCGCCCGCGCCCTCCCGGCGCTCCCCGCGTGTCCGCTGACCCTCCCCCCTCTTCCTCCTTCTCCCGGGCGTCATGGCCGCCTCGAAGCCCGTGGAGGCGCCGGGCGGCGGCGGCGGCACCGCCGGCCTCTCCCGATGGCAGGTGGCGCTGGTGCTGGGTGCGCCCATCCTGTTGGGCGCCGGCGCGATCTACCTGTGGGGGCGGCGGGCGGCGCGGCGCGGGAAGGGCGCAAGCGAGCGGAAGACCCCCGAGGGGCGGGCGAGCCCCGGGCCCGGCGGCGAAGGCGTCTCCGGGCAGCCCGACGGGCCTGGGCACGACGAGATGGTGAGCGGGGAGCGGCGCCGCCTGTAGCGGCGGCAGGGGCCGGGCTCGCCGCGCGGGGAGCCGGGGCCGGGGTTCCAGCTCCGGCCGGGCCGCCCGGAGCAGCGTGGGGATGCCCGGGCTGCACTCTGCTGGCGGCCCGGCCCGACAGGCCGCTGGGCCCGTCCCGAAAGCGGCTGTCAGAGTGCCGCTCCCGAACGAGGAGCAGGCGTGTGATGGGATGGAGCTCGGGTGGCATCCTGATCCTGCTCTGCGTGCACGCCCGGCAGGTCACAGAATCACACACCGGGCACGTCGGAAGGGCCCACAGTGGGTCACCTGGTCCAACCTCCGGGGTCGAGCAGGGCCATCCCGGGGCACATGGCACAGGACTTTGTCTAGTCGATCTAGAATATCTCCCGAAAGGGAGCAACCTGTTCAGTGCATGGCACCTGCAGACTAAAGTTCTTCCTCATGTTCAAGTGGAACTTCTGGGCATCAGTTTCTGCCCGTTGCTTCTTGTCCCATTGCTTGGCACCACTGAGCAGAGCTCGGACCCATCCTCCTGATACATTTTCTCCGGATGCTGATTGATATTGATGAAGTCCCCTGTCAGCCATCTCTTCTCAAGGCTGGCCAGACCATTCTCCTTAAGGTTTTGCTCCTAGGAGAGATGCTCCAGTCCCTTAATCACATTTATGACCCTTGGCTGGACATGCTCCCAGAGCTCCATGTCTCTTTGTGGTCAGCCTGTGTGACACACGTAGCTCTTAGCCTGGTATTCATGGTTGTGGTTCTGCCCTTTCCACACAGGGATCGGGAGTAGTTTGTTCCAAGATCAGGCATTGCCAAATGCATCTTCTCTTCAAGTGACTGAGCATGGGTCTGTGCTGCTGAGGGTGGAACGTACCTCTGCCTCTGAGGTGTAGAATAGCTGTGAGTAAGTTTCCTCTAGGAATAGTGTTTTTCAAAGGAGATCTGTGAGATGTTGGATACAGCAGAGTGGAAAGCGAACAATACCAAAATTATTTTGAAATGGAATATGTTCTATGAAAATATAGAAGCCACATAGTTTGTGCAGCAGAAACTTTAAAGTGTAGAATTTGCCTGAGTAGGTGTGTCTTAAAACATACATTTATCCTGTTGTAAATTAGTGTTCTGAGAACTTTCAGATAAAATAGTCTGTGCAAAAACTCAAGGGCAACATGTAAGGTCAGAGTGCAGATCAGATCCATGGTTCTCTTGTATATCTGTATTTGAAAAAATGCCTTTAAGATGCACTTTCTGCACATGTGCAGTCCCAGATGTACCTTACCAATCATGCAACATTACTGAGGTGATGTTGCAGTTGAGAAGCATGTTTAAAGTAATGGATTTGACAAACTGATCGGCTTTTATAAGAAAATCCCATACTGCATTTTCTTCTCCGGTTCCTCTGTATCACCCAAAATGCATTGAACTGTCAGACAGTTTAAGCTTCCCATCTGAAATGATCAGGAGGGGAAAAAGGTCACCTCTTGGAGACTGGAAAAAGTCAGTTTTAACCTTGATGATTTGAGTGATGAAGATGGACACGCTTGGGCGGGCAGTGACAGGCACACATGGGAGTGGCGAGGAAGGTGGAAACGTCCCCAGCTCGTGAATCATAGCTACCCTCTGGCATTCCTGGAAGCACAGTAAGCTGTAAAACCTATGCTGGACCTTGAGGCAGTTACTTGAATGCAGGGATTTGTTCCTTCCTGGACACCAAACAGTACTGAACAAGTTGTGTACAGAGGGCAAATTCAGACTGTTTGCTGTGGTAGCTTTGGCTCATGGCTGCAAGCAGCATCTGGCATATTTATGGGAGTGTGCTTGCTGCATGTGAGCTCTGGTTTGCAGGCTGCTATGACCTTTGTCTTGCTGCAGTAACTTCCCTGTTAGTGCATTCACTCTGAGTTTCTTGATTGTGTTTCTGAATTCCAGCAATATCCAGGGGTTTGTAGTCATTCTGCAGTTGTAGGAAGCACTTAAAACATTTAAAACATATAGCATTTGATTTAAAATATTGTGTTGCTCCACAAATTGAATTACGAGGAGGCTCTGTGCATTTAAGAATAAGTTGAGTGGTATGACCTGATGCAAAGTTTCTTGAAGAGTGTAATTGCTTACACTGTAAAGAAATGAGATTTTGCATAGGAAAGCTGCACAAAAGTTATCACATTTTACTGATTACATGAGATAATTGTCCAGCTGGTCAAAATATAGCTGCATCAGGAAAATAAATTGCTGCAAGTTCCCAGGACTGCTTTATGTGTATGTGGAGGATTGTTTTCCTGTTACTCATATCCAAAGCAATGATGCCATATAGATTTGATGTTTCCTCTCATATTTTATTAGTTATGGATATTAGTGATAAGACCCATGATTGAAAATACACCCACTGCAGATGCTTCACTTGTAAAACTGCTTGTGTTGTATTAATCTGCCTTTCTATTGTGATGGGGTATTTTTAAAAACTCAATTGGATTTCACATACCAGTCTGCACAGCGAACAAGCGCTAGTAATTCATTTCACAGTTCAAATACAAGAGGAAATTCTTTTGGAAAACACATAGGTCAATAATGAATTTGCTACCAACAGCTGTGTCAGCTAACTATTCTTTTACTCATAAATGTAACTTACAACTCATACTTTTTTATGCTTTTCATTAAATCAGCCCCTGTATCCATTTGATGTTCTGGTCACTGTTTCTGAAGACACAACCTTAAATTTTTTACTTTGTTCTTTAAAAATAAGTAATATATCTTCCCTGTTCTTTCTTTAGACTTGTTACTATTTTGCATGCAGTTCAAGCTTTTCTTTTACCTGCTGCACAGGCCTCACATTTTTTCCCAGGCTGTGTCTGCTCCAGAGGATTCTCCTGACATCGATGAACTGGCCAAATGTGTGATCTGTGGCTGACATTGTGTTGGCAGAAGCCCTTAGTAGAGGTGCTATATTGGGAAAAGTTGAACTACTTTTGAGATTCCTTCTTCTGTAAGCACAGCTCCTCAACAGTACTGTAAACTGGTGTTATTGAACCAGTTTATTGTTGTCAGTAAAACTGCATCTATGGACGGTTCAAAGGTTGTAAAGCCAAATTGCATCTGTTAATGTTTCTTATAATTTAGATGGAATGTGTTTTAGATACTCAGTAGCAGTTGCTTTTTGCATGCTCTCCTGGTTTGTTGGGAGTATTGCAGAACTAAAGCAGATATTTGCATATATTGCTTTAGTTGATTTTTTTTTTTAACTTATTGCATGATAAATTCTTAGCAGATTTTATACCCTCCTTACAGGAATGAGCACTGGTTAGTCAGTGGGGTAATATATTGATTGCTTCAGTGTTTTTTTTTTTCCTGAAGTTGGAGCCAATTCCTTTTGCAGCTCTGTGATAGTCCAAATCTCACCCCTTAACTCTTTCTGCAAATTCACAGGGAAACCGTGTGTTTCGTGTGAGAGGTCAGCTGGGTGGCCGTGTGTATTGCAGACAAAGCCTTTGGGGTCACCAGCAGTTAGTTCCTTGTCTCTGCACACTTTCCTGTGGACTGGATACTGTCCTTGAGTGCAGTGGTGGGTGAACGTGTCAAACTCCTCGGCGTTTGTGGTGCCACATATCAGGATCAGCAGCCAACTAGCATTTCTTCTTTCCACTATCTGTTTTAGTAGCAATTGCTGAATGCTGCCTCTCTCACTGCCCTGACATTAGATCAGAATATGAACGAACTGAACTCCTTAGTCTACAACCAAATCACATGGGTACTTACTCTAAAACTGATCTAAGCAAAGTAACTAAAAACTCATTTCTATTGTACTGTGCACCTGTTGCTTAATAAATCTCGGTATCAACATACTGCAAGTCTTCTGTTTCATGCTTGCTGTACTGGACAGGTATAGAAAACTCCTAACTGAGTGTACAGTAGCAGTAAAACAATTGTTAGACTCTTGGCTTATTCATGGAAGATGTGGATGGAAAATTCATTTAACAGGAAGGTGACTGACTGAGAGCATTGTGAATTTCTCCTGTAAACTTTTTCTTTTTTTCTGAGGGTAATGCATCCATCTTTGTGCTTTGAATTTACTTCTAAAGCTCATGTAGACATACTTTTTCTCATAGTGGTTTTACTGCTAAAGAGACTTTTAAAACCATTTGTATTCAGTTAATGCCTTTGTTTGAAAAAAGACTTGAGATGAACCTTACAAAAAAAGAAAAAAAAGTGGAAAGATAGGTATTCAGGAAAGAACAGGATTTTTTTCATGGTACCTCATCTCTTTAAGAGGGTTCTCTCACTGGGAAAGGACAAAAAAGATATCTAGACCAAGGCTTTATTTTTTTGCAAGTTGAATTAAGATGGGTGAAAGAGTAGCTGCCCTCTATGTCATCTGTCAGACAAGGGCTCATGCAAATCCTTTTCAACCAAAAAAAAAAGCTGAAACTCTCCGCTTGTGCTTCTGTTGTGAATCACTGTCATTGGTTGGCAGGAAATTGCTTGTTGTGCTTTGAATAACGGTTTCCCTCAAATATATATATGGTCTGAACTGCTAGTTTAACAATATTGCCATTGCTGGGAGTTACTAAACATTATTATTTTTGCAGCTGGCAGTCTGTTGCTGTTAAGTTGCTGTTTGCATGCAGTTTCTGAACATTTTGTGAGGAAAGCTCTTATGCTGAGGCTAAAGTAGAAGTAAGAAAATTTTCTCCGTGCTGTCTATTCTTCAGTCAGTTAGCAATCTGCTTGTTCAGGTACCTGGATAACTGATAACTCAATTTCACAAGCACCTTTTATCTTAAGCTCTGTTCTAAGACTTGTTAATGAACAGTTGCTGAAAGCAGTCTTGAGATGTTATTTTTTGTGTAGCTGCAGATAACTTTGGAGTAATTTGTTTTGTTGAGCTGTTATGAACTTGCATTCATTTTATTGAGCTGGTTTGGTTGTTGCACAGATTCTTTGACCAGAAGATGAGAAACTGGAGACTTGTGCTTGCTCTATATGGACCTCCACCTTGGAGATAAAAAATGTCCAGTGTGCCACATAGGATGGCAGTGGGTCAGGTGAGGAGAAGCAGTAAAATTGGGAAATAATGTCTAGAATAATTACTTTGGCAAGAAAATAGAAAAATGAGGTTTTTGATTACTTGTGCATGAGATACATGAAGTTTGTTTGCATTATCAGTTACTTACATACACATCTTGTGTATGTCCAGTGTAGCAGTTGAGAAGGAATTCTTTAAAATATGCTTAAAAATTTTGTAGGGGTTAAATTTAAGGCTTGACAAACCTTCAAAAACTGGCATTATGTGAAGAATTAATTTTCATATTCTTATTTGTGCTATCACAAAAAGGTACTGCAGCATATAATGTGATGCAAGTTCTTTAATATGTTTGGGTTTTTTTTTAGATAAGCAGCTACCAAAAAACCTCCAAACCAACAACAGCAAAAACCCCACCAAACCAAACAAAAACATCTATTTGATTTGGTGGTGTTTTGGGTGCATACTGAGGGCTACAGCAGAGTAGTTTGAGGGGATGCAGAGATAAAACATCTCAGAGCAATCAGTCTGGTTTAAGGCAGCATAAACAAATTGATTTCTTCCTTTCCAGCTTCTACTGACTTCATTGCATAAGAGGATGTTGTACTCTAAGTTCTGAGTCCTTACCCCCACATTTCTTGCCTCATGCAGTGGGAGCAGGAGGGGGTAACAGAGAAGTTAGCAAATGTTCCATGATTCATTTCTATAAGATTGGTTGTGTTGTCTGTGATCCTGCAACTGTTACTAAAAGTTTACTCACATAACAGAGTTACTGATTGTAATAACTTCTGCATAGTGTCTGTAGTCTCTGAAGTTCTTAATCACTGTTGTGTGCATTTGTAGGCTTGTCTGAAGGTTTGATGCTTCCCAAAACCTAGCATAACACCAGTGACAGCCCCAGACCTACACGTGTCTTGTTTCTAGTTACAGTTCCCACACCTGACAGCAGAGCAGCTGTTGCACTTGGGTGTTATCCAGCAGTCCCCATCCCTAGCATGTTTTTTACTCAAGGTCTGTGGGGCAGAGCTTTCAGAGTGCCTAGGATGGAGCACATGGACTGCTCAGACTGGGGCATATACTGGGATGGGTGATCCCTGGCATGAAGAAATTTGTAGTGATCATAAAGTAGTAACCTAGCTGCAGTTAGGCTTAATCTTTGCAGTCTTAAATAATTTTCTCTCTGGATTACAACATGGCCTGTATAATGTGGTTTGGTTTTTTTGACCCAAGTTAATAGGAACAGCACTGAATTGTTTAAGATTGTTACTCAAAGGCATTTTCTGTGTTTTGCTCTTGAGATGCACAAGTTACAATTCAAGCTGACATGCATGCATTTAAATTTGCAGCATATGCATCACCCTTCCCTTTCTTAAAAGAAAAGCACTGTATTTGGAGGTAAATTTAGGACCTACTGGAAATAAATTTAACCTTTTGAGTTGTTGGTTAAGTTTTAAAGAAACCACTTATCAGGTACACAGTTACTTGTCTCTCAGTAAAAATAGCTGCACTCTAATTTTGGCTTAGAGTTTCCCTTAGTGTTTGGGGTGAAGTTAATAACCTTCTATCAAATTAAATTTGAAGCTTTACAATAGAAAAATCTGAAAGCCTTGCAGATTGCCTTTTCTGTGAACAATAAAGATGGTACAGATTAATCTCCTGTGAGCCCAGTGATTAATGACTTGCAAGAGAAGAGCTTTGCTGGCAATAGGAATATTCAAGAAATTCTCTCCCTTATATGGTTTCACTTGTAAGTCTCCCCTCAGGAAAAGGCCTCTAAGATACTTTTGTTCTATTTGGATGCCTACTTTTATGTAGGAACTGATGCTAGTACCCATTATCTGATTCTCTCCTGCCAGGATAAAGATCCAGGCCTTAAAAAACAGGTTGTAGAGCAAGTCCTGACTTCCCCTCAGGTTTTCAGTTTTAAGGTAAATCACGTAGGTACAAAAAATGATCAGGTTGGAATGAAATGAGCAGACATTAAGGGGAATGGGCAAATGAAATGCAAAGCTGCTTTCAAACTTGTGTTACAGCTGTCTGGTTGTCTGTATCTGTTTGGCTCTGGCAGTGGATAAGTGGATAGAGGAGGCAGAAGTATGGTCAAAGAGCAGCAGGGACAATTCCCAACAAATCCTTGAGGATCTGAAGTGCAGGTGATATGTAGTGAATCCTGCAGCTGTTGCTAAAGGCACTCTTGCCCCCCAGTCTGTGGCCTTTCCCTCCTCAGAAAGGTTGGTAGAATGGCATGTGTGCTCATTCTGTTCATTTTGGTCTGGCAGAACTGCTGCAAAAAGTTGTCCATCAAGCAAGGCTGTTGCAGAGGAGCAGAAATCCAAAAGATCAATGTTAGAATCTTTTTGCAGCTGTTATTTCTTGAATGTGGTCACACCCCTTTGACAGAGAATTTTTATATCTGATCCCTTACAAACCACAAGGTTTGATAACTGATTTTTAAATCCAGGGGTTTCAGGTAGGCAGCAATGTTAGTTTCTGCATAAATACAGATTATCAGTATGTGGTGCAGAATATAAAGATGCATTTAGCAGGTTCTCAGGCCAGTCAGCAAAATTTCCCGTCCCCTGCTAAGATGATGGTGGTCCAACACTTGTCATTGCATGAAGCAGAGTGTGTGAAGCTGTAGAGGATTCAGCTATAAAGTTAATGTGCCTGGTGCATGAAAGGTAAACCAGCTTTATTTTCCTTATAGGTTTTATTTGTCTTGCTTACTAGGTCTTTCTACAAAATGTTTTCCATATTTAATTCATAGTCTAAGGAATCCCCTCTGGTCTTACATGCTGCATGTATTTCAAAGGGAAGCTTTTCTGTTTGAATTGCTTTGAGGGCTTTGTTTTCTTTATACATTTAGCCTTTGGAGAAACAACTTACCTCATTGGTTCTCCTGATCACCAGCCATGTAAAAGATTACAATCTGTTTAGCCTTCCAAGCAGAAAGCACTGTTTATTAGCATTGTAGTGAATCTTGTGAAAAGGTTGTCTCCTATCTGGTACACTTGCATTGGAAAATTCTTGTCTGTTTCCAGAAATTGAAATCAGTGAGATTTTTTAGAAACTGGGCTACAGTTTACAACTCCAGTCCATTTTTATGTCTTTGAAGATGAGCCCTAAAGTGCATAGCTTGTGTGCTGTGATGCCTTTTTAATTTGAACTGACCTCTCACTTTCTTTTTCAGAGTCCTCTTGGTAGAGCCCAAGCAGCCAAGAACAAAGGAAACAAATACTTTAAAGCAGGAAAATATGAGCTAGCTATTCAGTGTTATACTGAGGCTATCAGCCTGTGTCCTCCTGAGAAAAACCTTGATCTTTCTACCTTCTATCAAAATAGAGCTGCTGCCTATGAACAACTGGTAAGAAATTAGAGATGATTGTGTGTTTAGTGTAAAAAGTAGCATTATCAATTTTGTATTTTGTCATTTTCATCCACTGAAAGGTCCCAAGTGATAACATCTGCTGTTCTCACAACAAGATGCTGTTGCAACTTCTTTCAGCTCATCATACTTTTCTACATATAAATGAAATAATTTTCTGTTAACTACACTCAGTCTATTTTTATGCATCCTGTTCTTCCAAGGCAAAGTTTTAATTTCTTATTTTCTGAAACAATTTTCTTGTATATAAGTTAATTTTACTTCTCTCTACTTGAGTGTTTAACCATGAAAGAAAGGTGAAAGGTCAAATATTTTGTAAGGATACTACTTCAAAATGTAAAGAAAAAAATAATTGAAATCCTAGTAAAGGCCTAGACCTAAATTTTGCACATGAGGAAGTTACATTTACTCGACAGCTGAGTATACTTGGTGTTATTTTAGAAGTCAGCCAGCATTGCTTATTATGGTATGATGGATTTACTTATGAGGTTGAGTTGGTGAGCTGTATAAAGGAGTGGGAAAGCTGGCTTTGTACAGTCTGAAGTATCAAGACTGTGCTTACATAAATCTGGTGTTAGATTTAGTTCTTGTCTAACACAAATTCATGCCATAATTAATCCCAAATGTGTGGTTCCTCTAGAAAAGCCTGTTTTGATAAATTGAAATAAATTTTGTTAAAAAAAAAAGTTTTAACACTTTGGTAAACTTGTTTCCTTCCATTATGTTTCTGTCTTTTTTATTCTAGTTGTTTTACACCAGTCCTTCAGTCCCAGTGTTACCTATCTTTGCATCAACTCATGTTCTCCCACGGGATTTGTACAGTGTCTGGTGTAATATTGTGTAGGAATTCCATTTCTGCTCTGTAGCTTTTCTGGTGCAGGTGGTTTGCAGTGGTGCCCGGGCAGTTTCTCCCTGTGGAGAAGCAGCGGCAAGCAGGGAGAAGCGGAGCCCCGGGAGCGGCAGCTGCCACTGGGTGCGCGTGGAGTTGTCTGTGGGAAGCCAGCACAGGAAGCTGAGGGGGCCCCTTCTCACTGTGTTCTTTCTCTGCCCACAGCAAAAATGGACAGAAGTGGCACAGGATTGTACAAAGGCTGTTGAGCTTAACCCTAAATATGTCAAAGCTCTCTTCAGACGCGCAAAGGCCCATGAGAAGCTAGACAATAAGAAGGAATGTTTAGAAGGTGAGTGGCTTGTGCTGGGTATACTTAAAAGTGGAATTAGCTCAGCTGCTTTGGAGAGCTTTGGAGATGGCGGCTTCTGGAAATGTTTTGTTTTTACTTCTGTGGACACAGTAATACAAAATTATGTATTTAAAATCATTCATAGCTTCTGCAAATAAATATTCTTCTCTTGTCAGAAGAAACCTATTCATATTTCTCAAGCTCTCATCAGCTCACATCTGAAATGACTGCTGAGAAATTGATGCTACTGTAGCAACTCAAGGTATTCTTTTTCCAGGAAACTCCTTCACTTTAGAATAGAATTCATCTAACATGATGAGTGGATAACCAGGACAACAGTTGTTCTATTTCCATGCAGTAAAGAGACTTTCTTCTTCTCTGTTTATTTTAGAAAAAATATACTACTACAGAAATGAGGGCATTTTTGCAGGTAGAGATACGTGGTTAGAAATAAAAATATTGCAGTGATTTAAATGCAGTGGACAGATATTAGAGGGAAAACAGCTTCAGTAGCGGTTTTTTTTCTGGTGCATAGCTTATGAAGACCAGAAGAGATTTATTATTATTTTAATATTAATACTTTGTATTTGGAAGAAACTACTGTGTCAAATCCTTCCAATGCTATTCCTAAACAGAATACATTTTGAACTGTCAGGAAGATGTCACTGAGAAGCCATGGAAATTAAGAACTACACATCAGATGTGTTTTGACATGGTACTTTTGAGCTACAAGCTACTGCTTGAAATTACCCATATAAATTTCATCAAGTGAAATCATTCCTACTGATGTTAGGTTAAAAGACAAATTAAATTTTCAGCTGTGCTCATTATCAAGGAAGGACAGCAAATATAAGGCAGTGCTTTGGCTGGCAAATCTAACTATTAGTTTCATTATGTGTAATGGCTAAGAATTAGGTCTGCCAAATTAGAAGGTAAATTAGATGTGGAAATTTTATCTATCTGTTTGTCTGCTGGCAGGATGCCTTTATGCCCTTTAAGACCATAATGACTAGAAAAGGACAACTTTGTTCATTTAGTGCACTCCTTTGCAACCAGTGTGTATCAGCTGCACTTCTAGAGTGCTGCGATAAAATCCAAGCCTTATGTAGCTGCCAGGTGACAAAAGCCCCAAGAAGGATCAAGTGTCCCTGTGACAGAAGGACCGTTTTAAACACAACTTCTTTTTAGTGTTAATAGCAGTAATGTTAGTAACAATTATTTTCAAACTTGATTTCTATTTGATTTTTTGCTTCCAGTTCTTTCAGATCTGAAGCTTTTTTGCTTTTATTTATTTTGTTTTAACTACACTATTTTTCTATAATCCTGCTTTTACCTGCCAACCACATATGACCAGTAAAATCCCAGGAAGCAGGGCATGCCCATGTAAAAGCAAAACCAAACAAACCTCAAAACCTCAGCCTCTACCAGCAGAAAACTCCTCCATTGATCCCTGACAGTATAATTTGGGAAGACATTACTGCTGCAGCCGAGCCTGGAGTGCAGCAGTCTTTGGTCAGAGTGTGTCTGCTGGGTTTGTATAATGTGTTCTTTCTGAGGGTAGCATATTTTCCCAGGGACTCTGATGTGTTTCCTGACCATGCCAGAGGTGCAGGGAGTTTCTGTATGAGTGATGGCTTAATAGTCCCTCTAGCAGTGTAGAATTAGAAAAATACGCTAAAACTCCATGCCAAGGCATTTACTTTTCAAGCATATTCAGTCCAGGCTCTATTCGTCTTCACTAATGTTTAAACGAAAGCAAAACAGGGAAAACTCGTGGTAGCATTGCATGAAGTGGAGGATCCAGAGAAATGGTGTATGGTAAGAGTGCATTTCACACTGGAAGGCGTCGCTTGAGCAGCAGTGGGTTAACATTTGCAGAGGTTTCTCTCTGTGCATGAAAGCCATGTGATAGGGCTGACACTTTAAATAGGCCAGTAAGATATTTCTCCTTGCTCCTTTCCAAAGTCACGAAGGTGAGCAGAAAAATTTGAGATAGAATTTAGGCAGATTTCTTTAACTGAGGAGTGAGATGTGATGGGATTGAATGTAAATTTTAGAAGTAGAAAATAAAGCTCAGTCCCAGAAGAGAAACTGTGTTAGCACTTCCAATATGAACATCATATGAACATATTTACTCTCCTCAAGGTTTCAAAATGGTGAAAGCCCCTGATAGAGGTATACATTTTCACTGTTGATTTAACTGTGTTCATCTCTAGATAAAACATGAACAGAAAAATAAATGTAATTTCATTCACTGTAATGAAGTAATTTTATCCCAGGATGATAATTTTGCATACAAATTCGTGTCTTGAAAAATACAGTAAATACAGCAAACTGGATACAGAGACTTTTGCCTGAGAACAGGACATGTATTAGTTTGGCAGTGCCTCTTTCTACTCAGTGGCACATTTTATAGTGTACTTCAGTGACAGAATTCTTTTAATCTCCCTTTTGTATGTTGTTTCCTAGATGTCACTGCAGTCTGCATTTTAGAAGCCTTCCAAAACCAGCAAAGTATGTTATTAGCTGATAAAGTTCTTAAACTCCTTGGAAAAGAAAAGGCCAAAGAGAAGTATAAGGTAGGCTTGTGACACTGCTGACTAATTGTTATTTCACCTGACCAGTTGTTGAAAAGTTGGTTGTTGGCGTTCTGTCAGTTGTTGTAAACAAGTCACTGTCTCCATCTGCTCAAATGTAAGAAGCGACACAAACTGGTTTCTACAAAGCTGCCATTGTATCAATGTTATTTTCCTTTGGGACCTCTCCAAAGTTTTTGGAACCTCATCAGGGAAGAGAAATCTATTTCTAGGAGTTACTTCCCTTAATAATGAAATTTGTTATGACATTCAGGAGACACCCTAAGTTGGTGTGCTGCCCTACGTCGGGCTTTTCTCAATTTGCAACTTCATGGAAACTGGGTGTGTTGGAACACACATCTAAGCCTGAATGTTTGGAAACTGTAGAAGAGAGAACTGTGGAAGCATAGGGGTAGCCAGGAGCAATCATTTTAAGTAGCTGTAGATTTACAAAAAGTTTGGGACAGATATTACCACATTCTTGGCTGTTGTTATTAAAGCATTCTTGCTTGTATTTTGATGGTGGTTGAAGTAGTGAAATCCTGTGTTGGTTTTGTGATGCTGGATTTGTTTCCTACAGAAATTCACATAAATACTTAGTGTAGAGGTAACAATAAATAATGTTATGAGTGGGGTGGGTGTAGATAGGTGTGCTTCAGAAGAGCACATTCAGTGTTTTCCAGGAGAGATTGAATTGTAATTCTTGTGTACAGTTTATTTCAAACACGAGATATTTATTGGCTGCAGAAAAGATTCATTTCCTGAGAGGTGTTACTTCTGGGACTTTTAAGTAAAATGTGTGGTATTGAGCCAAGTTCCACACAGAACTAGAGTATTTCCTCATTAGTCTCCATTGTAACAATGACAGTTGGAGAAAAGAGAAGACCGCCATTCAGAATCTGTTTGAATTTAGGCTCATGATTAAATCACCAGCTTGCATTTTTCACTCAGTTTATGTGCACAGCCAGTGCTTTAGTGCATCTTCCCAAAGAGTCCTTATTTCTGGTCACATATGTGGAAAGATACAATCTGTCTCCCCGCCAAATATCACTCTGTTTTCACTGGTGATAGGTATTGTATTGTGATCAGAAGCTTAAAGAATCCCTAAACATCAAAATGGCAAATCCAAAAAATCAGACTATCAGATGCGATAGTGAAATGCATACATTGGTTCTTCCATAATTTTTTTTTTAATAATCATGTTTGCTATCCATTTCCATCTTTACCATCTGATATTACCATCTATTGACTTGGAATTACCTTTTTCTGTTTCAGAATCGGGAACCTCTGATGCCCTCCCCACAGTTTATTAAATCCTACTTCAGTTCTTTCACAGATGATATCATTTCCCAACCTTTGCTTAAGGGTGAGAAATCAGATGAAGATAAGGACAAGGAGGGAGAGGCTTCTGAAGTAAAAGAAAAGTGAGTGTACAGTACAGTTAGGAATTGTTTGGTACTGGAATTAAGTTTTCAGTGATTTGGACATTCTGCTCAGTGTAACACGCTGCTGTTTGTATAGTACTTGGCATGGAGATTCCTTTGATATAAATTACAGTAACTTCACAATTATAAGCCGCACCTGATTATAAG
>VRYO01001681.1:4714678-4850909 GCA_009812075.1 Sialia sialis | reverse complement strand
AAATAAGCCGCACCTGATGATTAGCCGCACTAGTGGGGAAAGCTGCATTCTTCAGTGAAAAAGGTGCGGCTTATATTCGTGAAATTACTGTGTATATCAGTATTGCAAGTGAAACCTTAGTGAAAACTGACTGGCTAGTTCCAAGCTTGCACTAAGCAGATGAAGGACAATGAGACTGGGGAAAAATGCTGAATATAACAGTAAATCTTAGGAGATGGGAGAACTGGGAAGGAGGGAATGATGCTTTGGGGGAAAGGAATATTTTATACTGGAGGAGCATTTCCAGGGAAGAGAGCAAGTTAGCTTTTGGACTGGCGGGGAGAAGATGAGCTAGGAAAAGGGGATTTTTAAATGAAAACATGTATTTACAGCAACAGAACCTGAAAGGGTGTTTTATCTTTCTGCAATCAAATTGCCCATAAATGAAAAGTTTGTTCTGGCATAGAAAAACTTGGTTTTGTGGTTTTGTTTTGTATTTTTTTAGTGGAGCCTGCGCTCCACATAAATAATTCTTTAATTTACTATGCTACTTTCCAGATTATTTTTTGGAAGATAGCAGTGCTGTCAGTTTAGAAACCATTGCAAACAGCATTATAATTTTTTTAAAATAAGAGAGAATGTCCCAATCTACAGGCAGATTGACTGAATCTAGGATACAGCTGAGTACAAGGCAGTGCTGTAATTTTTTTATATTAAATAATTTTTTCCATATATAAGCTGCACATTGCTAGGTTTAATATTTCACTGTCCATGAATTCCACTCTCTTGCTTTAAAACAGGGCTTATTGCTGCTCCTTATGTGAAAAAAGCCCTCAAGAGACACATGAAGCTCACATTCAAAATTTTTAAAACATTTTTCTTTTTTATTTCCAGTGTAATTTGGCCAGTTTTTGTACAAATTGTTTTCCATCCATGATGGCTTCATCCAGGAATGGATATTCCAATGGGACTATGCTGGTGTTGTATAAGTATAGCACAAATTAGTATTTGTAATGATTTGATGAAACATCTGAATGGAAACTGCAGTATTCGGTGAATGCATGTATATATACAACTGTTTTTACATCATTTACAGCTCTGGCTATTTGAGAGCAAAACAATATATGGAAGAAGAGAACTATGACAAAATTATCAGTGAAAGCACAAAAGAAATTGAAGCAAAGGGAAGATACATGGCAGAAGCTTTGCTTCTGCGAGCTACTTTCTACTTACTTATTGGCAATGCAAGTGCTGCTAAACCAGACCTAGATCAGGTCATCAGCATGGAAGAAGATGCAAATGTGAAGGTAAGAGTCTATCACAGCTGGATTGTACTTGGGATTGAGAAGTTAGGTGATAAACTTGCAAACAACTTCAAGAAGTTGTTTGTCCAAATTTTCAGATGTATTAATGGGAATATTCTGGTTGATTTACTGTTTTGTTACTGACAAAATGTATTTTTTCAAGGGCTTGTTGATTTTTGAGACAGTTGTACTGAGTAGTGCAAACTGAAGGTGATAAGTAGTACAAACTAAAGAATGAGGGAAGTTGAATGAATTGGAGGCTTATCCACTCTGGACAAGTGAAAAAGCCTTAATTGCACTTCCATATTCAGCTGCTTCAAAAAACATCGATGTATTTGTAAACATAGGAATTGAGAAGGATTTGGGGAGGCTTAGAAATCCACTGGGATGGAAGCATAGGCTGACATATTTGAAATTAAGGGAGCTCATTCTTTTAGGGTCAATATGAAACTTATTCCTGCTTAGAATAATTGAAACCTGTCAGTGGGAGAAACTAGTCAAACAAAAAATTTACTGTGATTGTAATGAAGCCTTAAATGTGTAGAAACACTGGGGTGGCTGACAGTGTTTTCCCTGGCTGTGTTTTGCAGCTGCGAGCCAATGCTCTGATCAAACGGGGCAGTATGTTCATGCAGCAGCAGCAGCCTGCAATGTCCACTCAGGACTTCAACATGGCTGCTGACATTGATCCTCAGAATGCTGATGTTTACCACCATCGAGGACAAGTAAGAAACCTTTGAGATTTGGTCCCAACACTTGGCTAATTCAGTTTATACTAACAGGAAAGACAGTGTTGTTTATACTGTTTGTTGCAGAAAACCATGAACTCTTAATTGGGAACTTTTGTGGGATTAACACACAGTCTGTTTTGGAGGTTCAGGCCAGGCAGAAGCAGTTTATTTCTATAGCTATAGGAAAGCCCTCTATCAGTATGAACTGAAACTTAAAAGTACTGGGGCTTGTGTACATTTACAGCAGATGAAATCTGTTCTGTGAAGGGGTCTGGATGGCAGAACAGCATCTGCACAGCAGGAAGCTTTGTTACAGCAGAGGAAACGTATCCCTGATAACACCTGCAGCCCTGTGCCCTGGACTTGGATGTGTTCAGCTCATCCTTCTCTGCCTTGTGACACTGCTAAGTCCTAGACTAATTTCTAGCAGGCTTCTGCCTGCCTCCACAGACCTGTAGGATGAATGGTGTTGAAAGTATAAAAGGAGCACTAGTATATCAGATAGGGTATTTGTAAGGAAGTCATATTTGTGAGGAAGACTTCCATGGATCAAGGGTTTTTTCCCATGAATTTGTTAGACCTCTTTAGTGCTCGGAAATGAAAATGGTGCTCTGTGTTGACTGAAGGGAATGGAAGTTTTCTGCAGATTGAAAATCTGTGTTTTACAGTAGCTTCACAGTAAAGGAAGAGAATGATGGAGTGAACTCTGCTCCTGTGGAGGAGTAAGAATTTCAAAACCAAAGAAACGCCAACAAAAGAAGTTGAAATACAAGCTGGAAAAGCTGAAATGTTTCAGTGTCCAAATAGTGCACAGATACTGACTACAGAGAGGCAAAGCAACTTGAGAAAATAAGGCATAATTTTGGAGGCTGGTCATAATGCTGACACAATAATGGCAACAGTCTAAAATGCAAGCATTCTCTCTTCCTACACAGGGTCATTGCCTGCTTGTGTAGGTAGCTAAAGTTTCACTGGTGGCCTTGATAATAGATTATGATGGTGATTCTTAGTTATGGGTTTTGTAGGTTTCTAGACAGTTCTGCAGCTGAGCTGGAGATGATATGAGTAACTGATGCTAAATGAATTATCATGTAAGTGTCTGAAGCACAGATGAAATAGAGAAATAGGATTTTCTTTCATTCTGGCTAGCTGAAAATTCTGCTTGACCAAATTGAGGAGGCTGTGGAAGACTTTGATGAATGTATCCGATTGCGACCTAATTCCGCCTTGGCGCAAGCACAGAAATGTTTCGCTCTGGTAGGTAACGCGATGGGGTTTGTCTGGGTGCTTTTGCTTTAAAGAGTTCTGGAAAGCACTGTGTTACTCTGGTTTATTCCAGTTTAACAGGAAAGTAGGGCAACATACATCTCTGTCTTTTAGTAATAAGGTAAAGGAATAATGCAACAATTTCTTCAGTTGGAGTAGGGGTTTGCTGCTTTCCTTCTGAAACACAGTAGAACATTTTTTCTGTTCTGTGTGAGAGGAACAAAAATCTTGATTCTAATTGGAGCACAAAATTGATTTTAATAAAGCTTTACTATTGTGAAAAATGGTCATTATCAAGAAATTGGACACAAACTATTTCAAGCTAGTATAATGATTCAGTGTGCAAGAATCTTGTCAGGACAGCTTTGCATGGTGTGAACAAGGAGGAATGCCAAGTTTGGAATTTCTACGCGTTTGAAATAGACAGAGGCTATCACAATTATCAGGCGTTATGAGTTCCTTCTTTCACCTGTTTTCCTCTCCAAGTCCAGACACTTGGACATGTGGTAGGTTCCCAAAACCAGATTTGGTAGGATGTACAGGCTTTTCACCTTCTGGAACTTAGCACAAAATCATACAATGGCCTGGGTTGGAAGGTATCTCAAAAAGCATCTCATTCCAACTCCCCTGTAATGAGCAGGGACATCGTCCACTAGACCAGGTTGCTCAGAGTCCCACAGAACCTGACTTTGAACATTGCCATGGATGAAAACTTCCCTGGGCACTGTTCCAGTGTCTCACCACCTTTACAATAAAGGATTTTTTCCAATCTAAACCCACTGTCTTTTAATTTGAATCCATTCCTCCTTGTTCTGTTTACATGTTCTTGAAAAAAAATCATTTTTACATACTCTTGTTAAAAATCCCTCTCCATCTTTATCATGGCTCTTTTCAGTAGTGTGAAGGCCACAGTTAGATCACCCTTCTCTTCTCCAGGCTGAACAATCCCATTTCTCTCAGCTTATGTAAAATAACTGAATTATTATGATGCAGGCAACTCTTGGGGAGGTGGGTAGAAGGCTGATCAGCCTTTTTTCAGTCTGGTGATGGCATTTTTTTTTCTTTACATTGGAATAGTATCGCCAGGCTTATACAGGAAGTAATGCTTTGACTGTGCAAGCAGCCATGAAAGGCTTTGAAGATGTCATTAAAAAATTTCCAAGGTGTGCTGAGGGCTATGCACTCTATGCTCAGGTATGTTTTTCTCTTGAAGAAAATGCTGCATTCTCTTGTACTTTTTATCTTGGATATAATATTTCTTCAAATAACAGATGAAGATTTTGGACACTAAATTCTGAGATAAGTGATGCTGCCTGGAATAAGCTACTTGTATTTATGGTTATGGGTGTTCTGGTGCAGAGGAGATACAGGGGTAATTGGTGGAGCAGGATATAAATGAGTTGAGGGTGGTTGTTAGGAGGCAGAGGTTATTCCTGCATGTGTATGGCATCTCAGCTGATGAATGTCAGGGATCCTCCGGGTAATTTGAGAGTCAGATGTGTGAAACTAGGGTAACATTTTTGTTCTGCTAGCAGTGGCACGTAGTTTAGAACAGCTGTTCAGAGTGCACTTATAACAGAGACTGTAATTTCTTTTCTAAGAACATACTGCTGGTTTTAGTAGGAAGCATGACACATTCTGATTTTAAGTAGGCTGGCAATATATATTATTATCCTCTGAAAGAAGTATATGTGAAAAATCAAGAGTTGGAGCTTGCAGGTACAGACTTTTAGAATGGTTTTTTATTTACAGCACACAGCATATTGCTTGTGAATATCCCATTACAGGTGACAGTGTGGTCAGTAATTTGTGCACTTAAAGCTACAGAAGCTTTCCAAAAAGCCTCCATTTTGAAACTTCACTCTGATAAGTGATTTGCCTGGCCTGCTCTACCATAAATGAACTACATCCAGTCTCACATTGTCAATACAGTTTTAATTAGAATTAGCTGAGTGCATAATGCACGCTTTGGTTGCTTATTGACAAACAGGTTTCTCTTTTGATTCAGGCACTAACTGATCAACAGCAGTTTGGCAAGGCTGATGAAATGTATGATAAATGCATTGACCTTGAGCCAGACAATGCCACTACATATGTTCATAAAGGGTATGTATTGCGTTTGCAGTCCTTTTGGTTGAGAGCAGTTGGCGTATTTAGATGAATCAACCTGAATTGAACGTTTATGTTTAGAAGTTTAACCTGGAAAAATAACTTTGTGAAAACATCTTTGGGCTCTTAAATGTATTTCTATATTTTGTCTTGACAAAGCTGCAAGTAAGTTTCAGGAAGATTTAATCAGTGTTCATTGCCAATTGAGTATGTGCTTGAAGTATATCTGACTTTTCCCTCAGCCCTGTTACTTTCAGCTTTGTGTTGAAGTTTCTTCTTTCATAAAACAACATGTACCAAACAACATGTTTCTCTTGGGAAAAAATTGCCTTTCTTTAGAGTCATTAAAGCAGTAAAGAGACTTATTAAAAGTGACTTTCACATAGGTGTTTTTTAAAGTCATGAAGTTACTAAGTCACTGTATACCTGCAGTATAAAGGAAATAGATTATACATTTGGGATGGTTTTGCTTACCATGATGAGGGTTTTGGGAGGAGTATGTGAAGTCTATTTGAAATTTTCTCTTTCTTGTAGTTTACTTCAGCTCCAGTGGAAGCAAGATTTAGACAAAGGATTAGAACTCATAAGCAAGGCCATTGAAATTGATAACAAATGTGATTTTGCATATGAGACCATGGGAACGATTGAAGTGCAAAGGTAATGCTGAACTGCAGTGTTATGTGTTCTTAGTTACTTCTGAAGTTACAGTAGTTCTTTAAATTTCCTTATGGATCCTAAGTCTTGCGATCTTCCCCCTGGTGTCCTGTAAAGCCAGCTCTTACCCAAGGTCCTGATTTCTGTTCTGTAACTCTTAAGTAAAGCTGTCCATTCTCTGTGGCATAATTGTGATTTATGATCTGACAACTTCTCCTCACCAATTTCATACTTAATGGACAACATGCAGATGAGTCCATGTAGTTTTAAATGCATCCCTTCTGCATTTTAAGTGACTTCCTTAATCATTGCATGGCTTTGTGTGTTTCTGAAGTTGTCCTTGGATATTGGATTGTCTGTACTGAGGTTCCTGTGCTGTTTTCTCCTGCAGCCAACAGAACTCCAGTTGGCAGTTCTTGGGAGAAAGAGGAGTGCACTGTGCAAAGGTTTAGGATGTAGCTGACAGTACAATCGAGTCCCTTTTTAATATGTCTAGTCCTGTAAAGGACAGGCAATTAAACTAATGCCATGAGAAATTTTGCAAGCATTTCTTATTTAAATAATGTGCTTCTGTCTGTGCAAGTTCTCTTCTTTTGTATACTAAGTCCTTTCGGGGGAGATGAGACTTTATTCAGTTGCCCAGAATTATCTTTGTAATGAACTTGGTGTCCTGTGGAGAACATTTCATCCTGCACCACCACCTGTTGGGGGTCTCAAGAGGAAGGCTTTTTAACAGCTGTCCTAGTTGCTTAGGCTTGGTAACAACTTCTGAGTTTACTCAGAATCACCACAAGTTCTTGTGGTAATTCCTCCTGAAGTCCTTTTAAGTTATTAATGGGGGAGAGTGTAAGTTCTGAAAGAAGAAAGATGTTTTAGAGATGACAAGATTGGTTTGGCAGTCTTAACTAAATCTTTGTTTATTTCAGAGGTAATCTGGATAAAGCCATTGAAATGTTCAACAAAGCTATCAACCTGGCCAAATCAGAAATGGAGATGGCCCACCTCTACTCACTCTGTGATGCTGCCTATGCCCAGACAGAAGTTGCGAAGAAGTATGGATTGAAACCACCAACACTGTAAAGAAGCAAGGAAATGACCTTGCAAAGTGAAGTTGCCCACTTCAGCCAGCCCTAAAGACGCTGTTGCAGACCATGCTGAATGGTGGAACTTAGTTTTTTCCCGTTTGTGGTGTTGTCATTTGCTACATCTGTTAAATGTTTAGGTGTTGTGGGAGTGGTTGTTCAAGGAAGTATGCAGTGCTGCATCTTGTTCCTTCTGCAGCAAAAACCTTAGAGTGTGTTAAGGGAAATAAAGTTGCAGGGGAACCAAAGGAACATATTTTGGCCATGCAAATAAAAACTTCACACTGGTTCATTTTGGGTGATTATGTTGTGGGCGATTTTTGCTTTATCAAATAATATTACAGCATGTGGGGTTTTTTCCTGTTGATTTTAAAGGTAATACTAGTCAGTGCTGTAAAATAGGTTTCTTTTTTATATCCCAATTAATCCTTGAGGGTTGATTTTAATTTTGCAAAAAATTAATTTTCAAACTTTAATAATAGAGGTTTTTTTTTAAAGTCAGTAGATGTGGAGAGGATACCTGTAAATACATGCAAGCATGCACAATCTTCCCTTAAATCCCCTTCCACGCTCTGCATAACTTAGAAATAGTCCTGTGGCAGCTATTAGGGAATTAATTTGATAGTCCTTATTCTCACCCCAGAAGGCCCTAGAGTACTGCATAAGAGAGCGAGGAAAAAGGTTGGCTGGGGAAGGAGGTCAGGTAACACTGCTTCAGTTAGACTTTGCTGGAAGAAAGAATGTATTCCTGTACAGCAGTCCTTACTTGAATGTCATGGGAAATTGTTCTGGAGGGTTCAGAGGGACTTTCAAGAACAGAAAGCACTGCTGGGAGTCAAGCTCCAAAAGGTAAGGTCATGCTTGCATATCATCTTTGTCATCTCTGATGCTTTTGCATAAATGCAGCAGCTGATGGACTAAATTCTCTTCAGTCTCTAGAGACTGCTGGGTTATGATGTCCTTTTAAGAGCCCCTTGGTGGGAGGGGTTAAGTGAGATAAGGAACAAAGCATAGGCTTAAACTTCCAATAATGGATTTGCAATCTGAACTCATTTCCTTGTTCTGTAGACCCTGTCTTGTCCAAGATTACAGATACTGTAGAAAGGAAGCAATTGTGCTGCAAACAGCAGATGGGCAAGTTATAAAACAGCTTTCCTCTCATTAGGAACTTCACAGAGGGCCCTCTTGTTTTGGGTTGATCTTTCTGGTGTAGAAATCAGTCGGTCCATCTTGCCTTTCTCTGGACTGATGTGGCTGGACAAACCTCATGCAAATGATGTAGCTTAATTTATGACACACTAATTTAGGCTTCTTTCCATCCTGAAATCATAGATTTGTTCGTGGTGAATTGTCTAATGTATTTAACCTTTTAAAGAAATGAATGATGCTGTAGTCAAACTGTGTTGGTCTGTAGTTGTGCCACCATACAGCAGCAGCTTGCATTTTCAACTTGACCTTCCTTTCTCCCAGCAACTACAGTTGAGTATTCAAATGGTGGAGAGTAGACATAAAGATTTAATCATTATTTTAGTAGCTCATTAGGTGATCTGAAATCATAGCACTGGTGTAGAACTGAAGATATGGGAAGGTACTGGCAGCTTCTAGGGGCATTGAACATAACAAGTGTCAAACGTCTTCTCCAACTTCCAATCTCTGCATCAACTAGCTGAGAACAAAAATATGCCAGACTGAGGAGTCCTGTTCTCCAAGGAGTTTTTATTCGCATGGCCTTATTTACATTGGCATTTTCTCCTCATCACCCCATCTGTACCCCATTCCTTACCCCACCCAATCAATTAAGGGAAAAAAGCATGTGCTGTCAATTACTAGCATTCCAAATCATCACAGACTTTTGCCTGTTCTTCAACTAGTTTGAAACTGCACTGAAAGGATGCATTGTCTGTAATTTTTTTGTAAATGACATATCACCTGTAAACTGAAAAAATAAATACTACCTTCAAGTATCTCTCTCTGACATGTATAAGAACAGGTTTTGATGAAGGTGAACTCTGTGCTTATGTTCTAAGTCTAGGAAGAACTGAAAATTGACTGACTCCTTGTTATCTTCTCTCACTTCAACCTTTAAGAAATACTGAGGAGATGTGGAATTAACAAATCTGGTCTCTGCTTGCTTCTGTCACCCACAGAGGTACGATCTTGAGAGCTGAAGATTACAGGGGAAAGGAAGTTGAGCCAGGAAGGCTCAAAGGGAATCTGAGTAGCTGAGACCCTATTAATGTGTGCATGCAGGTGCATCCCTGTGATGAAAGGGACTGTAAATGGCTGATACAGTTGAGGTTTTATTTTAAGCCAGGTGTACATGTGAACTTTGAAGTGAGATAAGTACTACTGCCATATAAAAAAAAAAAAGCTGAAAGTATGTAAGAAGCTAGTACTGAAGACCTGGATAAAGCCTGTATCCCAGGGATACTCTGGGAAGTTGTTTCTACACATGCTTGTCCAGCAAATTGATTCTCATCATATATGGTCCCTGTTATTCACAGGGACAACGTGCTCAGGCACATGATGTGATTCTTGGGATGTCCTGCTCAGGGCCAGGAGTTGGACTCTGATCCTGATGGGCCCCTTCCAATTCAGCATATTCCATGATTCTAAACTGGGACTTGAATTACTAGGATCTAACTGCAAAGGGAAAGGGAAGAGGGAACTAACATACAGTGAAGAGCTGTACTGTATCGTATTCTGTAACTATCAAGAACATCTTAGATGCAGTTTTAACCAGCCCAGCAATCCTTACACTGCCCAATTTTCTGCCATTTCTTTAAAACTAATTTAAATTCTTGCAGGCTGAAATTCTGGAACTCTTTCAGGGTTGTTAGTGATTAGTTTACTGGTGCGTATGTGTTTGTATGGATACTTTAAAGTGCCAAGTGCCTGTTTTCTGCAATACAAAGGTTGAGTACTGGCTGCTTTGAGTATTATAGCTATTTTTTTTCAGTGGAAGCCTCACAAATTCTGTCCCATTTGTATCATCTGAGTGCAGTGCACAGGAGACCCTACTAAATACCCTACTAAAACAAGGTGCTTAGAAGTTGTCCTGATAGACTAAGAAGAACTGAGCTCATGTCAGCTCTTCAGCTGAGTTCACCAAAGTAGCTTGTAATAGATTTTCATTCATCCTCTCCATTTGGGATTCCAGGGGAGGAGAGGTTCAGTCCACAGATTGTTACCTATTGCAAACTGCACTTTGCATTTCTCAGATTTAAGTGGTCAGCCCATGAGAGTCCTGCACTGTAATCCTCCAAAGGTAGAAATTACTTACTCCTGTGTATTGAACTAGTAGAGAGCGGGGAGGGAAAGAGATAAAATAGTTAGTATAATTTAGAAGTTGGAGCCCAGCAATGGCCATCACAGATATGGGTTGTTGAGTGTGTGGGAAGCACTAATCTAATGCAGGAGACTCAGCTCAAATGGTAAACTGTTAATTTTTTAATATTTCTTTTTCAACAAATAAACCTTCATTTCACCTTGTGTTCTGTGGCTTGTTTCTTAAAAAGTTCCAGTGCAGTATGTACACAAAAATGCAGTACAGATGAAAAATACCTGCTGCTACAGAATGCCAGCGAGTAGAATGGTGGGATCTGGCTTTTGAGGGGAAGGATGGGTCAGGGCTTGGCTGAGCATTTGCTTTTGTTTACAAAACACTCACTGAGCTCACTGCAGAGAAGCCAAAATTAAAAACAAACAAACAAAAACCAAAAAACAAGAAACAAACAAAACCCACCAAACAAAAAAACTGGGAAGTGGAGGAGTGCTGAACATTAATAAAAGATACGACGGTTTTGGGGGGAACGTGGTTAGCTAGAGCAAGACAAAACCTTCTCTCCCTCCCATTTTGTATTTTGAAATCTCTTAGCCTTACAGCTGTTTTATGCTGCTGGAAAATTAAAAACTTACCAGTGAAGGCTGGTAAGTTGCTTCTTTTTTTCATCCCAAGGAATAAACATAATTTTTTAATTGTTTTACATTAAAAGTTATCTTCCTTCAAAAAAAAAAAACCAAAACAAAACCAAGAGTGCACCATGCTTGGCTGATTTTCAGTATTTTAAAACCATCTTTCACAATCAGTTTGTCTCCAGCAAAAGCAGCACAGTAAGGAGTGTTTTCTCTGCAGTGGCTGGAAGCTTCCCATGGTAGCAATAATGCATTCAAACATTGAGCAGTCTTCTGGGAGACTGGACTTAGTGCAAAAAAGTTTTCCAACCTGACCCCTCAGCCTTTTCCGGGCAGCAGAGTGACAACCCACTCAGACACTCTATCAAGGAAGCAGTATGGAGAGAAAAGATGTGGCAACCCGTGAATTATTATAACAACACAGTAACCTATATCACTTCAGCAATGAATAGGATTTGCCGTAAGGAGAATTTAATACACAGATCCAGACAAAACACATGAACCAAAAACTATTATTCTTCTATAGGAGCAGCTCTGTCTGGCAGCTTCTTCTGGTGTCCCAAGTAGTGCAGAGCAGAATTCGGCTGTTTTGCTCAAAGTGTTAAATTTCAAGCTTCTCAAGTTAGAAGCAGGGCATTCAAGGACCTTGGTTAAGATATGCACATCTAATAAGAGCAAGAATCATGCTTCTAGATTTTCTGATAATTCACCAAAAAATTCCTAATACCAAAGCTGATTTGAGAGGAAGTTTGAGAATATTTCCATTTCTATGTTCTACAAAAAAGCCCTCCGAAGGTAACTAGAACATTATGATGCATAAAAATCAATGTTAATCACTGCTGAGTTGAACTGATTTCATCTCCATCTTTATCCTCTACCAGTAAAACATTATGGAATACTTAAGTATGAGAGGAGATACAAAAGTTATATTTCAATCACATTAGAATTGCACCGAGTATTTGTTATGTGGTGGTTTCTTAACTGGCACATTTGGCAGTAAATTATGGAGCAACTACTAAGGAAATCCTTCCAAAGATGAAGGCAACAGCCACTGTGACAGCTGAACCTTCCCTCTTCACCCAGCTTCACTTTTTCATCTCTACACCATAGAGATCACAACGCTTCTGGCTTAAAATAGGAATTTGTTGACGTATTTCTGCAAGTTTCTTTAGATCTGCAGGGGAGAAGAAAAGAGTTAAGAGAACAGCAGCTAAAAAAGAAAGCTCCTGACTCTCACTGGGAAGACAGGGAAAATAGCAGCTTTGATGGAGAATAGGTGGTAGGGCAGCGCAAGTGAGCAGCCAGGGCTGAAGGAAGCCTCAGCTTTGCCCTATCCTAAGGTGGCACCTTCTTCCTAAGGAAGTGAACGAGGAGGGTACAGCTACAGAGTATTGTATACAGAACAGTACAGCCGAGTGCTGCTGGTTCTTGCTTTAACCTAACAAAGGTGGACAAGGCAGAGAAATGCTGCATCATCTGTTGTTGAATGTGTAAGGCCACAGACTTCAAGAACTGTCTCTCCTTAGCATCATGACCTCTACTCAAGGAAAAAAGTGGGGGAAAAAACGAAACAATTTTCCCCTTACCTATATCTGTGTATACAACTGTTTCCTCAGCCCCAGCTTTGGCTATGACTTCACCCCTGCAAAATTAAGCACATTTGTTCACAGCATTAACACATTGGTCTCAAGGCATCAGTCCAGTTGCTGCTGTTCGTACAAAAAGGAGTTCCTATCCTTGATGCCTGCAGCTGTAACAACAGCGCTGTCCTAAAAATAGCATCATCATCCATAACTCTGGCATGACAGATAAGGCTTCCAGGCTTTATAAATGGCACTTTATATGTGATATATATACATACTCAAGGTGTCTTTCAAAGATCAAGAACTGTGGTAAAAGCGACTCTGAGAACCACTGCCTGTGAATACACAACATGCCTCAAAGGGAAAAAAGGAACAAGCATGCTGGCAAAGATGAACACTTTCTCCTTTGAAGATCCTACTGGCTTTTAGCAGTACACTTATACTCTGCATGAACTAATGAACATGATCATGTCTCCCCCAAGTGTTCTGTCACTGCTTTCATCACAAAAAGTTAAAAGCTTAAGATACAGACAAAATTTTTCTTACTGTGCAAACAATTGGAAGTTAACTATTCTCAGTAGATTTATCTGGAAGAAAAACAACTGCCTGAAGATTTGGTCATTTTTTTCCTCCTGTGTGACTTCTGCTCAAGTCAGAATCTCTCTTCTCTAGCTGAAGACATTCCTCTTGTTCTTTCTTATGTCAAAGCAATGTTGCTCTTTGAGGAAATGAGATAGTTCTGTGTAAGCTGTTTAAGACGGTCTGCTCCTACACATAAAATTACTATGTGTATAGCATATAATGGACTGACAAGGTGACAAGGTCAGCAGTTGCTAAATTCTAGTACTAAGTAGCATCTTTATGACCAAAATGAATACATACTCAAACTAGTACTAGTTTACTTCTTGTTTTGCTGTTTTAAATGATTATCTTGAGAATGTAGGCTCAAGTCTCGTGCTTTTTACCAAGAATTTGTACTTTTAACAGTAGATGGAAAAGCAGGACTGAAGTGTGGCTGCCAACTAAAATATTTTTTTAACCAAAAAAGGTGGTGTTTTTAATTTTATTGAACTCACCATGGATTTACTACAGTGCTGTGTCCCCAAGCAACATAGGATGCCTTTTCATCTCTAGCAGGAGATACAGTAGCTACGTAGAGTTGATTATCAACAGCTCTGTGTTCACAGAAAAACAGTGGAAGGGAGGGAAAAAGTGAGAATTGTTTTTTATAATACCATTTAATTAAGCAGAAGAGAAAGAATCCACTCTGAAGGACAAGCTATATTCTCTAAATGACTAGCCCAAACTGTGAATGATAAAAAGGTCAGAGAAAGAAAAGCCTGGAAAGAGAAGTCTCTAGCACCTGGCTCGAGTCAGTACACAGAATATCATCATGGATGCATTCAGTATGTAGCAAAATTGATTGAGGCTGACCAAATAAATAAATACTGCATTGAGGAATCTCAGAGTCTATTTCTGCCTGTAATTAGAGCACTTCCCAAATGGTTACTGGCTGTTCTCTCTACAATTTGTGTGCAAAGGGTGCTTATAAAGCCATGGGAAAAGGCTGTTGAAAGGGCATAACAGGGGCAGGCAGGCAGGAGTAAAAGCTAAGAACTTCCTGCTTTTCTCCTTACAGTAAAATAATTTTGGTGTCCTATGCAAGGCTTGAGGGATGTACAGCTCCAAAGGCAGAGTAGCCCTGCAGCACCACTTCTGACACACAAGTGTCATTTAGAACACAAGGAAATTCAGTTCCATGCACCAGCTCCTCTAGAACAGGGGGATAAGTTGTTACTGTGATCTTACCGTCCCCTCTGTAAGAGTTCCCAATGAGCTGGTCCTGTTGTCATGTTAAAAGCCCCTGGATATATCAGCAGCTGGCAACCTTTGTTAAGAGACAATTAGAACCCAAGCATCATTAAGGGGAAGATGATTTACCCTAGAGTGGCCCTTCAACTGAAACCCAAGGTGAAGCTTCTTTCCATACTTCCCAGCCTCTGCCCAAAATGGAACCAGAGCCTAACCATGTGTAACAGGTTACATCAGCCAAGAGCCGTTGTGGGAATACTCCCAACTCCATCACTCCACCACCACATGTGGATCAGGAAGTGTTGATTATTTTACTCCCTGAGAGAAGTCACTCATCTGAGTAAGAGTCTTGGCCACAGGATGCATTTTGTGTTACTGGGCAGGGATAAAAATGCCAGATCACACGGATCAAGGAATGCCTGATCACAGGGATCACCCAGCACGTACACCCAGAAAGAGCCCTGCCTAGGCCTGGCCTTAGGGCTGCCCATGCTCCCTTAGGTGACCCAGTCTCACCTTTCTGGCCGTAGATTTGAGCCATTTCAGCAAATCTCATATCATAGCAGATGCCCAAGCCCACTTTGCAGTATGCTGTTCTCAAAACACAAAAGACAGTCATGTATCACTAGCACAAGTACACAAAACAATCACAAGACTCCCTGTAGCCATCCTGCCAACTGTTATTTTACATGGTTCACAGCAACAGGAGGAGCTGCATTTAAATGTATGTCCAACAAACACTGGCTATTGGTGGGGGATATCTGTGCTTCATGACCACAGAAAGGCTGTGAGAAGCAGTCTTATCTATCCTTTAAGAAGAGGCCATTTCCATAAAATCATGTTGTATCAGGTCTTTGTGTAACATATTCCTCTCTCGTTTAGCTGCAATTTTTTTCAATTATTTTCTTTTCAATAAAAGAAAACACTCCCTGCTTTTCATGGAGTAAAAATCCAGTTGGTGTACCTTCTTAGATCACACATATTGCATGGAGGAGAAAGTGCCTGTGGCAGACAAGACTCTTTGGAGAGCTCAGTAAAGAGACTGTGTCAGTTTTTTAGCAATATGGGATGGGGAGGAGCAGCTACTTTGCTTTTTTTATCTGAGGCAGTTGATTCAAGAAGGCTGATTAAGTTAATTGTCTCCATTATTATATCATCCTCACATGAAGCAATGTACACAGTCACTTCTCTCTAACAAATCAACAGGACCATTATTTAATTAAGAGAAGTGGGGTGACATATGTTTTAACTCTTTCTACTCGTCTGTCCTTTTGCAACCACATTGCCTTTTTAAAAGTTTCAGAAATGACCCAAACATAGGAAGCAAACTTAAACCATATTTGCCATTTATCAAATGCCCAGTCTGACAGTCTAAAAATCCACTGTTGGGAAGGAGGAGAGGGAAGAGAACTCCAGAGTGATTGTAGTGTTACTGTAGTAGAGCTCCTTAAAGAGAGGGCTTGTCTTATACTCACGTGTGTCAAACATGGAGAAACTATTCCCTGGACTCAGTGTTTCAGACTCTTTGAACTGTATCTTCCCAGGAACATTAATGTCAAACAAATGGACCTGCAATTATACAATGATTAATAACAATTACTAACAATATCTCTGCTTGGTATTTGAGCCTCTTTAGGCATGTGTTCTCTACTGTTATCTAGACTTCTCTTTTGTCAGGATCCAAAGTACACATTGCTTAAGATAGTTAGATCCCCCAAAAATGATTTAAAAAATTGCTAACAGAGAATGAGCAAACAGAATAAATTAATACCTGCACCACCTTATTTGTTCCAAGTAACCCTGCATTATATTTTTGGCTTATCCTTGAAAGAAATAAGCTGTTGTTCACTCATGGAGTGATTCCCTGTGTGCACAGTCCCATGTACAGAAACTGGGGATAAGAATGAACAGAACAGTCCCATTAAGATAAATCAACTTGAGTTACAAATGGGGAAGGCAGTTTTAAAGAAGGTAATGCTGAGGTGGAAGATGACAGCAAGCAACCATCTACCACAAACAGCAGTGACAGCTTAACTTGGACTCTGCATATCTGCACTAATCACATGTACAGCACAAAATATGTAAAGAACAGTATTTACTATAACAGAAGGACAAAATCCATCAGGAAGCTGAGGGAAAATACTGATTCCACTCAAGTGGCACTGTGTTTTAGACTCAGTCCATGGTACAGAGATATGTCAGTTGGATCAGGTTTTACTCTTTATTATGATTTTCCCAGCATATGGGGAAAGCCAATTACACCTTCTAGTACTTTGTCATCCTTATCCAGAACAAATTTATGACCACCTTTTGAAATGGTATTTACATGCCCCAAGTAAAAGTTACATGAAATTTCATGAGTGATGGTACACAACTTTTTATTGTTGCAATATATCACAAATATATCATTTTTAAGTACAGATGAAATAGTTTCTGCAATACTGTTGAGAATACTTCTTGTAACAATATTCTGCTATCTTACCTTCCTATGCTTTGCCAGCAGAGCACCATCAGGCCCAAAGACAGTACATGTATTATAAAGCTTTCCACCATCCTCTTCTGGAATGGATCCTTTGTAAAGGTGAGAACAGAGATTTCCCCCACTGTATCATTTATGTAATTTTGATCCAATTGCAGTAGACATTGCCCATTTTCCCCCAGTGAGATGGTTACTAAGAGTAAACTACCTCCAATAAGATATATACTGCACTCCTTTGCCACTTCTGACAGCTTTTGTGTTGATTCCCCAGGGATCTTCTCTGCATACTCCTTAAAGTATTGGGTTCCATAGGGAGAATTAAAGCATTCCTAGAATAAGATGAAAAAAAAAAAAGAAAGAGAGAAGCTAAAATCCACTAAACACCATTACAATGAGATGTACCTAACTTTTCAAACTCCTCCTCTCTAATTACATTCTCAAACAACCTTTGGTTACAGAGATTAGTTTATAGAAGCTCATTAAGAAAACCAGAAAAGCCAGGAAGGCCAGAGAGACTTGAACAATTGCTGAAAATACAACAGGTGTCTTTGTGGAGCGCATGCCAAACAGAACATGAGCACAGACTATCATGCAAGCTGTAAGGCTACCACATTCACTGCTCTGGGCCTAGCAAGAACACAAGGGATGTTCACATCAGAATGAGGAGCTAAGTTCCACACAGCTCATTTGGCAAGTTACAAGCTCAATAGATTCTCTCAAAACCATTAAATGCTCATGCTCATCCACAGCCCATGAGTTCTTACTTTCTAAAAGGACATTTACAAAAGCATGCATTTCTCAAAATTACTTATTGTTTTGCTAAAACAATACTTTAAACACTATTTTCTCACAACTGAACAGCCCTACACCTTAGGCCTTAGTTAAAGATTGGCCAACCCTAGAACCAGGCATGTAATCTTTACACAGTCAGATTAACAGAGTAGTTTAGATGCCTGAGATAGGTGGGCTAGTGGGATTTGAGATGCCAAAGATATGAGGAACTTTTACTCTGCATTACACTTGCCAGCTCTGTGAGGAAGAGAGATACTACAACCAACACTTTTTTTGTCCCCTGAAGGAATACAGCTGGAGGCCACAGATAGGCTATCAAACTACGGCAGCAATTTCTCTTCTGTGAGAAAGGGACTCCCAGCCCAGACACCTCCATTGCTCCCTTTGCTCATCAGAAGTGACAAACACAACCCCATCTCCACAAAGAAAAAGGGATTAAAATAAAAATCCAGTTGTGTCTAGAACAATAAACATTCCTTCTTTATCTGTTCAAGCAAACTTCTAAACAACTGAGGTACGTTCTACTGAACTGGAATAAATTAACCCAAACTGGAAGGGATTTTTTCCCCTATACAAGCACTAGGCCAGCAGGTACCAGCTAACCCACAGCAGTCTGTAGATGGTAGAAGCAGGAAGAGAAGTCTCTGCAGGATGTCAAAATGAGCCTCCCAGTCTCTTGAAATCTGTGCTAAATTTCAAAGAAGTGAAAGCAAAGCCAGCTGCATCATACATTCAGTGTGAGTTACTTTTCTTTATATGAAGTTACTAAAACAAAAGCAAACCCCCAAAGAAACAAAACAGAGGGAGGACAATATTTCATGCCCATGCCCTAATGTCAACACAAAATGTATCTCCCAAAAGTCTGTGAAATGCCTTGTCCATGTTTGACCACTAGTATTCTAAAAGTATAAAGCATTATTGGCAAAGTGAGTATCTCAGCTAAATAAGTCTGGAAAATTCAGTGTTTGCACATGTGATGAAAACAGTAAATAATGGGTAATCTCTACACAGGAGGCCCAGGCAGAACATTGAATGGTCACATTTGCAACACAAAAACCATGATAGCACAGAGGAGTTGGGAAGGTTGCTCAATACTTCCCCCATGACAACAGGAGACAAAACATTCTGTGTGTAAAATTGAGACCCAAAGTTCACCCAGAGATGAACTTTGCACTTGTGTGCCAGATGTTGAAGGGTACAGAAGTAACACAAGTATCCCTATGAAGAGAGCAGAAATGCTCAAATCTGCACTGGGAAGCCTGCCCTGTTGCCAGCACACCCATTGTGTGAAAATACAGCAAAGTAATTATGGCTGAAGTTCAAAAAATAAGTCAGAAGTGATTGATCATTTTAAGTGGCTATTTATGTTTCCACACATGGAAGTCACAAGAGAAATGTTTCTTAATCATAATTCAGCCACAAATGACCTACTGGAACTATGTTTTAAGTCTATCTTGTTTCTCATGTATCTGGAATGCTTACAGCAACAGGAGTTGCTGTGGACCATCTTTCAACCTCATGTCAACATACTTTAGCTGAAAATTGCCTTTTTCTACACTTCTTCAGCAAAATGTCAAACTACACTGTCACTTAGCTGAATTCAGAATATATCAATGATGTCATTGCCTAGGATTTAAGCCAGCAAAAACTTTACTAGAACCTTATACTACAAAAAAGATTAACCTGTTTTTTGCTTCCCTTTACATTCCTCACCTCTTAGTGTGCTGCCAGATACAACCCCAGGGATGTTTTAGAGTTTAGTTTTATTTTGAAGTTTCATACAGCATCTAAGCTATCCAGGGAGAAAGAGGAATATATTACATGAATAATACTAGAAAGAGGTTTTGAAGGGTTTGAAGCATAAGGGTTAAGTAGGCCATGTTCTTTACTCACAGGTAGAGCCACAAGTTTTGCTCCTTTAGCTGATGCTTCTCTCACCAGTCCACAGGCTCGCTGGAGATTATCTGATTTAACAGCAGATACATGAAGCTGGATAAGAGCAAGGCGGAAGGCTGATGGAAGAAAAAAAATTATTCATCAGAATTCCCCCAGGAAACTCTTCCACATTTGAATTCAGTAACAAGCATTGAAGAAAACAAATGAGGTAATATATAAACATATGCACAAACCACTACCAACTCATTCTGCAGCCTATCTGACTCTGGAAACAGGGAGTCTTAACACAGAGAGAGCACTGAAATCCAGGATTGCCAATGGGAGCCATGCATGGCCACCACCCTGCAAAGGTCACAGAGCTCACGTGCCAGCAACACCCAGTCCAGGTTTTAGGGGAAGGAGCCATGTAACAGGAAGGGAGAGCACAGCCCTCTTCCCCAGCCTGCTGTGCACTGTGGGAGCCCATCTTCTTGTCACCAGCACACCAAAGGACTGGATAATCCCAAAAGCACCACATAAAGGAATTGTTTGTTTTTACCCCTCAATTCACACCTAGCCTGGGGAATGGCTAGAAATAACGAGAAAGGTTAACATCTCTCCTGATAATTTCTTAGCAAACTGGTTTCAGGCCAAGTTGCAAGTGTTATCAACAGCTTCTGCTCCCACTAAGCAGGATACACATTTGTAGGGTCTCCAAGTAGCCACGTTTTTTGCACACCCCTTGGACTTCTTTCCTTTAATCTCCAAGTACTGAGTACCACAGGTTGTAGGGAAACACCCCCTGATCAGTAGAACTCTTTCCTTTAAAACAAACACCAACCAACCAACCAGCCAGCCAATCCTCTCTGGCTTTATTAAAAAAGGTATCCCAGTTTCATAGCACCTCTCCTATCTGGAAAACTCCTCCATATTATAGTCAAAGATCACAGTAAAAAAAAAAAACACAAAGCTGGAAGCAACACAGTCCCAGTAGTCAGGGACACTGGAAAAGCTGATTCAAGTGAAGATGAGAATGCATCAGGAACAGTGAGATACATCTTTTTTTCCTGCTTAATTCCCACTACAGTAGCTAAGCAGCTAATTTCTAGTGGTTAAGCAAATGATTAACTGCTCCTTTTGCCATTCTTCATGTGAGAGACTTACTGTTGCCTCTATTGAGCAAACAGAGCTTATCTGGTATTCTGAACAGACGTAACCATAGGTTCACATCGACCGAGATAATCTTACTAGGGATTGGCAGAAAAACTTCCCAGTATTTGTGGAATGTGTTTTAGTTCACAGTTGGCCACTTAAAGATTTACATTTTAGCAAAGAAAAAAAAAAAAAGGCACTAGAAAAAAACCAACACCATAACGTTTAAAACATCAGGAATTAAGGTAATTAATATTATTTTCCTATACACAAATATAATATCATATCATATGCCTCCGTTTTGGAGTCTGATAAGGTGCAAAACTGAAGCTCAGCCGCAACAGAACACATGTATTTGTGTCACAGTTTCGTTTACAAATACTCAGATGTGGAAGCAACTGAAATGCAGAGAAATGTGCAGCAGCGAGAACCTCTGCTCCCAGCCTTGACCAGCTGCCCCAAACACTGATTTAAAAGCAATTCTGAAGATAAGCCAAAGCAATGTAGGCCACAACCAGGTAAAAGCGCACCGGCGTAAAATAGTGGCTCACATTTGTAACACTACATAATAAAACACGCTTGTATTTTTGTTTTAAAACACCGGAAGCGAAGCACGTCCGGTTTGTTCGCATTTCTCGAGGAGCTGACCCCTGCAGGGCGAGCGCTGTATCCCGGTCTGTGCCCAGCGGAGCGCCAGGGCTGCTCCCTTTTCCCTGCACTACACCACAGGCTGTGCCAGCGCCAGGGCCGAGACCTTGCCCGGCCTCGCCGGGCCCGGGGACTCCGGGGAGGCGCGGGCGAGTGCCCTGCGGAGTCTTTGCCGGCCGGACCGCGGGAGGAGAGGTTCGCGAAAGAGCTCCCACTCACACGCCATGGCTCCGCCGGCCGCCCGCATTCCCGGCACCGCCCGGGCGGCGCGGCCCGCGGGGGCTGCCGGGACTCGCAGTGCCGGCCCCGGGCCGGGAGCTGCTCAGAACCGCCCTCACGCCTCCTTCACCGAGCCCAGCTGGTGCCGGGACCCGCAGGGTTGTTCAGAACCGCCCTCACGCCTCCTTCACCGAGTCCGGCTGGTGCCGGGACCCGCAGGGTTGTTCAGAACCGCCCTCACGCCTCCTTCACCGAGCCTGGCTGGTGCCGGGACCCGCAGGGTTGTTCAGAACCGCCCTCACGCCGCCTTTACCGAGCCCGGCTGGTGCCGGGCCCCGCATTCTGTGAGGCGAAGGGCAGGGATGAGGCACCCCCGCCCTTCCCGGCCTGCGCGGGGGGCAGCGAGCGGGCAGCGCTTCCCCGGGCCCGTTCAGCGCTGGCAGCAACAGCAGAGCCCCCACAGCTCCGGATGTGCCGAAAGCCTCTTTGCTCTGCCCTGCACAACAACCCCTGGCTGTCTTAGGTCTGCTAAAGGCTCATCCCAAGGGTCCTGTACCAGTTTACAGGTAACTCAGTCACCTGGGACATCCCTGTCTTTCTTTACAAGAACAGCATCTCCCACGGTACAAACATCTCCACAGTGCTCCAGCTGTGGAGCAGTGCCCAGTTCTGGGCTCCTCAGTACTAGAAAGACAAGGACCTACAGTAGAGGTGCGGTGGAGGCTACAAAGATGATTTGGGGTTTGGAGCATCTCTTACGAGGAGAGACTGCGTGAGCTGGGCCTGTTTAGTCCAGGGAAGTGGAGACTGAGAGGGGATCTCGTAAGTGCATGTAAACATCTCAAAGGCATTTGTCAGGAGTGTGGTGGCAGTCCATTTCAGTGGTGCCCAGTGACAGGACAAGGACCAACGGCCATAAACTAAAACACAAAGTCTAACCTCAACACGAGGAGGAACTTCCTCACATTCAGGGTGGCAGACCACTGAACAGGCTGCCCAGTGAAGTCTCTCTTTCTGGAGATGTTCCAAACTCACTTGGACAAGTTCCTGTGTCGCCTGCTCAAGGTGACCCTAACTTGGCAGGTAACTTTGACTACATGAGCTCCCGAGGTTTTGTCCAACACTGCCAATTCTGTGAAACCAACAAACTATCATGCTGCTCTTCCTTGGCTTTAAACACCAAGTGCTCCCCTTTACTCAGCACAAAACATTGCTGTCTCATGTAGGTATTTTCCAGCCTTGGGCTTTTAGAAACGTGTTTGTAGAATTGTAATTCCTATTGTGTAGCAATATTTCTCACACAAGATTATGTCTGTAAGCTGAAAGCACATTACGGCAGAATGGGCAAATCAGGGTGATTGATCTCATACACACCTTCCCTTTCAGGAAACATGCAGAGAGAGAAAGGATGGGAAGTGCATAACGACTGTAAAATACACAACCACTACTGCATGCAACAATTACAAAACTTCCTTTAACCAGAGAACTGTTCAACCTGCCCCTCGGTGCAGCAAAGGGAACCCCTCAACCCAATTTGACCAAGCAGCCCTTGGCAGACCTCCCTCCTTTTTATACACGTCCAAGGTGGTAGAAAGAGCATAAATGATTTTTACTTTTTTTTCCCCCATACATCACACTTTGCAGGGCTTCAGGTACAAAGAACAGCTGTCTCCCAACTTCTCCCCAGATAAGAATAAAAAATTAAGTAGTAGCATCCCTTCAAGGTGCAAAGCACAGGCCATAAATCCAGTTTCCCAGGGTCAGAGAGATAAAATGTATTTTTCAAGTTTCCAAACAAAAGTATCTGAAAACACTAAGTATATCAAGTAGAAAAAGTTACATAGTACCACCCATTTTCTTATCTAAAAGGAAACTTTTCACACATTCAGTAGACTATGACTATATTGAGAAAGCTTATTTGATAGTAGGTGAAGTTTTGAAACTATAGCTGACATGTAGTAGGAAGGAAAAGATACAATCACAGATGTGACTCACGTGTTAGGGCTAACAGGAAGGGGCAATTTTAAAATTGCATCTCTGCAATCAACAGCATTTTTGGTGGGTAATATATGTAAACTTCTTTACAAATTCTCATACAAATCAGAATCTAAGTGAATTTGTGAAACAAGTGAAGAGCCATCAGTGAGCACAGAAGCACCAACTCTCCTATGACACTAAGAGCTTTCATTTGACAGGGAAGTTTACTCCAAGACTTTCTTTCCTACTCCAGATCTCATTTCTATCACTCCTTCATCACAGCAATTGTCACCTTGTATTCAACAATAAAGACAGCGGTGCATGCAGAATAAAATAAAAGCCAACACATGGCTAGCAAATAATTAAAAAAAAAATTCTTGAAGCTCAAAGGGATAAGAAGTAGCATACCAACTTTTTTTTTTCTTTTCAAAAAATGTCACTGTGGTACTATAGTTAGAATTTCTGCTTAGTAATACAAGTTTTATAACAAAAATAGTAACTACAGGTATGTACACTATAAGGCAAAAGTGGCCCTTAAACTGTGGGTAGAGATACACTAGCACCACTGAAATTCATAGTTGGGGCTGAGCTTTTTAAGATAAGAGGTCTGTTGATAACTTGTACATTGCCTTAAAATTTACAAATCATTAGCCTCAAAATGGCTTGGATTATATGTTTCTACAGAGAAGGGATTTAAAAACTGACTTCCTGTTGCATTACCTGCTGTATTTGCTCTCCTCACAGTGAAGCAATACACATTAGCCACATTCCACATTTAATACTCAAATACACCTGCTAAACAACTGAGTGTTATTTTCAGTTTTCCCCCTTCTGACTAGGAGAAGTATGTTGTATCATTCTGTCAACATTTTCATAATAAAAAATATGAAGCTGAGAAGTCTGGAATTTATGCAGAAACCTTTTCTAGAACTTGATTATTTGGTAATTCACTTTGACCTTTCTGTGAATTCTCACCCAAAGTCCTTTATGAAATTAACCTAAATTCTGAAATACTTACATTAAGAAGTCACTGGCAGTAGCTCCCTATGATCCATAATCAGCTTCTTCCACTCCAAAGATCAAATTCACTTTCATTTACTAAACACCTTTAGGAAAAACTTTTAATTGATTCAGAGAATTTACACAGTATGCAACTAAATGCCTTCTGACAGAACAAGTTATGTTCAAATTGTACTGGTTTATTTACAACTGTAGTTTATAAACAGTAGCACAAACATCTTTACATGAAAAAAATCTCATTGCTGAAGTAGGCACAGAGTCAGAGACTCCTGAGGATATTTTCAGAAGGGATTAGGAAGAGGAAAATGTAATACAACAGCTGCTGGGCAAAACTATAAATACATGAGCATTTGCCCAGGTGCAATTTCATGCAAATATTTTCAACAGTTCAAGTTCTATTGGTGTTTACTCAGATACTAAGAAGAAAAAAAAGTAGTTAGTTTCAGAATTAAGGTGCCCTAGCTTGATTCCTAGTAAAATAACTTAGAATAAATGTTTTCTATAAAGGTCAGTTTAACTTATTTCACCTTCTGACAAAGTACCAAATCATAGGCTTTGATTCAAGTATTCAGATGATTTCATGCAGCAAAGCTAATCTCCATTATCTTTATTTCATAGTTTTTGGTGATTTCCCATCAGTCTACAAAGATGCTCTGCCTTGTCCATAAGAACATTCCTGTACTAAGCTTTGAACAAGAGAACCATTCTTCAACAAATGGAAAGCTTACGATGAACAATCACATAGTTGTCATCTCCCAAATATTTACTAATTTAGAAGTTGCTACTCAAAATAATGTAAGGAATACTTGAATCAATGAAGCCAACCAGTTAAGAATATATTTATCACATACAGCACTGGAATTTCTTCCCTGGTTTTGTCTGCATTCATCTTGCTGAACACACCTTCGGTCAGCGTGTGCTCACGTGTGCTGAACTGAAGTGTTTTAAACATCTAATCTAAATTTCTTAGGTATTTTATTTCTGAGGAGTAAGGCAACTTGTTTTGAATGGTCATATTATGTCATGAAACATGTATTTCAATGCATACACTTATCTTTACATGGGAAACAGACTCAACCTATGAAATGTAAAATTTTGCATAATAAAAAAAAAAAAAATCTCAACCCTGTAGTAATAACTACAGTTAATTAAGTATTTAAAAACAATCCTTACCACCAATTCCAGTCATACAGCCTAGCAGCTGGTAAGACTTTAAAAACTCTTTAATATTATTTATTTAATTTTTAAATTTCTTGCATTTTTTCCATTTAACTGAAGCCCAAATTGGACTTAACTATTTTTAATGCAAAACCAGTAGTTTTAAGATTTGTATCTGTTCTGCTCAAAACCCTAAATTTTTAATTAGTCTTTGATGCTACCAGGTAGGCAAAATCAAATTTCTAGACTGTAGGCAATGGAGACATTGTATTTGGAAGGGATAACTTAAAAACCACTGTGTTTTCAATTGCTTCTCTGTATCTCCTTGTGTGCTTCATGTGAACCCACCTGCACCTGCTCTTGCAAACATGCTGATCACTCCCCTTAAGGCTGCATTAAAATGAAACAAACTGACCTTTATAATAAACACTTTTCCAAACCAGAAAAAAATTATAATTAAAAAAAACAACCAAACAAAAATTCTGTTCAGAAATGGATAATAATTTACCCTATCTTAAGCCTGCTATTCAGGCACTCTCACCAGCAAACAGAAAAATTCTCTTAAGTTAGTATTCAGTTTGGAAACAGTCAGTTTGTGTCCACATACAGTATCTTGGTTGCTTCTTCTTTATAAACTGGTCTCTACAAAGTCTTTAATTATTAACTCTCCAAGGCATCCAATACTTTCATGATCTGTTGTTTTATGGCTTTGGTAGCATCACCTGCATTTGGAATCAAATACCTTAAAGAAAAAATTAGAAAAAGCCATCATTAATTCACTGTAAAGTTTTTGAAATGAAAATTCTTTCCATTTTTCCTCTGTCTAGGAGGAAGGGAAGAAAGGAATATATTAAAAAGAAAAAAAAGTAGGAAAATAACATTTAACTCCTGATTATATTATGAAACTTTGTGAACTTAGAACTGTTGAGGAGTACTTCACAGGCCATATTGGAAAGAAGAATTGACAATGGGATAGGTCAGGCCATTCAAAATCTCTACAGACAGCACTGTCTGACTGAAGCATAACAGTCTTTGCCTGGTTTTTGTGGTTTTCATTTTCTTAATTCCTTTAGATAGCTCTAGATCAATCTGCTCCAGTCCACAAGGTAGTGATGAAGTAATTTGACAAGCAGTGAAGTTCTCGGCAAAATTTTAATTTATCTTTGTTGTCCTACTACAAGCCCAAGGAACCAGCAGGCACAGAACATGCCTAGCTAGTAGGAAACTCATCTCCCCTCTCTTGTGAAAACAAAGCATCTGCTGTACACAGTACTCTCCAAGGAAGAGGATAAGAAAACATCCAGATGTATCAGCAACCTTCTTAAAACAGTGCCAAGAAACAGCAGACTGCACAAGTGGAAAAAAGCCTGATACACCGCTCCATCTGATCCCTTCCACCTCTTAAGCATGCAAATAGTGAGCACGGCAACATGTAATTTCCAGGAATCAGAGTTTTGAGTTTAGGCTTCTGCAATCTTTGCACAATGCACAGAGAATATGAGTCAGGTCTCAAAAAAAAGAAAAAAACAAAAAACAAACAAAACTCCACAGAAGAATGACCATACTCATAAATCCCACTCTTCACAAATCTGTATTTTTGCTGCAGAGAACTGTCTACCTCATTTTTATTTAAGACCTATTAAAAAAAGAAAACACTTGCATACATCCCATTCTCAACAATAGTAGTTGCAATTCCTGTCTTCTGAGTCTCATATACACCCATCATTTTGCTGGCAAATCTTTTTTCCCTAGATAATATTTGAATTATGTATTCCTAAATAAAAACTATTACTTTTGAACTCAATTCTGAGAATTACAGCATACTCTAGATTTCCAGTGTAGAGTATCCTGGGTATCACTACCACTTACACCTCTGCTACTGAGATGGCTTACCTTTCAACTGCCAGAATTTCTATGCCTGAAGTATTGCTATTTCCATACTTAAAGGTGATCAGTTCTGGGTGTTTCTTCTTGGATGTGATTTTGACTACAGAGTTGAGTGCCTGTCGAGACTGTATGTAAGCCAGTCCCTTTCGTGATGGAATCTCCCTCAAACAGTACATATGAGTTGCTGTTACTAGGAGATGACTTGAAGGAAAAGAAAAAACACAAATTAGTTTTGTAAATGAATTAAATATCAGCTATTTAGAAAGTGAAATTCTATGTCTAAACTACATGGAGAGAGCTAGATAATACTGCTTCCAAATATAAGAAACAGTCTTAATGCTTTCATAATATATAATTAAGAAACCTCTACAAAATACTTCAGATTTTCCTTGAGTGCTGTAGCACAGCCATTTCTGAAAACAAGCATGGCATGGCCCCCATGCACAGAGCATGGCAAGTACCTCCAGCCTCTCTCTCCTCCTTCAATTTTCCTTACTATCTTGTTCTTCAAAGCAAATCCTCACACCAGGTTTTATACATAATTACTGTTCTATACCACTATGAATACAATGTTGGGGGTTGGGTATTCTTGCCTTTTCTTTCCTTGTTACTTGTGGAATTTTTTCCCATTGCATTGCTAAGAGGCACAGATGGCTGGGTGTTTGAGACATCGGGGAGGGGAAACTCCTCTGGTTTTTGGGAGCTTCTCTCAGAGGGACAGATTAGAAGATTAGAAGCAGGTAAAGGATGGGGTCTGGGGCAGTTGTGGATCTTTTTGCTCTCGCTCTTTGGCATAGGAGTAGGACGAACAGGCTGTTGCTTACAGCGGGGAGAATTCACCGGCACCTGAAGGACCTATCGCCATCTGCTCAGGTGCCCGGGAATTCCGACCCCCACCTCTTTTTTCTGAGTCCTGCAGGGGCACCTGGATCAACTGCCCCAGGGCTTTGTGAAGCAAAAACCTCTCCTCCATCCTTCCTGTCTGGGCCCAGAAGGCTGTCACAGGGTCCTTGGTTCTGTTTGTTATTAATTCCATAGTTGTTGTTTTGTTTGCCTTGTTATACATACTAGTAAAGAACTGTTATTCCTGTATTGTATCTCTGCCTGAGAGCCCCTTAATTTCAAAATTATAATAATCTGGAGGGAAGGGTTTACATTCTCCATTCCACAGAAGGGTCCAGCCTTGCCTAGCAGACACCTGTCTTTCAAAGGAAGACATGCAAGAATGCAAATACAATAAGACTTTGTTCTAGCTTGCTTCACACTTTCATTTCCCAGTTTAATAAAAAGGGTAAGTTAAGTGACCAACGCTTTTTTTCAGAACATGTATTGAGATGGATGTTTTCATTGAATTTAGAATTAATTTCTGTACCTGGGAAACATATGTCCATTTTCTTTTACTTCATTACATGGAAAGTTATACTTCACATCAGGTTTATTTATCCACGTTTGGATGTTGACGACCTCTTTTCGATCATCATCTGACATTGAGGAGCTATCAATTTCATCTGTTTTGAATGGAGGGGGTAAAAATGTTAAAAAAAGAGGAAGTACTTTCACACCCATCAGCCAACTTTTCAATTCACTTAAACCCACTGTAGCTACACTGGTTCAAAGCAATGTCAACCTAACCATACAGAATTATTGAGAAGGAAGAAAGAAAAAGGCATATCTGATATTCCTCTCTTGACAAACAAGTATTTTTAGGTCAGGGGGTATCTTAGGTTGGTCTGATTTGTCCAGTCAGTAAAGTTTCATGGATTTCTTTTACATGGGCTTGTCCAGACTTTCCCTGAAGCCATATAAACTCTTTGCATTTAAACCATCAATATCCTTTGGCAAGGAGTACCAAAACCAAGCCAACTACAGTCCAGAACAGTCTCCTCTTGTGGCTTCTAGTTTCTTTTACAAGAAGAAATGAACACCTGTTGATCCTTTTCAAGGTCAGGCATTATTTTTATGGATCACTTTTCCTCCCTTAAAATGCCTCTTTCACATAACTGAACTTCAATCAATCAGCTGTGCCTTTTGTGCAAGCAGTATCGCATCTTTCCTCACCCTTCAAACTCCTCTCTGAACCTTCTCCTGTTCAAACACTGTTTCTGACATCAAGGGCAGAAGACACATAATAATTAATGTGTGGGTGAACCATAGATTTCTGAGCATTTGATTTGCTTTTTTAACTGCTGATGACTGCTTACTTATAAACCCACTGCTGTGGATACAGCCAAATCATTCTACCACCACTGGATCTGAAATTAGAAGTGGTTGAGGTTTTTTTAAATGAATTTCTTGCATTAAATTAATACTGAATTTCATGTGCCATTTTATTATCCAGTCATTCAGATTAGCGAAAGACTCAGTCTGTCAAATAACCTTGGATCATTTACAAAAACTGTTGTCTTTAGCCTCACATCCTTTTTAAAGAACATTTAAGAACATATTCCAAATTTTCAGCATGAAGCCAAAACTCCTGCATGTGTTATGACATATTTGCAAAATACTGTTTTTATGTCTAAAGATGGTGATTATGTTTACGTAGTAATTTTGGTGCTACATTAGAAAAATTTAAGCAATCTGACACCATCAACTATACTAACTCCATACAAATCACTCCCAGAAATAACTCAGGACACCACTTTACAGAGCCTTTTTCAATGCCAGTTTCCTACACTTTATCAAACCATGTACTTCAATGCAATTCAGAATTTGAAACTTTGGAATATGTTTTCACTGAAAAAAACATTATGGAATTGAAGAAAATGAACAATAATCCACCCTCATGCCACAGAATCACAGAATGGCTGAGGATAGAAGGGCTCTTGGGAAGTCACCTGGTCCAACACCCCTGCTCAAGCAGATCCACCTAGAGCAGGCTGCAATAATTACAGATGACTGCAATTATTTACTACAGAAAAACCCCAAACACTAAAACCAATTTTACAGAAACAGGTTCACTTTTTGCATTCTTCTGTATCAAGATTATACATATTTCACTTCATATCTCTTCACTTTGCTTGCTCAAATTGCTCTGATTCTGCTTACTTACCAAGTGTAATAGTGCTTTTAAAAGCAAATATTAACTAGAACTTAGCAAACAACCATTACTGAAAATGTGTTCCAGACAATCTGAATTGGAGAAGCTAGTTTTCTGAAACTACAGAGACTTTGCCAAACACTACTATGGGTGCTCAAAGGACTGTGCAAACCTAATTATGTGGCATTTGGAGAAAAATCCTGTTAGCATTAAAACTACCACCAGATAATTTCACTTTGCTCCTTCAAAATTTTTGCTCTAGATGATGATCAACTGATTGTCACCCATGTTATTTAAACCTGTGACTCTCGTTAATCTTCCTGAATTGTTCCTTTTGCATGTCCAAGATTCTCAGACTAGTTACTTGTTTCTCCCACAGAACACACATACACCTTTTGGCCACAGAAGAGTTATTTGTGAGATGAAGGCTGGGAGTGGGCTAAAACTATCAGAGCAAAACCAGGGCAGCAGTAGATCTGGAAATGCTCTCAAAAAAATCTCCAAACAAACCTTTATGAAATACATGGCGCTCCAGCTTTTCCTGTAGTTTTTCAGCTAAATAAAAAATTCAAATAAAAAATTGCATTTTTTTCCTTACAGCAATTTGCATGCATTTCGAGAGATGAATCAATTATTAATAGATTCAGTGCTGAAAATCAAAGTCTGAAACACTGAAGAACTGTGCACACATTAGCCATTTAAAGTATAGCTCCAACTATATTCCAGAAGTTCAGATCATTACACTAACTGACAATACTAGACATTTAAACTGAGATACATCAGCCAAACTAGGTCTTTTACATTTTACTTACTGTTAAAGGCACAAGGTTGCCAGGTTACACATACAAGATCAGTGTAGAAAAAGATCTTTACTACAGAAATAACAAGTGAACACAAAACATCCACTATATCTGCTTACTTCAATTTCTTCCTGTTGGCTGTTTGGTGCCTACCACAAATTACTTTTTATTTAATCTGCTACTATGTATTTGAAGAGAGCTGGTCCCAGGCATTATTATAACACACATGAACAAGAATAATAAATATCATATTGCAAGACCAAGATATAAGAGACTCTTTGATTTAGTCCAACTTAATAATTTTATCTAAATAAGCTAATTTAGGTAAGAGGAAAATCTTGTACTGTACCAGTATCATATTCTTCTTCATCTCCAATGCTGAATACTGGCTTCACACCACGGTAGGGTTTTCCTACTCTGTCACTGCTGCTGACATGCCTGTTGGCAATGAAAAGGGCAGGAGAGGGCATGGGACAGGAGAAGAAAAGTAACTTTGAAACTGATAGTCTGAGTTCCACAGTAACATATTGGCAAAATGTAAACACAGCTGTGCAACAGAGAAGGGCAAGAGAATTTCATGAAGCTGCCTGCAAGGAAGACATGAATGACCCATCAAGCAACTTGGTTAGTGAAAGCACATAGTTCAGTCTTTGTGAGGCTGACTCTAACAAAGAAAGTAGAAAGAAATGCTAGTTTGTTTTAAAAAAAAACCAACTTCTGCTCACCTTCTCAAATGGCAACATTAGAGACCGGAAAACTGATAACATGCTAAGTTTCTAGCATGAAACTAAAACCTATCTGGAGAGTTAGAGCAACTTCACAAGGATGCCAAATTCAGATGAAGCAAAAAACAAAGATTATTAACTAACATGTCTAGCAGTTAATTTTCCTTGTTAATCCCTCAAAAGATAACAAAATGCCTTAAAAACTACACAGCAGGGTTATTACAAACCATCCACTGTAGTCTAAACCCTGACTTCCTGTTCATTACTTCAGCTTGAGTCAAATCTTGAGATATTTCCTCGAACAATTCCTACTGCTACAATCCCAGCACCACTGTGATATTGATGTCAAAAATTCACATTTAAATTGTTTCTACAGATCACATCAAATGACACAAACACATACAACTGAATCTTAATGCATGACAGTATGATAGCAAATCCTGGGATATTTTAAAGCTCCAGTTCAGAATGCTGTGATTACACGGTCACAGCTGAATTAAAAGCTCTTGCCTTCAACTGTTGAGAATGCCTGAAAAATATGAGAAAAGCCTAAAAGTTCAGAAAGCAACAGTACAGGCAATTTCTTAAAAAACCAAACAGTTCTCAATTTCAGCCTTTAGAACTGGCCATGCTTAGCAGTTTTAAAAACTCAAAACAAAACCAAAAAACCTGCCTGTCCTTTTCCTCCAGTTCAATAACCTCCTTCCTCATACTGTGTGTTTATGTTTCCTACCAACTCTAAGCCTTAGATCCTGTTTTAAGTGCATTCACAAACTCCAGTTTAAATGCTACTGTAGAAGCAAGCTGGACAGGGTTTAGTAACAGGTAAATTAATGCTATTACTTAGGGATACCTGAAAGTAGAATTGAAAGTTAGAAAAGAAGACAACGTTTTCTATGGGTAAAATTTACTAACATAAAAAATAAGGAAAAGTTAAAAAACAAACATGTGGTCTACAATGGCACAAAAATAAACATACAATGACATGCTCATTAGTGTTTAAGACAATAAGCATCAATGACACTGACAATTCAAGAGGGCAGTGCTTCCATATGAAGGCTTTTGTAAATATGCTTTAGTAATACATAACCAATTGAGTAAGAAGCAGCACACTTAAATAATGTCAAATTGAATTATACAGAGAGGATCTAAGAGCAGATATCACTGGCGTCCATCAACTAAAGTTAGTCATGACAAGAGAGTAAACAAGAGAGTAAAAAGCTATTTTATAAAAGCCTGGTTACATCTTAAACTAGAAATTGATTCCCTTAACCTGTTTATATGGAAGGCCATCATTACATGGTTACAAATTGAATGCAATGTCCTGCCAAATCAAACATCCTGGTGATAAACACAAAGTAGAACTAACTGAATGGATACAGAAAAAATGCCATTCTAGGTTTTTAAGAACTGTAATTTTAAGAAAATACTCTAGTGATACACAATGTGAGCTAATTTACTATTGCATCTATCAATGAAAGAAGATGTGCAATAGGAGTGAAAGGAATAAGCAAAATAACCAAAGTAAAATCTCAGTATATCAAAACTTCTTGGTTACAAATACTGATTCATATATCTCAGTTATTAAAAAGAGTCACCACACACTTAATTTGGTATTTTAACACTTTCTCACTATATTCTAAAAACACATCAACAAAATGTGGGGTACAAGCCCCATGATCTTTAGTATTTTTAAATTAAAAAAAACACACTACATGCTATTGGGCCATACCCATTGTTCTTCTTTTACAGAACACTGGTTAACATTACTACTGATTTTGCTCATACAAACAACACCTTTTGGTGATGGTTTTGGGTGAATCCCAGCTCAAATTATGTGCAAACTATTTAAAGGAAAAATTAGTCAAAAATCCTTGAAAACCCACTTAAAATTTTCAATAATTCATCCAGCATTAATCTTCATGCACTTCAGTGTAAGAAGGTCAAAAGCCACAGAACTCCTAAAGTATAACCAAAGTTTCAAAATAGTTATGCATAAGCTGCTCTTCAATTATCACAAGTAATTTTATAAAAAACTAAATTCACAATTTCTATTTCTGAAATAATTATAAGATACTGTATGTGAGGCAAATGTAAAGGGCCTCCACATTTGCATGAAATGCAGTAGTTATGTGAACAAGATCAGGTAGAACTACAAAAAATATTTACTTGTAATTCTTCTTTTCCCAGTAATGAGCATGTCTGTTTCTTTCAGAATGTTCCATCACCATGTGATAAGAAGCATAAAAACTTTAGACTTCCAGACAGAATTTCCATATGGGTTCCCTGTCATATCTAAGTTATAATGATGTTCTATGAAAAGTTTACTTTTCATACTTACAGTCTCTCTTGTTAAAACCTTTAGCCATAATTTTTCAGCAATTGCTCTTGGTGTCTTCTACTAGTATAGGTTACTAATAAAATGTATATAGGAAATGACAGATTAAAAAAAATTCCATAAAAAGCAATAGTAAGGAAGAGAACAGAAATAACAAAGAAGAAACTAAGAGAAGAAAGCACTGCTAATACATTCTTTTTCTTCCTTTAGTCTCTTGACCACTGCAATAGTTTTAATATATTCCAAAAAAATTAAATTAATATCAAAATATGCAAGCAATCTTGTCAGTGTAACCAATGCTTACAAACATTGTGATGCCATGCTAAATACAAGAAAGGTGGTTTTAGTCAGACTGCTTAATTATCAAGCTTACCGCTCCAGGCTTGCTCTGTCTGGCCAGGAAATATTGAAAGGTATTCTATAGTACATTGGGGCAGAGGACAGAAGAAAAGAATTAAAAAAAAATGTAAAGGAAAACCCTAGATAAATAGCTGAAATTCTCTATATTGGCAATGTATCTTCTTCAAGGAGGATGCTTGTAAACAAAACAAGGCTTCATGAAAGCTGGTAAAGAAATACACAAGGTAAATATTTGTAAAAAGATCTACTAACAGGTATATTTCCTATGCTACCTATGGCTCACATGTAAGCATTACCTGATTTCCCAGAATGGCTTGGGTTGGAAGGGACCCTAAAGACCATTTTGTTCCGGACCCTGCCCTGTACAGGGACACCTCACACCAGACCACATTGCTTAAAGCTCCATCCAGCCTGGCCTTGAGCATTGACAGGAATGGGGCATCCACAGCTTCCCTGGGCACCCTGTGCCATCGCCTCATCACCCTCACTGAAAAGAATATCTGCCTAATATCTAATCTAAATCTAATCTAATCTCTTTCTGTTTAAATCTTCACATTCATTCAGTTTAATTCTTCACACAGCAAAAGCTACCACCAAATGTTACATAAGAATTTTTTTGCCTCTAGTTGTGAAAGAAGAGTAAGAACCGTAATTTAGAAAAACATTTTCCAACACAAAAAGAAGGAATGATCTGAGGTACCAGACTATTAAGAGCTACTCTTCATTTGGCAAGTATTTTAAATCCTGCTATTAAACAAATGCTAGGTCTCTGAGATTCCTGAATACCAGTGTCTTGGTATTCAAAATACACCTTTAAAGGCTGGAATTTAAACAACTATAACAAGCGTTTCATTTAAAGCTCTGACAGATGAAAGCTGTTATTCTCGCATTTAGTTAAGAATTTGGAATTATGATTTCCAAATTTGAATGTGTTCTTCAGTCTATTTGCACGTTCTCATTCCTTGCTGTACCTGAAGACACAAAAACCAAACAAAGGTGGATTCTGAGTTGGAAAAGCAGCTTTACATGAGGAAAAAAAAAAAAATCAAGGTCTTCAAATGAGGTAAACTCAATTTGGCAAATGCAGCAGTGAAAAAAATGAAAACAGAACAAATCCAACCAACCCAGCAAACCTATCCAGAAAGTCCACTGTCATTAATCTTCTTCATTAGAATCAGGATGGGGAGGAAGTGAAATACAAGTGAAATCATTGCTCACTTTTAGACTGAACACAAAATTGACACATTGTAAGAAGTGAAGTTAAATTACAAATTCTAGATAATCATTCAAGGCAACAGAGACTCACATTGGTGCCTTGCAATACTAAGGAGCACAGTAGGCTCCTTGGGTCATGATGAAATTGTGAGGAGAGCAGGGGTAGAAAATTAAAAAAAACTGAATATGGAAGATAACTTTTTCCTAATTAGCCTAGTTTTCACACTTAAAAATTTCACTCTTATAAACCGCACCTAGCTATAAGCCGCACTTCCGGGTTGTTGGAAACCCCACGGCATTTGTCCATTAATAAACCACATGGAGTAATTAGCCAAAATTATGGTTTTTTTTCTTTTTCTTTTTCTTCCTGTCGAGCGGCAGAGGGGGCACTCCCAGTCCTGCCCACTCGCTCCGCCCGGCCCAGCCCCACACAGTTCCACTTCCCGGCGGCACGGCACGGGCCGGGGCACCCCACGCACCTCCCGTTCCTGGCAGCCTGGATCCACACGGCCCTGTGCAGCCCCACTTCCCAGTGGCATGGGTCAGAGTGTCCCCGCCCACCCCCGTTCCTGGTGGCCCTCCCCCTCCCAAAGGCTCCCGGTGGCCCCCTGGCCCGCCAGCTCCCAGCAGCTCACTGCGGACCCCAGCCCCGCCCGGGACTGCCGCAGGGAGCGGCCCCAAGCCCGGCTCGGCTCAGGGCTGCTGCAGGCTAGCACTTCCATGTTGGCATTTCGCCAGAAGTTGTCCATAAACAAGCCGCATCGGGTGAAAAGCCAAGCTTCCGGGGTCGCCTCAAAACTTCAGTCAAAAAGGTGCGGCTTATAAGCGTGAAATTACTGTACATAAAATAGGAAGTCACTTCTCCCAGCTAATGCACAGTGAGATATAAATGACACACCTGTCCACTGGAGTAGATGTATTTTCAATAAAACTGATAACCTTCTCTTTCACATTCACAGATTTAGTCTTCAAAGCAACCGTCATTTTATTCACTAGGGACTTCACTCCTTTTCCATCACCTGAACCGTTAGGAGAATCACCCTGTAAAAGTAATTCCTCTCAGGATTAATCATATACAAGTATGTCATTTCATCTCCATGAATTTATTAAAAAGGAAACAGACTACAATACAGCAATTTACATTTACTTTTTGACACTCAGTAGAGCCTTAATTGCACAACTGAGTATTTCTTTGGAGTTCTATAAAATAACAGCAATGGTATGCAACTGAGGAAAATATCATCCCATAAAGCAAGCTTGATAAACTATATTACTGAGCACTCTGCCATGGACATCTAGACAAAGGAATCCTATTAGTGATACATTGCATCTAAATTGAAAGCTAAATTCTACACATAATAGGTCAGCAGTAAAAAATATATAATTTTGAGCTTTGCCATGAAATTGTATGCCACTTCATAGTAACTTATTCCCAGAGTGAGGAAGAGCCAGGGAAAGAACTGTCTATTACATTTATTCTGCTGGAGAATGACTACAGCAAGTTCTTTCCTACAAACTCTTACCCTCAAGAAAATAAAAACATTTGTGTCACCTCTGACTAGACTGTGATCATAATTTGAAATTAAACAAACAAGTGAAAATAGTCATGACTGGCAATAATGCATTTTACAGAATAGAATGACGAATGTGAAGGAAACATTCAGTATAGCTAGGGATCTCATCCCACTGTAACACTTGTGCTAAAATTTCACTTACATCAACAGAGTTTATGCTATTTCTCGAGCCTGAGGTACTTGCAATCCAGTGGCCATATCCATTTTCTGGTCCTTCCACATTGATATCTGCTAAGTGCTGTTGGAGGGCTGTTAAAAGGCCATTAAAAACAATCAGAATTACACTGGACATTCACTGTTGATGAAAATACTTTATATACCTGAGACTAAGCAGTAACAATTTTTTACCCACAATTCAATAAAACAGATAAATTTAGTGATCACTCTAATAATTCCCAGCTTTTCTTTTAGTAGTACAAAGGCATTAAGAAAATTAGATTATCTAATGCCTATTTATCTACCTAATATACAAATTATTTTAGTAAACATTTAGAATACAGCAGCAATTAAAAATAAATCACTGCTTTGATTTTGAAGACAGCTCTTACAACACCACACACAACTCATCAATAATTCCTCTATTGTCATATTGCAGCACAGATCTCTCCACTGTTGAAGAGCCTGATGATTTCCAGCAACATCAATTGCAGAATTATGAATTCCTGATTTAAGAAATCATATCAGCAGTTCGTAGTAATTATGGAGTTACCTCTTCATATGAATCTGCAATCTACAGTGGGTAAAGCACCAAGACTAAGTTGGAAGGGGGAATTCCCCAATTCCTGCACTAATTTTTCATCACTCAGAATTTTGGGTAAGCCCTGAGAGTTAACCACAAATGTGTAAGTGCAAGTGTTTTACCTACACAAAAAGACCATCTGACAAATGAGACCTAGTTGCTATTCATTTAGATGGTTTTTAGCAAAAGCCTCAAAAATACCAATAGTGTTAAGATAGCAAGATATTTCAAGTCAAAGTTCATTATTAATAAGCTTACCCATAAAGCCTCCTTTGGCAATGCTTACGTACTCCTTATTTTTCTGCAACAGAAAAGATACAGTAATTTCACAATTATAAGCTGCAACTGATTATAAACCGCACATCCGCGTAGCCGGGCAGACCACGGGATTTGTCCATATATAAGCCGTACCCGAATATAAGCCACACTTTTTTTTTTTTTTTTTGGTTGTGTTTTTCCCAGCTCTGGCCGGCCCAACCTGCCGCAGCAGTCTGAGACAGGCCAGAGGGGCTGCGCGCCCCCTCCACCCCCGCCGCAGCAGAGGCTCTGAGAAGGGGTCTCCCCCACCCCTGCCGCGGCAGCTCTGGCCCCGCCTCGGGCCAACCCGTCTCGCACTTCTGGGTTGGCCTTTCGCCAGAATTTGTCCATATATAAACCGCACCGGATGAAAAGCCGCACTTCTGGGGTCGGGTCGAAAATTCAGTTAAAAAGGTGTGGCTTATAAACGTGAAATTACTGTAATTCTGATCAGAACAAAAACCTGTGGAATGAGTTTGGCAAGTACGGTAATGAAATAGAGGTTAATTTATTTACCAGAAATTACAAACTAGAGTAATGTAAAAACCAGTTCAGATTTTAAGGATAAAATATTTTGCCATTTACCATCAATGACACATGCAAACACCCTTTACCCCAGCTGTTAAATCAATGGCAATTTAATGGTACCTGTAAGAAATGCGCTAACACCATGTTCATATACATATCTTCTTCTTCCCTGCCACTTCCCATGAAGCAGAGATGTTCCCCACCAGCTATGGAGCCAGACTCAATAGATTGTTTTTGTGCTTCTAACAGGGATTTTACAGATTGTGCAAATTCTGATGGGTTTTGAAGCATCTGTGGAATAAATGAACAAAAAATGCTATTTAACACCAAGATACTGTAATAGGAGTTGTGAAAGGAGACAAGTATTGAGAATGGTTACAATTTGTTGAGGACAAGCAAGGCAACATTACCACTGTGCAAGTCACACACACACACACACACACAACCTGACCGAGACCTCAATTTTACTGAAGAACATTGTGAATGGTCCTTTACTTCCTCACCCCACTTACCCTCCCCAAGAAGGAAATACAGCTAACATTTGCTAGTTTATTTCTGAAGGCATCAAGTAACAGTGGAACAAGTCTTTGCAACTTTCATGTTGCAGTGGGACTGGTTTCCATATTTACACATGCTCGGGCACAACACATTCAAACTTTGGAGATGTGAAACCCTTTAAATTACCCTGAATTTCTAGATGCCAGTAAAGTCTTCCTCTTGTTGCCTCCCCACTAAGCTTTTTCTCATTTACTTATCAAGATTTGGGGAAAAAAAAATTACAATTGAGAGTACAGGGAGATACCTGTGATCCTTTGTGCTTTCAAAAAGTTAAGGCTGAGATACATGAAGGCCAACTATGCAAGTAAAACATGAGCTCTATATGAAAGACATGGAGAAACAAGGACTTTCTCAATACAGCTAAAATTTTAACCTGTGTTTGTGGGGAAGGTACTTAAACTTGTAAAGGAATTTTGACCTGTAACTGGATTGAGGGAGCAGGGAGGGGCCAGAAGGGATTCTCCTTATTTTGTCTGTACAGTGGATTAAATGATGAAGGACAGAGTCACAAGTACAACCTAGCCATTACTAAGTAAGGCTGAATTTTAACTGGGGTTTTCCTAAAGGCTGCTGCTTTATTACACAGGTCCTAAATCTCACTACTTCCTCTAACTATAAATAAGATGGATTCCAAAGTGCTTTCTTTCTCCATTGTCTCTCCTTAAAATAATTTTTGTGTACTTCGCACATACAGGAATAAAAAATGCACTGACATCCCATTAATGACTTTCCATCACAAAGATTTTTCCTTATAATATTTTCCTAGCATTGAACTTTTAAAAACAAGGATGAACCTGGTGACATTCATCCACCATGGTTCATGAAGGACCACTAATTCCAATATAAAATTTAAATATATATGAATTGATCAAATCTAATTTAAGACTTGTTTTCATGGAGTCCTCTTTCATATACTATCAGCTATTTGTACTACTTCATCATTTAAAATACTTATTTCTTCTTCACTGAATAAGACATTCATTTAAGGCCAGCAGAACAGCCACATGGGGCAGGGAATTTTTTTCCTAAATGATTTTTGATCTAGGTTAAAACCACACTATATGAAAGAATCATTTGGGTTGGAAAAGACCCTTGTCATCAAGTCCAACCACCAACCTCACCCTGCCAACTCTCCACTGCTAAGCCACGTCCTCGAGTGCCACATCTACAAGTAATAAGCTCGTTCCAATGTTTGACAACACTTTTGGGGAAGAAATTTTTCCTAATAGCCAATCTAAACCTCCCCTGGTGCAACGTGAAGTCACTTCCCCTTGTCCTACTGCTCATTACCTGGGAGAAGAAACTGACACCCTTCTTGCTACAACCTCCTTCAGATAGCTATAGAAAGCACTAAGGTCACCCTTCAGCTTTATTTTCTCTCCTATGTAATTATACTTAATATTATATTTATGTATGTGCATATAATACTGAATAATGCATTATTTTCATTAGAGAGGTAAAGATATTAGATACAGGATTGAACTTAACTAAGATACACACCATAAAAGATTTTTATATCTAAATAAATTATTCCATACAGCTTCCATAGACTGTTTAAAGTAAAATAGTTGAGGGCTAATCCAGAAGTGATGAATATACTGCTGAAATTGAAGTAATTTTTGCGGGGGAAAAAAGGACAGAGAAAAATACACTGAATGTTAAATTAGGAATTAATAATCAAATAAAAAGTACAAAATCTTTACTGAAGTTACTCATCCACAGCACATCTCAGTGCCAAAATTAATGTACTTTCATATTGTACAGCAAAAATTTCAAAGAAGCAAATTATTTTCAAGATATATGCCCTGTAAAAGCAGACTGTAATAAGACTGGCTAAGGCAAAAAAAAAACAGACGAGGAAAAAAAAAATCTTTTTTAACATCAATTACACCTTTCACTGGAAATCAGGATGCTAAAAAGAGATTTCTCCTCAAAGCTCTTTAAAGTCTTTAGTCTGTATGGGTTTCCATTGCTAACCAAAGAAGAGGAAGTCTGAAATCGCAAATTCTAATGCCATTAAGAGCTAAACTTCTCAGTAAAATGACAATTTTACCATCTCCTTTAGAGAAGCTAATTCTTGAAACCTTATCATCACATAGCTGGACACTGCAGTCCACAGAGTAGAGCCTAAATTAAGGATACTTAATTTTCAAGACAGGCATTTCTCTCCCCTTCTATCTCAGTCAGGAGTCAAATACCGGTACAGAAACAAAAAGAATACAAACCAAATCTGAGTCTAAGTGAAATGCTGTTGATAAATGCCCAGCATTGTATTGCTCTGCAGGACGACAATCCACTACAAAGAATCTCACTCCTTCCTGAAAGGGAAATTTTTAAACTTTAAAATTGCATAATTATTGACACAATTCAATTACATTCTAATATTAATTCCAATACTACAGAAACTCCTCAGACAGGCTAAGAGCTATTAAAAATATCTTACTTCATTTGATTAATCTGAACATTTGATTAGTCTACCACTATCAGACCACCAGCAGTATTTTAGTATCAGCTTTCCATTAGTACATCAACTTGTGCATGGGAAAAGATCATCCAAGTGCAATTATATGCTAATCAGCACACCACATAAGGATGTGTTTATATCCCACCAGCTTGGACAGGATACAAACAGATGCTTAAATTTACTTGGATGAGGAAAAAAACCGAAACCATGCATGACAAAACTGGGGCCTGGAAACTGCTATAAGAAGTCAGCAGTCAATAAGACACGCTGTAATCTAAGTACATTATGATTCATACATAGGTCCCAAATATTTCTAGTGAAGTCCTGCATCTATGTCTCCAATTAACTTCTACTGAAACAGATTTCATCTATTTTTTTCATTTAAATCTTTCATTGACAAAAGACATATTCCTTAACAGCATTCTTTGCAAAGGTACCGACTAGTGAGTTTTAAATTTTCCTCTACAGTAGCTACATTTGGAAAGGAATTCAAATTAGTGAGATGCTACTTTCAGCTCACACTCCTCAAATTCAAATCAGCTGTCTTAAGCAAGCTCCCCTATGCTCATTACTACAGCACAAATGCATTGAAGATAGCAGATCACTTACAAGAGAGAAAACTTCAAGGCAAAAAGTTTTTCCTGAAATAGCGAATACTCATTTGTGCTGTTAGCATCTAAAACTAATGGTTAGTGATTAATTATTTTCCTTTTCTATAAAATTGGGAAGGAAGGTTAATTCAGTATACTGACTCCTTGTTGCTGATTTGCTTGGAGAATCTCGGACACAGAAACTGCTAGACAGAGAGCCTGGCTCAAGTCTGTGTCATCATCTTTGATGCCCAGCAAGCTGCTGCCAAAAAGACTGTGGTTGTCCTAATAAGGCAAGGAAAAAAAAAAAAAAGATTAACTGAAGCAGTTGTCTTTATGTGTGAAAGCTTTATTTAACTATATCCACTAAGTTGCAAATATTAAGTTCCACACATGCATAGTAATGAAACTTTTGATCAACTGAAATTCTTTCAGAAAATCATGCAAGGTCTGCACTTCCATTACAAACACACTTGTTCACCACTTTGACCATGCCAACATGATGCAGTGCCTCTGGTATTTATTTTTAGCTGCTCATTTTGGTTTTTCCTCACAAAAAAAACCCGTACCTGTCTACACGCATCAGAGGAAGTACATACAAGCCAAGAGCAACGGCTATCAAATACTTTTATTTCATTCATTCACTAAGTCAGATATCAGGAGTAAAGGAAGAGCTGCAAAAACAGTGCAGCTCATAATAGGTTTACCTATAGTAAGAGACTTTTTCCTCTTTGTTATTGCAAATAATACAGCTAGCAGTGCTGTGCACTACAAAACTAGTGTATTACAAAGCAATTGTGTCAATGTGAAGTTTAGCTTCATGAGCTCTTACAAGAACCTCGTTTGGAAAATGTGGTGATCAGTCATGAAGTGAGAATATTACAAGGAAGCTTCTCTCTAACATGTTGCACACAACTTTATCTTTCAAAGATCCTAACAGTAAATACCACCAGAGTAACAGCAAGAAAAAAATGTTTAAAAAAAGAATATCACAATGAAATATTCAAAGTTACTGTCAGCAGGAGCTGAAACACTTGCCAAAGAGAACAGAATTTCAAAATTACTGTCATTACCTTCCTGAAAGAAGCTGGAGTTTTGCTACAATAATATTGTGCCAAAGAGAAGAGATCATCTATATCCTCTAAATCGAGATTGGCTGGTGATGTTTCTAAGAATTCTGAGACAGACAAACAACATAAATGCAACACTATTTCAGACACAGAAATCAAACAACCTAGATCATAAAAGAACTTATTTTTTAATAAAGCCTAAGAATCTAGTATATTTATTAAACAAGAATATTGATCCACTCTCCAGATGAAAAGTGAAGATACAGGAAACACTCCTTCCTTATCTATAGAAAACGTATGTTTTTTGTTAGATGTTCGAACCTTCCATGCAAGTTATTTTTTACCACATGCTTACTTCTGTATAGTTTTAGCTTTGTTCTAAGTCAGCTATTTCTCTAGAGCTCTGACCACAAGAATCCTTTAAAATGACTACTTAATCAGTACCACTGTTCTCTGCCCAGGATAACCCAAGGGTATAGTTCTGCAGTAAATGGCAAAGACACAAAATTCCAAGGACTCTCACTTTGAACCAACAGAGATTATTAATTACATTATATTATGTATGTAAAAAAAAGCCCCAAAAAACAAAGGCAAGAGTTACTCAAATTTCCCACTGAAATTTAATTCATTTTCTGTATAAGCAATGAATTAGGCACAAATCAAGTGCACATGAAGACAATCCAGAAAATGCACCAAGTGCAGCAGATTTAAAGAAGGATTTGACAGCTATTGCTTTGGGCTTAGAAAGACCAGTTTCTGGTGATTGTTTCCAGTACTTCAAACTGAAGTATAAAACTAGGTGTGGGAGTACTAAAAGGAAAAAGGAAAGAAGGCAGCAAAAGAACAGTAAGAAAGGAATTAGCGGGTGAAGGGATTCATTAATGAGAAAAATCACATGGAAATAATCTAGCTCTTTAATAACAAAAAGCAGTAATTAATGGGGATCATAGTATAAGCAAATATTTCACTAGCAGCTATGTAAGAAAAGTACTTACTTATCATTTCTTCTTTATCTGATTCTTGTGCTAAGATAACGTCTCTGAAAACAGTAAAGTCACAGGCATAGATTAAGTCAGTAAAACCAAAATGAAACAAACCTGGATTAAAACAGTGTCAGCAAAGAATGTCCCAAAGAATGAACTATACACTTACTTTGCATTGACAAGGATGATCAACATTAAGAAATAAATAAAGAATGGATCTGCTTGTTGTAGATATCCATCCCATATTGCCTGAGTGACTTCAGCTGAACAGTAGTATGAGAAGAGGCTTCCAAGCTAAAAATTTGGAAAATTATGTGAGAAAAAGCAATTAGCAGGAACAATCTTATCGGGAATACATTTTAACAGAAATAAAAGATACAAAGAAAATAAACCAAACAAAATTATGATAAAACCTACACCTGCACAATGTACTGAAGGATGGTTCTAACCTCTAAATCAATTTTTATGGAAATAGTGCACAACACTATAGATTATCTGTGAATAAATATGATTATTGTGAAGGCAAAGTTGGCTGTACACTGCCAGCCTTGCAAATTCAATCAACAGATAACACAATCAAGCTGGAGTACTGTTTAGCTCACAGCCACTGCTAAACACCAATTATAAAAACTAAACAATCATAAGCGAATATATTTACTCAAATAGCATAGCAATTAGGGCTTTGAAAGGATCCTACAAACATAACAATTATTTTTATTTTCCACAGTAGAATTGAGCTAATTTAACATGGTTGCACATTAGTTTGACATCACTTACTTAGCATTATATTATGATGCTTTATGACTGAGTAATTAAACATTTGCAAGCATCAGAAAATTTTCATTACCATTCAAGAAACTCTCTGCCTGTGCCCATGCTCTCAGTCTGAAAATATACCCTCTCTGATATACAAAGCTCAAAGCAGATAAAAGGTAGGAACTTCTTACCATACATGCCAGAAAACATTTACAATCACACCTAACTCAAATGCATACCACCTGACTTCACTGGGGTCTTACTGAACTTGCTGATGTACACAAATCCTGTGCCAACACAGCAAGAGCTTTCTAAAGCTTGGTATCTGTTTTAAAACATTATTATGGAGTATTTCAACGCTTTCTAGTATAGTTTTATAGCAAAAGATAAAAAGATCTATTAAACTCTGACTCAAATGCAACTGAAGGCAAAAAATATCTATTCAACTCTGACTCAAACAAAATGTCCATGAATGAGACAACAGTGATGGGTCTCTGTATGTTGCTTATATATTTCTAAGTATTAGTGATACACCTATATAAACTGAGATTTTTCACAGATGAAGCAGGGAATTTTACTGTAATCTCATTATATAACATAAAACTTATTTTTTTTCCTAAAATTGTGCACCAGAAAGCATGGTGTTGAGGACTGGTAGCTACATCAACTTACTTCACTACCATCTTTCAGAGAGAAGATTCTAGTTAGGTTCCAAAATTCTAATAAACAATTTCCAAGAATTTTGTATTTACTAAGGAAAATTCTATTAAAAAATGGAAATTTAGTGGCAAAAAAAGACCTGTTTCTCTTTTGAAGGCTCATGAGACTGGCAAAAGGCAGATTTTAAGAATATAAATTTTTTTCCTAGACACATTTTTATACTAAAATTGGCAGCAGCCTTAAAAGAACAAAACCAAAACCCCATCCAAACACAGACATCACAGTTTAATAATTAATTTAATTCTTCTTTAACTGAAAATACACAATGCTGAAAAAAATTTTACATAGCCAATGAGTATGAAAGAACCACCTAGCTCATGGATCAAAGCCTTCTCTATTAAATTACAGACTTCACCTGTGCAAGCATAATATCATGATTTTGTATTGCATATACTAAGTAGCATTGAAAAAAAATTTTGTTGTAGTCCTGCTACACAAACTTTATAAAAAATGATTGAGTTAAGCATCTTTGTAACTACCTACAATTTCAGGCAGTTTTGAGAAGGAAATGACTAATGCTTTAAAAGCTGTAAAATATTTTTGCCTAAATTCTGAAAGACATACATATATGTCCTAGCAGGAAAGCTTTGAAAACAATTCATACTTCAGTTTTAAAAGACCTGTCGGACTGATGTTTACCCATATCTGCAACATACAGCGGCCCACAATCAAAATAAACACCAGGGCTTCCTGCTTTTTGAGTACATCACCGGCTTTCATTCCTTATTACTCCTTATACTGATGAAGTTCCTAACATCAGTGGCTCCATAAAGACTCATCCAGTACAATAAAAACGTGACATTAAGAAGACCTCATACATCATGCTAAACACAAATGAAAAAAAGCCCACACTATATTAAAACATGCAATTTATTTTAATATACACAGTTCTAATTGCTTGTACTACTATAAACTCGCAACATGTACTTAAATGTTAACAGAAATTTATTTTTCATTATATTTCCCTACTTTCACTTTATTACCCAGTTGAGTGCATATGAATCTGGAGTCATCTTCTTGGTATCAAGAAAGGAGCAGAGTTCAGGCTCATGGTACTGAAGCAACAGTCTAAAGAGATGAAAGGGTCTTCCCTTCATAAAACAATCCCTAAAAAGTAGCAATGAAAATAATAAACTTCCCTGTAATATTGCAGTTTCCAGACTTACAGAAGCAATTCTTTACTATATGTGATTAAGTAATTTCCTGTACATAGCTGTTTTAATTCACAGGGACTGATCATGAAGCCAACTAACCTCAAGAGTCAAAATACTAACCAACCAATCAAATAAACAAAAAACCCACAAACACTGAATCCACTAAATTAACAAGGCAGAGGAATGAAATACTGTCAATACTTGACAGATATATAATACAGAAGTGTTTAAATCTCAAAACAAGGCAAGCATGTTACCACTGGAGCAGAGCGTCACTGATCTACTACAAATTCTATGTCTTTATTCTAGCATTCAAGAGAAAAAAAAAAAACAGGAAACAGTCCACATCTCATTGAAATACCACCTAGATTCCTACAGAGAAGCTCAAACAACAGATACTCTGCAAGCCTTCTACACCTGAAAGCACATGAGTTATGTGATTATAACACCACTATCCCCAAACAGCTCACAGTGTGTTTCAGAGCAGAAAGAGACATAATCTGAGTCAAGTGGCAGAACTGATAAATGCTTCCTGCCACAACAGCAAACATGCATTTTTCATATTTTGGCATGTATCCATCAGCCAGGCTGCAATCTCCTCTACAGGCAATCAGAATAAGATCTTTAATTATAGATTATCCAGCCTTGCTGAAGTGTCATGGCGCTCCAACACACATAAAAAACTTATTTTAGTGAGAGCACTGACATAACAGCATGAAAAGCCCAAATCTACTATTTGTCATTAAAAATATCTAGCAACTTAAAAAAAAAAATTCAGTCCCAATTCAATAGAACATACAGAAAATATCAAAATATTAACTACTTCTAGCGATTTTGATACTTAATTAGTGCTTATGAATTACTGTTTCTGAACGGACAGAAGTATTTTAGATCCCAAAAATGCTAGGAAAAGGAACGCAAAAACACTTTCACAAAACCTACGTGAATTAGTTCATAAACAAACGTTTTTGATATTGTGTGAAAGGATAGTTCTTTAAGAGGCATATTGAGTCTAGATCAGTCACATGCTAAGTCTCTGCAAACAACCCAATTAACTTAAACCAACCCAATCATCTCCCGGATTTCAAACCAACAGGTAATTAAATTTATGCTACTATGAAAGAAAGAATCTGACAACATGGCTACAAACAGTGCTAGTCTAGCCAAAACCAACATGCATATCTTTCAGAGAATCCTTCTCCTGCCAATAAAAATAGTATATATGGAAAAGAAAGAGTTTTACCTTGGAATGAATTTATTCATGATAGCATAGAAGCAGTTGTACAGATCACTGCGAGGCAAATGGAGGTGCACCAGAGGTTTGAGGAGATGTATCCAGCCGAGGCAAGAACTGTATTTAACATTGCGTGATTTACAATAAAAAGTAATAACAGACTCAATATCCAAAATTAATACTGACTTCTCTTCTTCTGGCACCGACAACTGGTCTGAAACAGGCACAGTAATATAAATGGTGTTAAAGGCTTTTCAGAGAATTGAATGAGACTATTTCATAGCACAATTGCACCAATAGGGACTAATCATGGAAAAAAAGCCAACAATACCAGACAAAAAAAAAGTTGGTTATTTGGATTAAATTCTTACAGAAAGGCATTAAAAAAAGGTATCAAAGTACAGGTGATTTTATAAAAGCATAAGACACTTAAGTATCATTTAAATAACACAACAACAGGATGAAAGAAGTTTGAGGTTTCCAGAATCTATATGAAAGAAGGAAGTAGATTTTTTTCATGCACAGAATGCTCCTCTTCTATTCCTATTTGATGTGCTTAGTACACAACTTAGGCTCAACTCTACAACAAAAATAATTTGAATGCATACTTTCAATTCGGCAAAAGCTGACTGACAGGCAAATTTATCCAAATCAGAAGTTTGAGATCAGCTAGGCTTACAGACTTAAATTTTAGCATTAACTTATACATCACATCTTTTAATGCCCTGGATGGGGGAAAGAGATCTGTATACACTACATTAATATAGTGGCATTAGATTTCTAGGAAACATCTTTCCTCCCTCAGTTACAAGAAGACCATGAGTCTCATTACTTTTAATATTTTTTTTATTACGAAAGTCTTTAAAACATTTCCATCAAAGCCAGTCAATATTTGGCATTCCTTTTCTCTACCTCTCAGAAAAATGAAACAGTACATAAAACTCACATACCAACTAAGGATATACTTTAAATTTGGAGACCACTTGTTTTGCTAAAACATTCAAATAGAGACACTTAATCCAAGGAGAAAGAAATCCAAGTCTCCACATAACCTTATATCTGAAGTAACTATACATTTGTTCCCTTTATCAGTTTAAATCCTTACATATCACAAAATATTTGACAATAAATACAAAAAGAGAACTAATAGCCATGGAAGTGCTTCATTTTGTATGTTATGAATATAATCAGGACATTTTGCGTCTTCCTGAAGAAAGATTGTGACTAAATAATAGAGTGGTAATTCCAACCCCATCTCTTTCCAAGACAGAGAGAAGGAAAATAAGTCCTACCAGATTTTAGGGCTAGAAAGTGTAGAACTGCATTTCAGAAATGGTAGGTATGTACACATGCACCAACTCCATCCTCTGCCCTAACTTTCAATTGCACAAGAATAAATAAAGTGATAGGTCATAAAATAGAAGATTTTCTTATTGAAATCATGAGATATATCCTGATTTATGAGTCAGCATTGATTCCGTCAAGTGATCAATGATATCAATGCTGTTGCATCACGTCAGGAGTTTGAACAGTTCTGTGATGAGCTGCCAAGCAGATCCTGTGGCAGCTCCTTCAAGACATACCAGAGTATTATTTTCTTTGTCCTGGCAGCATCTTGCTTGCACAAACATCGGTTTTCATTTTCAGCAAAAATGCTATTAAAAGGTATCTTTCTTTAAAATGGATTTTTAACTCCAAAATGTTTAATATATTTCTTCTCTTAAATGTTACATGCATTTTCATGCTACAGCAGGATTTCAGATTAAAAACCAGGCCTTCCACAACTAATAACTTGAAGGACACTATACAAAGAATGTCTGCTTTCAAAGATGAAGCTTGGAAAACAATTACCATTTTTTTCATCTCACAAAGCTTTCTGACCATGCAAACTATCTCTTACAAGCTAATACTATAAACTCCCATAAAGTCACCCCCCTAGAGTCTGTGTGCAGGTAAAATACTATTGTTTTCTTACAGTTTCTTACTGATTTTTATCTGCTCTTTCATCCTCAAAGCTTCCTCCAAAATGTAAATATCATTCACATAATTTAATTGAAATAAAGTCTTAAGACAACTGAGAACACAGAAGTTTTCAAACTGATGATCTAAATGTAACGCAACTTACCAATTAGCTCTTGGCAATCCTTGTGAATTATACTCTGCTCAGGTAAGTCTAAGGAGCCATCCCAGGATGCTAGGCTGTCCCCCTTTCCTACAACATTAAGTGCAATCTGAAAACAAAAATAGAAAGCCCTCTAAACATTTTAGTGTCTTTTTGCAGTTGTTCAATTACTGAACTCAGTAATTTAAAAAAAAAAAAAAAAAGGAAAAAAGAAAAGAGAGAACTATTCTTAAACTGAATCAACATAGATGCCTATTAAAATTCCAGTACTACAGCTCTTCTGTACAGATGTCTGGCAATTAAATCTTCTACCTCAAATGAAACACAACTTCAAGTATTTCCTGCTTCTTGATTTAAGCTCATATTTACCTTCCAGACTTTGGCCCTTAGATCAGCAGGCAATTGCCTTCCTTGATTGATGTTTCTCACAGTCTCAAGATCACAACCTCCTTCTTCTAGAGCGTCTGCAAGATCTTTAATCCTAAAATAATGAAATGTAATTTAAAAAATCAATTCTACCATTTTTCAATGTTTATGTAGACTGAAGGCTACTGTCACACAAATCCCACACATATGCAAAGGTATAAGACAACTTGGAAATTATTAAAAATAAATACGAGCAATATGTTATTTATTCATCTACTCTAAAGTTGCTTGTTAACTTGTAATTCCATTCATCTTAAATACAAGAAAAATGAAGTTTGCTTTTCTCTTTTCATTAAGTGACAAGGTTGCAAAATGTATAATAAAAACTCAAATTCAGTTGCAGTATACAACTTTCAGCAACTTTCAATTTCAGCAAGTTTTCACACACACACAAAGCAAACATTACACCTAAATTAGACAGTGGAGTTATTTTAAATAAAATATTAGATGTCCTAGAAAACAGAACACTTATTTCAAAGGTTTAGAACAATCAGCTTCTAACCTCACCTTTCCATGAAATGGAAAAAGCCTCTTAGTCAAACTCAAATTTATTTAACTATACAGTTCTAGTATTTTAAGTGTGGACATATGCACAAATCTGAATTAAAACATACAAAAATGTTAACAGCAAAGAGAGCAGCAAAATACACAAATTGACAAGAAAAACATTAATGACGACTGCCGTAGTAAGACAACAAAAGTTCACAAGCATTACAGATAAGAAGGAATTCAGCATTCAGGAATGATTACTTTACAATCTCTCTGACAACTTCTGCAGACTGGTTCAATGTTTCCATGCTGTCAGTAATGGAAGAACCACATCTGATGATTTCAGGATTTCAATATCACATAGAAGAGCAGTGGCAAAACAGGTTCACTGGAAAAATAGCAATGGCAGTGACACACAAGTCTGGTAGGCAAAACTCCCTTGCTATATCCTCTTAACTCTTCTCTACTTGCTCTGACATCTGCCTTAAGAAAGGCTTTGCTTCAGACACCTGGTGAGTTACACACACACATCCAGGGAGGGGGTTTATAGCCAGAGTAAAACAAAGAACATGATTGTTCCTCCAGGACAGATATTCACATGGGAAGATGGATTCTCAGTGAATAACACACCTATTTATACACATGGAGTAACAGATGTTAAAGTCTTAGCAATGGAATTCTCAATTACTCCATGACTATGATGCAGTCAACTCAAATAGCCACAGAAAAAGAATGTCAGCTGTTGGACTACTTTCATTTCCATATATCCACAACTAACTCCTTGATATAAAAGTTCACAAGTTTGGTCTCCTGAAAATTTCAAACACACATTTCTGATTTTCTAAATAACATCCTTTAGGACAAATAGATTAAAATCTCAGATATGGAAGAAGGTATGCAGATATTTAACTAACTTTACTCAAGAGTTCTCTAATTATTTACAGGTCTGAAGAGTAAGATCTTTCCTTGCATTGTATCAGCCAGGTTCTTTGTCACTACTTTTTGGTTTGCATTTTAAATCATATTTCAAATATACACTGGGACACAACTCTATTTTCTTCAAGTAATTCTGCGAATCTGGATGAAAGAAAGCACAGATTAAAAAGAGACTAATTTGCCTTATTTTCTCACATTTTTAGTACTATAAAAAAAAGAAAGGAAAAATCCCAATATCTCTTTTGTATAGGGCTAGAGGTTGCACAGGTTGCCAATCCCTTTCCTGAGACAGAAAGGGAGGGAAAGCATAATATGGAAGTACACTTGCACTTCCATCACCTATCCTGTTGTCCAGTGGTGTACATAATGGTCAATGCCTGAGAAGTTAAATGAATGCATCAGTTAGCCTTGAATAAAAATCAAGTATTTCCTGGACATTTACAGAGAGACCTCCTAGTTCGCAGTAGAATCGCATGAACTCTAGCATGACCTAGCTTCAACAGAAGCCAAAATCAAACATCAGCTGGAGAGAATGAAGACATATTGCACATTTCTGTGAACGCTGTGTATGAAACAGAACAGAGAGCAAGTCAGGCCTTGAATTACAGTACACAATGTACAACTAGTTGCTACAACTATATCCAAGTATTAAACAGGTATGTAGAAATGAATGCAACAACTGTGTAAACGTTCCATTTCAAGCAGAAATGTCACCCAAAGAAACTATTTTGAGAATGAAAAAGTAATTTTTACTTGAAACAACACTTAAAACTACATATAGATGAATTACAGAATCACCTGGCAAAGAATGTTTCACAAACCCACAAGTACTAATTCTATCGGTTACCAGTATCCAGCATTCAAGAAGCTGTGCATGGGTTAACACCAACTTAACTTGTTGCAAATGTGGCTTCTGCTGCTTGACAACATATTACCATTTGCAAAACCTTCTTCCAAGTGCTGTCACCCCCACTATCTACACTGTAAAAATGAGAGGCAAATGCTTCATCTCACAAAGCAAGACACTGACATGCCCATCTGCCACATGAAGAGACGGACCCATTACCAACAAGGAGTTAAATGAAATAATAGCAGGGGGGAAAAATGCTTTTTTCTGTTGTGATTCAATTAGGTGCTCATTTCCTCCATCAACTGCAAGATTGCTCACAGGCTACAGTAAAAACTTTTCAAAGATTAAGTAAATTCTTTTCTAGTAAACTTTCTATTCAGGCTTACTCACGAAGTACAAAACATGAAAGCGATTTCAACACTTTAACACATGTCCACTCACTGCATTTTACCTTATTTCTGTCAGTTGTTCTATAAATAGTCCAGTAAACTGCTAGCAATCTGGATCCTTGTCTTTCATGAGTGAAGAGAAGCTAGGAAGTCTTCCATTCACATGGACAACCATTATACTTATTTTGAACAGAAAGCAGCACTTCTCCCTGTGGGCAAACTCCTCCAGACTGAACAACTGTACTTTCTGCTCTGCCATGGCTTCACTGCCTGTTCCTAGGTGCTACCCAAAATTTTGGTTAGACGTGCAGAATTCAGCCTACACCCAAGCCATGGCCTGAAAGATATATTCCCACATGATATGCTGTTCAAAAGGTCATAATACAAAATGTTCCTATTAGTGTATCTGCAGTAAATTTCCATACTAACAGAAGAATCTCTTACATTCATGCCAGTCTGGTGACATATTATAATCAATAAGCAGCTATCTTCACAAATATTGAACAGGACCTTTTGTAACTTAAGATGTGTAAACTGGTGGCAAGAAAAATTGATCAGCTGTTGGGAATTCAGCTTAAGCCACTTTTTCTAAGTATTATTTATATACGACTGAGATACTTGGTAATAATCACTCATAAACACTAGTAAAAGGATTAAAAGTGTGGGAATGTGAACAGAAGGGAAAAGATAATAGTAAGTGATCAATAAACTACATGATGTGTTAAGAACACTACAATCAATTTCATACATTTATAGAGGCTGTTACTACAGTTCCTACTTTTAATTCAGGATTTTCCTGACTACAGGAAAAAGCCTCAACAAGAGCTATATTGAATTGAAATTAATGAGTGTTTGTTCTCTATTGAAAACAAACAAAAACGAACTCCTCACATTTGCTTCAAGATATCCATTGTATCCAGCACACCACTGAACCATCTTTTATTCTCCAAGGGAATTTTGGAAAAAAACGATTCCCTGACATTTTTTCTTCAATTTCCTGCTTAACTGGAAAGGACTTTTCTATTCATGGGCTTTCAGAAGAAATAATATGCCTCCAAGTACTAATTAGCCAGATTGTGAGAATGGGAAAGATATATGGGAACCAGATTTGTCCCCCGTTGTCTTAGGCAGTTGCAGTGCATTTTGGGACCATGAGTTATTTCAATGCAAAGTTAAATGTGCAGGAACAATTCTATCTGTAGTTACAGTTATATTTAATTACTTCAGGTCCTGATTTCCCAAGTACAGATCTTAAAAATTGCTATCTGATCAAGTTTCCTGAAGTTTGAATATTAAACAAACATCTGCAAAAAGGTTTTAGAAATTAATTCATAACCATTAATATGTTTGAAAATCTGAACAAGAAAAATAAGGTTCAAATCAGCAGTTTCCTTGATAAATAAGGCAAGAAAAAGATATAACTTTCAGTTCCAAACATTTTAACTAGTAACAGGCCATCTTATCTGTGTCTATACAGTCTACTGACTAGACGTATTGCACTGACTGAAATTATGATTAAAATAAACAAATAAGGAGGCAAAAAAAATATTTTTACAGCAATTTGAAAGCAGCCAGCCTCCTTTGTGTTTCACAGCATTCTTAGCTTTGGACAGATATGTCTTCCAGAACATAACAATGCTAGCAATTTCTCAAATTGGCTTTTGAGTATATGCCAAATAGCTCAAAAGAAACATTTAGCTACAAGGTCCATGGTTTAAAAATGATTTTGCTCATTTTTAAATCAAAAGTGAGGATAACAACTTCCTGTATTTACTGAAGAAAACAAATTACACTCTCGTCTTTCTCTATACATAAGTTTGGGGTGGTGGTGATGCTGGTTTAACTTTATTTTATTGTGCAGTGGCAGTTTCCTGGTTTTTGTTGAGCAAAACACCAAGCAGTCAGTATAGATGTTGAGGGGTTTAGTTAGTAACTAGTTTGTGACACTTTCCCCCCACCCAAATAATTTATACTAGCACTGCATGACAAGTTAACACAGGGAAAACAAACAGGGAATTTTATGTTATGTTGGTGAGCACATCTGGATCCTACACATTCAAGGTGCTGCAATCGCCTCTGAACACAAAATTCCATCTGCCTTTTAATCCTCCTAAGGAAGTGAAGAGAGGACATGGAATCAGCACTGCCAGTTTGGCTCCAAATAAAGCTCAGGCATACATACGTATCACTACAAGCATTATATGTTTGGGTATTTTTTAAATTTGAAAACCCGTGTACTTCAAAATATGATAGTGTAGTAATTTACACCAAAAAGCTCGTTCAACAACATCTGCTCACAGCATTGAAATATGAATACAAGACAACGCTTTAAATCCATAAATGAAAAAGCAAATAGGCCGCTGAATCTGGTTTTTAAACAAAAACCAAAACAGGAAAACAAGCCCAAAAAGCCACGTGAAGTTTCTAAGCAAGCAATAAGGAATGCAAATTTGTCATTCATAGATCTAGTAACAGGATGTACTCTCACACATTAATGTAGCATTTCAGCATAAAACTCTAATTTTTCCCATAAAGACTTAAATCAGTTTTAACAAATGCCTTCAAGTTTGCATTTTCTAGTACCATCAGCATAGTTTACTACAGTTTTGAAGCTGCAAATAAGAATATCGATAATGTAGGCTGTGCCTTGAAATGTGTCAGGAAACACATACATCCTCATCCTTAACAGAAATTCTAGAGAAATTTGTTGTGATCTGGGAGACAGCAACATTATTCCAATATTAGTAATCGAAGTCATCTGAAGTATTTTTCCAGAGGTATTTGAGGTATGGTTCCTATTCAATGCCCAGGGTTATATTTCAAAGTGTCAAGAGTACACTGTCAGTGAGTCCATCCCTCGCTTTGTAATTATATGGCCCAACAGCCAGGTCTTTATTTAGAAATAATGCTTATGCAACACTATCCTTATAGAAAAAGCTTCATAAATGTTGAGGATGTAACTAAAAGAAAAAAAAACAAGAATAAAAAATGCCACCAACTAACTTTAACTTTCTAGTTAATGACACTAAGTTGTTTAAACCAAGAACTGTATTTGTAGAACCAACCTAGACAAAGAAGAGGTTCCACCTACACCTATGTGTATGTTGTGGCTTTTTTACAGTGAGATAACAAAGTACAAAGAAGGCTAGGCTCAGTCTTCAGGAAACTTTGAATCTGCCACATCAAATAGAGCCTAAAAGCAAAAGTATTAGATTGGACGTGATCATATAAAGCAGGTCTGTAAAGTAACAGCTTGAAAAGCATATACGTGGAAAGGACAAAGAGCAATGGTGTGGCACAGAGCCACAGAAAGAAATCACATGCAATGCAGAAGCGCAGAGACAAAAACAAAGTGAAGATGCAAATGGAGAAGTTGGGTGCCGTAATAATAGCTTCAGTGTTTAGACAATGTTTATTTAAGCCTCGGCAATCTCGAGTGAACACGCATGCAACAAATACTAAAATCACATCACTGTTACCATCAAAATGATCCTATACACGTTCCAGAAATAGTCTCTATTCTTGTCCTAGAGGTTCAACGTAAAATCCATTATAAGTAATAGCTGTGCTAAAGGAGGGTGGAGAGCAAAATCATTCAGAAAATGAGGGAGGACCCACTGCTGTCACCTGTTCCTGAGAGCAGGCACGCAGCAAAAGGGGAAGCTGAACTGAACAAAGCAACTCCAGGTAGACTCCTGGAGCAGCTCCTACCGCACATTAAAGCTGTCATTTTAAACTGGAGCAACCGGCTGGCTCCAGGCTAGGCACGGCCCTCGCTGTGGGTCTCGCCCGTGTTTTGACGGGCCCCTTCCTCTCTGGGGACCCGGAGCCGCCGAGCGCCGGCGGTGTTTGCGGGGGTCTCCTGGCGGGCTCCCAGCGCGACTCCGCACACGCCCCGAGTGCGGCGGGTCCCAGGGGGAGAGCGGCGGCGGCTCGTCCCCAGGCCTCTCCCGACTCGTCCCAGCAGCGGAGGGGAGGGAGGGCACGGCACACCCCCACAACTCACCAGCTGCCCGGCGGCGGCGGCGCCTCTTCCCCTTCCGCCATAGCTGTTGACGTGCCCGCTCGCCCGGCCGTAAAGCGCGCTCGGGAGGTGTTTCCTTCGCGCGGCCGCTGCTCCCGAAGCCCGGCCCCTTGCCGGCCGCTGTCCCCTCCTCCCCGCGCCGCCGGGCTGAGGGCGAGGCCGCAAAGCGCGGAAGCCTGGCACGCGAGGGGGCGGCACGGCGGCAGGCGCAGCCTCAGCCGCTGAGGGAGCGGCTGCGCAGCGCCCCGGAGCAGGGCGGGGGAGCTGCTTTGCCGGAGGTTTCAATGTTTTCCGTTTTCATAAAGCTGTGCTGCTTTGCCAGATGTAGGTTTGATTATTACGTGACTTCCCTCACAGTGTTTAATGTGCCACAGGTTAGACGTAACTCGGCGAGTCGGGGAAATTCACTTTTCACGCAGTTTCCAAGGGCCAAAAATCACATAGTGACGTCCATGAGCAGCCCAGGGTAGAACAACGCTAATGCCCTCTGTCATGCACGTTCCTTTCCCATCTGCATCCTCACAGGGGGAAAAAATAGTATATTTATGGAAGCTGAGAAAAATAATTGGAGCGGGTTATACACGGAATAACAGTGCCACCTTGCGAGAAATTGCAGTCCTTACACTGGTGTGTTTCACTGGCATGGTTTGACTGGGGATGTGCTCCAGCAGGTAACCCTGGCTGGGAGCGGGACGGCTCAAGCGGGAAGGGATGCAGGATGGGCACGCCTGCCCTACAGCCCCAAAGGGCCGGGAACACTCATTCCAAGGTAACGTGCACCTTCTGCAGGCACCTGTCTGTTCCTCAGAAAAGATTACGTGAACTACCTCAACCAAGAAAGCAGGTATTTTACAGTATGACACCGGGTTGAAGCAATTACGTGAATGTTGTGAAGAACGGGGTAATAGTTTTAATTCCTTTCTTCTTTTTCTCACTTTTCTATCTTCCACTAAAAAAAAGAAAAGAAAGAAAAAAGGATAAAAAAGTTCCCCAGCATGCATTTAAAGGCGTAGTTCTCTTTCAGAAGACGGTTCTCTAAGACGCAAAGTCAGCTGTGGCAGCAGCCGTGCCCAAGGCAGCGCTGTCCTCCGGCCCGGCCCCGCGCGCAGTGCGCAGGCGCGGCGGCGGCGGCATGGGGGACACGCTGGAGGAGCCGTGGTGGGACACCGAGACCGGGGCGGGCGGCACGCCAGGTACTCTTCTCCTGGAGCTCGCCCCTCACGCTGGGACTGAAACATTTTGTCCGAGAGCCAGCCCCCCCCACCCTCCTTTCCTACTCTCCTTCCTTTCCGTTGGATTTGGGTTGTTTTTTTTTTCCCACTTCCCCCCTCCGCCTTTCCCTTCTCTGCTTTTAATTTACTTCTCCAGGTTTTCCGCTCTTAGTCGCTTTTCCCCTGTGCCTGCTTTTCCCTGCTTGCTACCGAGGGCGGGTTTGCTTGTGAGCAGAATATCTGCAGCGAGGTGATGTCCAGTGTCTGTCTGAGCCATGGGATAGATGATGGAGCGGCAAACGAAAATACCTGGTAACAACAGAAACCCACTTAACAAAAGTACATTTACGCCAAGTTTAAAAAGCGAGGCGAGTGGAATGGGAAAACCTCTTGCTTTGAATTCAAAGCTCAGCTCTCCCTTGCATTCATTTATCTTCCAAACTGTACTTTCTTTCCAAGAGTTTATTTGATGAAAGGCTTTTTCATAATGTATGATCCTTGTGGGTTCCTTCCACCTCAGAATATTCTGTGATTGTGTTTGCCATTACCGGCATGAGCTTACTTGGAGTTCTGTAAGGCCTAGGAAACAGTAAATCCGTAGTAGAGCCTTTGTAGGGAAAAATACCTTTGGTACTTGAAAAGCTTCACCCACGTGCTCACTGAGGTGAGTGGCATCACCCTTGCCATGTGTTACTGTAAAAGGGCTAGAGTTAAAAAGTTCTCTCCAGCCATTGCTCCTTGGAGTATGGTGCTGTGACTGATTTGTCTTTTTTTTTTTTTCCTGATGGTTGTGATATATGGCTCATACGCTTGTATTTTTTCAATGTGTCTCAAAACCACAAGCTGTAAAATGTTTTATCTGTAATGCTTACATTTTAGTAATGCACTTTTAGGAAATGCACACATTTTAGTGTGAAAATTTAGGTAGATCTAGGCAACTAAAATGACTTTAGACTTTATAGTGCCCTATTTTGTTGATTGTTTTTTAAATTTCTTTTTTAATATGGTATTGTTAAGAGCTGGGAATTACTGGGAGTTATCTGCACCTCTGCAAAGATTCCAGTTTTTTGAGTGTCTTGATAATTGGTGCTTATTTCCTATGAAAAGTACTTGGAGAATTGTTAGAGAGGAAGCAATATAAAAGTTGTATGTATGTAATAAAGAGGGCTCACAAGACCTAATTAGGCTTCCGAGCATTTAATTTGGGTTCCTTCTAGCAGTCCTAGTTCCTGTGGTAAATGTTCTTAGGCGCCTACCTGCACATTCAGCCACCACAGGTTTCATTTGGGGTGGGTGGTTAGCTGACTGTTACGATGTTGGCAGCTTTCCTTTAGAAACGATACAGAGCAGGGCTTTGATTATAAACTTTTGCTATGATGGGTGAAACGTCTGACTTTGAGGTCAGAAGGAATGACAAGTGAATGACTTTTCCAGTTATGAAAAACTCCTTGGGATTTTTGCAATAGTATTTTTTAGCTACTAAAAGAATTAAGGTGGAAAATAACCTCTGGAGGTGTCTAACCAAATCCTGTATAGCTTACTCCAAGAACATTCTTAGATTACAGATGAGTGTTGTGCAAACCTGCAGCCACCCTTGTAAACTTGTTGGCAGGTTCCTTTTATGGACCCTGTTGTTGGATGAAGTTGACACAAACTAGCAGTAAACATAAAACATCTGTCACTTTTATTTTGTGTAGCGATTTTTCACTAAGACAGGTAAAATCAAATATTAATTTGTACAGCATCTTATTGATACTGTAAAACACGTTAAAATCAGTTGTCATAAAAGGGGAAATCAGGGTTCACAATGTATGATGTAGGCAGCAATACAAGAAAATAATTGCACGTTAGTGAGCACCTTTGAAAGACTTGGTCAATTTTATTTCTGTGAATCATCAAGTTTTGTAAAAAAAATACTATCCAACCTCATTTGCTGACCTATTTAAAAATAACATCTCTGCCATAACTGCAGGTGCAAAGCAGAATTCAAAATGTAGTTTTGAAGTACTGATCTTTTGCCAGATCCTTTAAAATTAACCCTAGAATAAGCTCTGACCTACAGAATATTCATCAGAACACAGCTCTTAAAAGTGTTTAGATTTTAGCCATAGGTAGTTAGAAAAGGCTGCTTTTAAAAGGAGTATGAACACTGTTCATACACTCCACCTAGAGAGTATGAAAACACAAAATATATGTAATTATATCTCCTAGCGTATGGATTTGTAATTCTAAATTTGCTTTTGGCCATATCATTGGATGTCATTATTTTAGAGTCCATATTAATGATTAAAGTTAATTACTCTCACCTTAAGACATTAATGTTTACCCTGCAAGTGATTTATAGGTGTAAAATAGCCCACAAAACCTAAGGAAAAAATGTTAAAGGCATACCCATCTTTTTACCTTGTTGCATTAAAAAAACCAAAGAATCTTGCCTGATAACGTCTTCAGCAAGCCTTTTAGATGAGATTTGCGGAGGGAGTGGTTAGGGATTGTTCGCTACTTAGCAGCATAGTTTAGTGTTACTCATGTCCCATGTCATGCAACTGCAGGACTTCCTTACCTTCCTTTTTCCCGTTAGTGTCTCAACTTTGTCCAGTCTTTCATGTGATTTTTATATTGCATTCAGAATTACAAGGGAAAGGATCAGGAATTGAGAGGAGTTTATTTTGTACTGGTGTAGGACACCAAGTTTTGCCTCTTCCCTCTGTGAACAGAAAAAGAGCAATTCTCACAGCGCTGTAAATGCCCAGTTCTTGCCTGTAGCCAGCGTGCCTCATCTCCCAGTCAGTTTCAGGGAGAGGGATGGACTTCTATTTTTCAGAAATTCTTCCAGGTCCCCCTTTTTTAGTTACCAATCCTTGTCTTTCATTCTCCATGCTTTCTGTATCACCCTTAATCCCGTAGGAGTGTAGTATCTCCATTTGTCAGTTTTAGATCCTTAAGTAGGATCTACCTATGAGGGGCATGGCCCTCTTAGGTAGAAATTAATTGTGTCATTGCAAGACAGGAGCAAAACGTGTATGTCAGCAGCACAAATAGATGAGAAGTATAATATGGGACCACAGAAGATGATTTGGCAGTGCTTGTGAGGTCTTGTGTGGGCTCTAAAGCAAAGGATGCTATTGCAGGAATTGATTTCTTTTGCCAGGGATTCTCTTTTCTTTCTGTGTACTGAAGGGTGCCAGTTAACATCAGTTTGTAATATGTGATTTGCAGCTGTTGAGAGGCAGACTCGTCAGTGTAGTGCATTCAGTGAGAGTATTGTTGCTTGATCAGAGCTGAGGTCTGTTGCTGGACTCTATATGAGGAGGTTTGTATCTTTTTTTTGGCTCATTGATGACTTGCTGTTCCTTGTGATAGAACTTGGTCAGTACTTGAAGATCTTTCTGATAAGCAGCCAAGTTGACAGCTGCTTTTTGAAATCTGTATTTCTTCACATCAATGTACATTCATTCTGCAGGTTGCAATGGTGTGCTTCTGTGAGCTGTGTTGGGATCTGAGCATATATGATACGGACTCTCAGAACTTGATAGCTGCAGATTTAGTGAATAAAATGGGAAGTCTTTCCTTTTTGCTGTGGAAGAGTCATTCTTAAATGTCTGCATATTAACACAGGTGTGTCTTGTAGGATACAGCTGAAATGATTTTTCAGTAGACTGATCTTTGAAAACTTTTTTTAAGTACTTCCAGAGAATTTCTTGTGAAGCTGTAGAGGAAGGCATAGGTTTCTTTTGGGTTTGCAAAACCAGTCACACTGCAGTGCTAACGTGTTGTACTGTCTCAGTGGTTAAGTTAAACTTTTAGCTGTGAAATGAAAGGGAAAAATGGGGGAAATGAATGCATCAGAATCTTTCCTTGCCTCAGCAAAAGGATTGCAGTTCTGGCTATGGCACTGTGTTCACCACCAGCTTTTGCTCTATTTAGGAATTAGGATTTGGCAGTTCTTAAAGAAACACCTATGTGTAAGGAGTTTTCCCACGTATTATCAGTTGAGCCATTTAGACTGTTGGAATGCACTCTGTTAGGGGAAGAAGAACAAGGGAGACATTAATACCAGAGAAATAAACAAATTTTTATATTTTAAAGCAGTAACTAGTGTTAGTTGATATTAAAGGATTCTTGTGTGGGAATTCATTGTTGTAGTAATAGTATTTTGTTAGTCTTTCTTAACATTCTGTAGAACAGCGATAAATTTTCTTGCAGAGCAACAATTGCTGTTTTTCAGAAAGTCAGTAACAACAACCATGGAGTCTCTTCTAATGTTTTTGTTTGAGGCTTTTTGTGTGTGTGTTGGCTGAAGGGAAACCTTGAATTTTAAGTCTTTTAAAGAAGTTATGCTTTAAGAAAAGCAAAAAGGCAAATTCTCTCATGGATGAGCTAGAATTTCTTGTGCAAAGAGTTCAGTTAAAAAGAACACCCTTTCACTAGGAGCAATAAATCTGGTTACATATTTTAAGTAAATGTAAGGAGTTGAAAGGAAAGGCAAAATTGTGGAGGAATGCAAGAATAAAGTTGCACTTCTGTGTAAGCCACAGCTTACTGTTAAGCTTGATAATAATTTTGATCAGTTCTAAAATACTTTTTAAGTGAACTGAAATCCAAATACAGTAGTCCATATGATGAAAGTTTATATAGCTGATGCAAACAATATTCGCCTTGATTCTTGCATCTCTTTTCCTAACAACATCTGCATGAATTGTAGTAGAGATAACCACACTAGTTAACTCCTTGAGGAGGGAGTTGCTTATCTTCACAACATACCTTAAAAGTGATGCTTGGCACAGCGAGGAGCTCTGCATTTCTCTAAATTCAATATGTTTTACAAGAGGACATTTCTCCATGCCTTTCTTCATTCTACCCTTAATGTTGAACTTACTGAGACACTTCTTGGCTAGCCCAGCTTTGGAAACATGACACCTTCTGCAGCCCCTCTTCATGTGATTGACCATGTTTTTATTAATCTACTGAAATATCTTTACTATTGTTATTTGCAAAACATGTCAGAACTGAATTTATAGTAGAAACTTATTTGTGTCTTGTGGTCCTGTGCTGTGAGTGGCAAAATCCAGAATTGCACCAGAAAAAATGGAGCAGAGCATGGTCCCTGCAGACATGCAGTTAACTTTGGCTCCTAAGAATTTGGCTATCCTGATGTCCTGTGATTGGTGACCTTTGATGTGCTGGCCATGTGGATGATTTCTGATTTTTCTCCAGTAGAAACAATTGCTGCTGAGATTCAGATGGCTTAAATCCATTTTAATGTCACAGATCACAGAAAATTATTTACCTTCTCCCTCCACTTTGAAGGCAGGCTTTAGACACAGTCCTTACAATGCGTATCTTTCCAGAAGGGCTGTCTTGGAGTGGTTTATTGAGATGTCCACTAGGAATTTTGACAGGTGCTTTGGTTGTGCTTGCAGACTTTGGTTTGGGGATACGAGTTGGAATTGAACGACGGAAAGTATTGGTAATCTGGAAATAAAGTGAAAAAATAAATCATCCATTAGGGAGGTGAAACAAGCTGTGGTTTTAGCTTAGAACTGTTTGTTTAAACATCCTTTATCTTATTCGTAATGAGACAGAAGCTTGGTATGTAACTTACCTACTTGATTGTTGATTATGAAAGAATCTCAATGGATTGAAACTCAGAGTAAAAATAAGAGGGGTTTCCTTTCTGTAAGCTGACTATCAGCCCTAGGTGGTGAGTGAGTGATGCAGTGCAAAGTCTTGAATTGTGTGGGTTCTCTGGGTGAATAAGCAGAGAACTTTCACATGCCTAGGCCAATCTTGTTTCAGTCCTGAGTAGAAGGCAATACCTAGGTCATACTTTACTGTGAGAGACAGTTCTTTGACAATGACCAGTGTACACAAAATTAATATATTTGTGAGACAACTCTCCCTCTAGAATGACCATAGTCAAAATATTTAATTGCAAAAGAAATGTAAATATTAAAAAAAACCCAAACCTATGTGCATGACAAGGGGTGAAGAACTATAAAGTCAAGAAGTTTGTTTGGAAAGTACCATTATCTGAAACCAGGATTAAACATATGCTACTCATGAGAAAACCTTTTTGTGTCACAAACATTTTTATATACTTTTTTCAGTCAATATAAGGGTAAAAGAACCTCACTTCATGTTGTTTTTTTTTTTTTTTTTTTAAAACCCAAGAATGGAAATAGTGTTAAAATGGGGACAATAGAAAGCAGTGTTGGAATTCGGGTGACTTAATTATGAATAAGAACGAGCTAGATTAAAATGGGTTTTGAGAAAACTTCGTAGTGGCTATAGTGATCTGTCTGGGCTGATTAAAAAAATAAAAATAATCACAAATCAAAAGTTTGCCATATACCTGTAGATAATTATGTGTGACAGGGTTTTCAATAGAATAAAGCCGAACCAATGGCAATTGCATGTGTTCAGTGTTGGAGGAATTTGGGGAAAGTTTGCATATCCCAGATGTGCTTAATGGATCATGAGTAAGGTAAAAAAATCAGCCTGGGCTTAACTGAAGTTTGATAACACAGAGACAGAATAGTAGCGATCCCCCAGAACAGTGAGGTATATTTCTAAGAGTTCTGAAGGAGATGATATTTACAATTGCACAGTCCTTGTTTGTGATCTGTGACAATCTGCCACTGAAATTGTTGGTGATGCTAGAGGGGTGTAGTGCTGCTTTGGAGTAAAGCTTCACAGCTGATTCATAAATATAACTGCTGAACTGATCAAAGTGTAGAAATGTCAGTTAAGTAATATGTTTGCGCACATGGTTACTAATTTTCTGAAAACATCCACATTTCTTGTCAGGGATAATATTCAGGTCTGTTAGATACTGTTCTATAGGTATACATGCTATTGGATTGTTTAATGACGAGAGCCATGTGGGAGGGAAGGACCTAGGTAAGTTTTTTTTTAAACACCCCCTGATGGTGGTCTCTAACAAAAACATCTTGTGAGAGCAGATTTTGTGCGCAAACTGTAGAAAACCAAGGAAAATTCTCAAGGTTAATAAGTGGCAAGTGGATAGGTAGCAGAAGAGTGAGGTAGTTTTTAATAGTATAGTGGAGATAGCATCTGAATCTCACAGACCTCTGTGATACTCAACATATTAATAAACTGCACAGGAAGATAGTACGGAAATGATAATATTTCGGTATGCTATAACAGGCAGAATATTAGAAGCAGAAGCTAACAGTAATTCACGTTAGTGAGTAAAAATGTGAGTCAGTTCAGTGATAATTGAAAAATAATATACATAGGGAAAACTAGTTCATGTACAGTAGTGATATTTATTGTCACTCAGAACACAGATCTTGGAATGCCTGTAAATCATCCTCATTGCTCAGCAATTGGCAGTTGTCAAAAATGTAACAAACAGGCTTTGAATTACCAGGAAAAGAATAGAAGAAAACAAACCCCATCATTTTTTAGGGTGTGAATCCAAACCATCCTACATTGGGAATGTCTTGCTGGATGTTGCCAAACAGCTCAAGAAAGGGTATGCCAAAATGCAAAAAAGTTGGCAAAGACTATCCTTATGAAATGTCTTCTGAGTGAAGATTAATAATGTACACTAAACCTTTTCAAGATGGGAAAATAGATGGTGGTAAGAAAAATAAACAACAGCAGAAATATAGCATTATGGTAAATAGGGCAATTCTCTAGCATGCTTGAGAGGGCATCCACTGGGGGTGGATTAAAGGTATGTGAGAAATGTTTTTCCTTGTCTATGAGCTATGAAACTCATAGGGACAGACAATTTTTGAGGTGATGATATAAATTGGTTTGGAGAGAATTTGTACTGATTTGGGGCCTCCATCAAAGATGTGTGAAGATTCCAGCCGTAAGTTGCAGGCTGCTAGAGGCTGAGTTTTCTACTCTGTGTGCCTGGTACTTAACATTCACAGGCATTTAACACATTTAACTACCAAAGAGGAGATATGTAGTCTGAGTGTCTAAAACTTCTTTCATGCTTTTATTTTTTAAAATCAGCATGTTTCAATTTTTAGCGCTTTTAATTTTTTTGTAATGCATTGAAAAAGGAAAGAGTTTGGCTTTTAAAGTGAATATGGAGAAATACGATGCATTTTTCTTTCCCTGTGTTCCTTCAAGATTTCACCTCTAGGTGGCAGCAAAGATTTCCTTTTGTATTTCATTAAATGCTGAATAAACAGTATTAACATGCATTTTTATGGTAAATTGGAATTATAGAATTCGTATTGTTAGTAGGAAAGGAAGCACATAAAAAAAGATTTTCCCCTTTGCCCCCAAACCAAAAAATATTTTGCTTCAGTTACTAAAGGTGCTGTGTTAAGAAAGGAATTGTTGTTGGAGGGGATAATTTTGTTACTACCATGTGGCTTTCCATGAGGCTGAGTTGGAAGAGTGTACCTCTGACCATGTGTTTTGGCATGGTAGATGAGGCACAGTATTGAGAATAAAATGTTTGAGTGGGCTATTACTGGCAGTGCTATTACCTGAATATAGTGATTATAGAAAACATGTCTGTTTCCCAAATATAAAAATTATTTCATTAGCCATCATTTACTAAGTATATTGAAGTGAATAGATAAAAATATTTTTGCAAAGTCTTGCATATTAAAGTGAGATTGTATCTCTAAGAGTTGTGTATGGTTGTTTGGTTTGAGGTCTTTTTGTGAAGTGTTCCAGTTCAGAGATTCCTTAGGTTACAAAGTGGTTGGAGTATCAGCTGGAGTTGATCAACCAGCCATGTTAGTACTTCAGGAAGATATTCGTAGGCCCAGATTTTTACAGTTTTGTGCATCTGACTCTGGTATTCAGGCTGTAAGGCTTTATAGCATCAATGAGAAGTTAGGTGTGAAATATCCCTGTGCTCTGGCCTAGAGTTTGTACCAGTGTCCAGCTCATTAAAACCACTATTGACAACATGAGCTATTAGATTTGATTTATAGCATTTTTTTTGTGATTCAAAATGATGTATTTTGCAGTTCTGAATAACAGTATTAAATACCTAGAGCTGCATAGTAACTGATGGACTTGTCAAGGTTTGATCTGCTTATAGAGTTTGTATTGCTCTCCTTTGCTTGTGTCATGTTTGATTGTAGCCGATATAACTGAATTGCTCTAAATTGCTTTGAATCCTGGCATCGGCTCAAACTTGAGGGTAGCAGTTGTATTATGGGGCTTTTTGTTTTTCTCTGAACTTGCACTTCAGTGATTGTGATTCTGCTGAAGGCAAGAATTTAACAGACTGCCCATCTAGTTCTATTCCTCCTCATACTTCACTTGAAATTAGGGGTTTTTGTCATCATTCATGATATAAATTCTAGAGAGCAAAGAAGGAATAATTTAAATTTAAGGAAAACACTTATTGACACTTAGGTTTTTTAATTCAATTCCATGTGTAGCTAGATCAAGAACTAAACTTTATTTATTTTTTAAAACTTGTACTTCACAAATTATGAATCTCAGATGAGACTTGTAAACAATTGGGTCAATTGAGTAGATCAGCACTTAAGCTGCTGTAAGATAGTGATACAGAGGGAATGGTGCTATGTGGGATTTGTCTAGAAAGCACTTGGAAGTAACCATATATAAAATTCTGCATTGGTTTAGTTGTATGTGTACTGAAAATCTATTGCAATACTCCTAGGTCCTTCCCTACGGCTTAGTGTAGAGGCATGTAAGCAGATACATTAGCCATAGTATGCTTGTATCTCAGGATGTTTGGTTTGGTTTTTAGATAGACCTGAATGACTGAAAACCCCTTATATATAGATTTTAGTGGGGCTTTTCAGTCTAATTTCTAACTATGTATAGGAAATCTGTGTGCACACCACAAATTACTTCAGTTGTCTTCAAATGTATGCATTCTTTCTACCAGTTCATTTTCTCCTTCAAGATGAATGGTTGTAGTCTCCCTCATCAATTTTTGAACTCTCATTTGTATTCTGAATTTGCTGGCTTTGTGTTCATCATTGCTGTTTAGCTACGTCTCTTGAGTTCCCACCTCTAGGCCACTTTTTATATCTGCTATCTTTCTGAGTCAAAGAAGAGAAAAAAATATATGTTTTTTCTTCAAAGAACAAGTTGAGTTGCCTTTCATGTTGTGGAGATCCCTTGTGAATTCCCGTTAATGCTCTTGAAACACTCCCAGAAACAAAATGTTGGCCAGGAGTGACCTGAGTAGTTATGCAGTTTTCCTTCACTTCATGCGTCTAAGTAAGCATTGGCAAATAATTACTGCAGCAATGACAACCCCAAAAGCATTAAACATCTTTTAAATTAGATTATGTGGTATGTCTGTCTCTAAGTGTAATAGTACCCTATTGGTTCAAGGCATGAAGCTTGGAAAATAGCAGTGCTTAGTTGGAGAAATCAACAGTTAAAGCTAATTTTCAAGGCAAGCAATGATCTAAGAATCTAGAAGGCTTCATTTTAACTTCATTTAACTTCTGAAGCAGACATCAATTGCCTGTAATAGAAATTGGCAGGAGAAAGTGTGTTAGAGTGAGAACTGTGCACAAGGGACTATGTTTGTTGTCTCTTAGCAAATGACAGTGGGTACTTCAGGGATGGGGACAAACACTGGCACAGGTGACAACTGAGAAATTTTCACACATTAATGTGTAAATTGCCCTTCTAATTTCAAGAAGACAATGGAGAAAGCATGCTCTAAAATATCAGGATGTGTATTTCATACACACCTTTTTTTCTCCCCCATGGGGACAGAGGTGGTTTATTTATATGGGCCAGCTTTTAGCACAATGCAATGCTTGCTTTAGGGAGTGTGCTAAGGCAAGGAGAGAAAATATTTCTGTTCCTGTGCTGTTGAAGTAGGTCTCCTGCTTTTGGTTCTAATCCTTTACTTTTCCCTCTGAAAGTATGTGTGCTTTGCTTCCTGTTTGAACTTTATTCATTTAAATGAAAGGAGCATGTAGTATTTATGCTGTAAGTTTTCTTACTTGTTTTTCTATGTCATTGTAGCACCTGATCTAGGAGAAATAACTTTAGATAACTTTTTTTCTTTATCACTGCTGGATTTTTTTTGTTTAAGAAAATTGAGTAACAGAGTATCATTTGCAGCTTTAGCCAAAGTGTCCAGGGGATGGTGCTGAAGATCCTTTACTCAAAAGTCCATGTCTGTATGTGCACAAGTATGCCTCTTGCCAGACTTAAGTTTGTTCCTGGATGATTGAATGCAGTCAGAATGAAAGCCAGGTCTGCAAGTGAGAACGAGTTAAGATTAAGTGATAAACTCGAATATTCCCTTTAGTCTCCAAGCCAGACAGCTTTGGCTGAAATTTCTTTTAGGCATCCTCAACTGCACAAAGCCTTCAGATACTTCCTTTTCTTTACTTTTCTTTCATTAGATCCTGGTATTTGTTTTCTAGGAATCCAAAGTGAGAAGTCTCAGTTGCTCTGAATTCCCTTTTATGCAGCACACCTGTGTGTATGACTATACTGAGGTGTGAGCAGGAGCAGTGTAATCCTTGCTCTCACTAACTCAGGGTAAAACCTAAGCCAGGCTGGTGTCTGGCTTGCCTCAGTGCATTGTCACACCCCTATAAACACACCTCAGCAGAGGGAAAATGACTCTACAATAATCTAGAGTCGTAATACTTGAGCTGTTAAGTGGGAGAGCAATTGGCTTTGTTTAATCTGGAGAAAACACAACTGAGGAGGGACATACTTGTCTTCTAATATGTGTTGCAGAGAAAATAAATTTCAAAGTCCGGGGGGGTGGTAGGAAAGAATACTGTAGTACAATTTCAGCACCATAAATTTAGTTTGGGAGTCAGCAAGATCCTAATGACAAGACTATTTCAGCCCTATTCCAGATTCCTGGGTAACTGTGAAGTTGTCATTGCAGAAGTTTTTTAGAACTCTATGAATCAGGTTTTTATATGGAAAGTTTTAAGTCAAGATGTAGTGAGAAAACAGGTTCAAAAATGTATTGAAATCCTTTTTAAGCTCTATTTTATGACTCTTCTACTCTTCTACTGATACTTGCTTTATTACAGCCCGCTTGATTTCAGTAATATGGGATATTTGATGGAAAAATCTGTATTAGTATTAGAAATTATTTCCATATATGTGGCACAATTTGCACTAATGCACTTAAATGTGTCACTGTGATCTTATTTCCTGAATGCAGAGTTTAAATCTACTTTCTGGTGGTAGTGAAAAGAAGAATGGTTGGAGGAAGTTGTATTTACAGCATCTAATATTCTCTTTTATGCCTTGCTTTTCTTGGGACATGTCCTCACTGGCAAGTGTGATGATAATATTTTGAACTTTGGATAACTTAAGGACTTATTTCTAGTAGATAATTGACAAGATGCAGGGAAGGATAAGGTTATGTTGTGGGTTAACTCTCATGGGACAAGGTTACCTGGAGCAGGTTGATCAGCATTGTCATGCAACTGGAATGAACAGCTGTTTGTTGTTAATCTTCTCTTTGCCCCTTGAAATTCCAAGGGGTCTCAGGCACCTTGATAGGGCACTTGAGGGTCCCTAGGAGTACAAGTGTGTGGCCTTTTTAGAATACTACACATGCTGCAGTAGCAATTGTGTCCTGCACAGGAGAGTGCTGGCACTTAGGTGTTTCTGGGGGGGTTGGAGGGAATACAGCCTGGGTGACACCTGCAGTCCAATTGGTTTAAAGCTGCTCTGCCATTTGTTGAGTAAGATTCTTGGCAATGGAGGATCATTCTGTACAGACTGGGGGTACATAGGGATATTTGCATTTGAGTATTTTTAAGGCAGTTTTTTAAAGGTGTTTGAAATTGCACTTATACTCACACATACCTTTCAATGTGAAAATGTCTTAATTCTCAGTATTGTCTGTTCAAAAGCTTTGAGTATGTTTTGCCCATGTTAGCAAATTTTTATGCTGAAAAGGTTTACAGAGGTTCTGCATGGAGAAGGAAAAAGACACTCTTACCATCATGGCTTTTTTCTGTCTGTGAGTAGGCTGTTTTTCTCTTGGAAGGCCACATTAAAAGCTGTGTTAATCAGAGTCCTATTTTCAATATATATATTTCCCCTAATTTGTATAAAATTATAATTAGAACAGAAGATTTCTACCTTTTATGCAGTTAAGATTGATGGTTTTTCAGGACTAAACATGATCTGTAGTGGCTTGAGTATGAGACAATCAAGGATAAGGAAATGTAGGTACTAGTCATATTTGAAGCTGCCTTGATTGGATTTTGCACAAGTCAATAAACTTCTCTCCCAAGAGATATACAGAATCATTTTAATGGGACAGATGGATGTTTGTTGTATATTTGAAGTGCTTTGTGATGTATTTGCATGCTAGATTGTATCACTTCAGCCAAAGGTGATGGGACCAGGGCTTTGGCAGCGATTGCACTATAAAATTCTCCTTTTTCCTTTTTGCTTGTCCATTCAGTTATGCTGATGTAGCTCTTTTTTAAAGCTGTGCTATGAAGTGGATCCTGTTTTGTTGAGGTTGTTTGGCTTTTGTTGTTGGGTTTTTTTTAAATGAGGATTTGTGGCATATGGTGTTTTGTTGTGGTTTTGGTTTTGGTTTTGTTTTTTATAATCCAGCTTAATTTCTTGCCTTGGTTCACAGTGCTGCCTTCCAGAAAGTGGTGACAGCACAACTGAAAGGGCAGTATTTTGTAATTGGGGTTGTGGTAGGGGCAAAAAAGGGCAGGGAGCTTCTTTGGCCCATCCCTGTTTGAAGACACTGTGATGTCGGACCACTGCATGGCAAATGAAGAGAAATTGATTAAAAGAGGTCTTTCCACTTATACTCAAAGAATATTTCTCAAGAATACTTTGCTTTGGGGTCAGAAGAGAATCATATTCAGTTGCCAATTCTGCTGTTTGAGGTTTTCTGAGTGCACACAGGTGGGTCATTGGATAATGTGCTAGCTGCAGCACAGAGAGAATTCAGCTTCATCTTGGGGCCACTGGCTGCAGATCTGTGAAAACACTTCATGCTGCTTAAATTTTTATGGTTTGTCTTTTTTTTAAAGCAATTTCTGACTCAAAGTACTTGGTGTTAATTTTAAAACATTTTTATAGACCCACTTGTGCTGTATTTGAACCATAAGATCTTTTTGTCTTCTGTTTCTTGGTAACATAATGTTTTGGTAGTCTTTCCTTAAGCCTGGAGATTAGGCAGTTGTCAGTTTTTGTTTTGCCTGTCTCAATATCTGTTTCCTAGGGACAAAGTCATCCTGCAGATGGTTACTCCATTTCCATCATCTAACCCTGCAGCATCCATTGAATCTTATTCAGAAAATAGAGCTGTACAATTCTGTTTCTGATTATTTTTCCCTAGTATGGGGAGCACGCCTTCCTAATCCCTGCATGAAATGCTTACATACAGATCTTTTTCTTATTACAGCCTTACATACTGTCCCTAGACACCGTATTGGCTACAGTGCTTTGGATCAGGAAGATTAGCAGTCTGCTCCTGTAATTTTTGTCAATTCTGTTTCTTAATTGGTAGCTTCCAGGAGGTCTTTAAATAACTTGAAATACTACCTCATAGTTGATGAATGGGCACTTTGGTCTCAAATTACCATTTTCACTTTGTACTCTTGTTTTTGCTTTTCCTTCTTTTCCCTCCCTCCCCTCATCCATCCTCCCCGTGTAAGGACAAAAATTGCAAGTATTTCTTCTGAGAAATTTAATCACAAAAAGAATGGCTTAAAAATGCTGGGCAGCAAAGTGTTGGTGCTACCCTCACTTGTGTCCATTTGATCATTCACTGAAATAAACCCAAAAGCATGAAGGAAAGTGGGCTGGTAACTGCTGCCATTTTTTAATCAATTAATTCTCCTTTTCTTTTGCTGGGAACAAAACATAAAGGGGAAGGGGTAGATTTTTAGATCTTAGAGATGCTTGCCAAGAGTTTTGGAAAAAAGAAGGATTGATATTATGATCTGCTGAAAACTGTTTTTACACTCTTTCACAGTTTAATCCCTCTGATATATGCTTTTTACTATGTGACCTTATTTGCCCATAACATTTAAATGAACCATTACATACCTGTCAGACTTTAGGCTTTTGAGCAACTGCTGAAAGTAAAAGTATCTCAGCCTCCAAATTAACAGCAATACTTACCACTTACAGAATAGTAGAAATTCCAAGAAAAGCTGTCTTACTTGTCAAATTTTAATATTATTGTCCTTGATGTTTTTGTTCAGAGTGCTTGAATCAATGTTCAGATAACTTACTTAAATTACTCTTTGCTCTGCTGTTTTCTTATTGTCTGCCAAGGAAGCAGGTGGCTATTTCTAGGAAATATGGAGTGGTAATCTGAACAACTCAAGGTTAATTTGTAAATCAATAATTTGATTTCTTAAGCTATGCTTTTTGTTTGTTATTTTATGATAAAATTACAGCTAACTTCTTTCTCTTTAAACAATTCTGTTTCAGCTCTCAGCAAATACATCCAGGTGTTTATTTTCTCTGCTTTGAAATTGATCTTGGTAATTCAAACAGAACAAACCTGTTTCATTTTGCAAACCTTATTTTCAGGCAAAAATAATTATTTGATTTTTTAAAAATCTGTTGGAATGACTGACAAAAATTTCGCTGTAAAGTCAGTTAAATCTGCAAAGAGGTTGTTCCATCATTGGGGGAATGTAAGCATTCCTTAATCAAGGTGTGTTTTCAGGGAATGTAGCAATTTCATTTCCAGGCAGTGCTGATACTTCTTATTTAGGAGTTAATGGTCGTGAGTAGTTGCTTCCTTTGTCTTTTGTTAATTAGACAGTTACTGATAAATCATTATGAGTTTAAGACAGGGACAGAAGTACTGTCCTGTTAAATGATTATACTTCTAAATGGTGTGAACTCTCATCTAGGTTTTGTATTCAAATCTTAGCTTTAAAGACTGAACTTCCTTATTCATAATAGCTTGGTAATTGTCCAAAGGACTGTGTGTGCTTATTGCTATGCCCTTATATGTACTTTTCTTTTATAAGATATTCTAATAGATGGCCAATTGGTTAATGATCAACACATTTCTGTGTATTTTTGAAGGTAGATCTGAATTATTTTTGAAGGTAGATCTGATTTTTTTTTTTCCTGCAAGCGTTTTAGGTCTAACCAAAGAAAATGTTAGTGCTTCTGGAGGACAATTGTTAGTCCTTTAATTTTTGGAGAATTTGATGTCTATTAATGTGCCGGCAAGTGGATATTTCAGACACAGTTGTTCAGTACCATGCTTGTAATGTGTTCCTCCAGAGTTCTTAGGTATAGATCAGCAGGATATGAATTATCCCGAAAAACAGAAGTGCAGAGAATGTATTTTGAAGACTCTGATTTTTGGGCTCTTAACTGAGCCCTGCAGTTAAGAGTGTGCAGCCTGACTGTGATTAGGTAACTTGTTTCTATAATTAACATGCTCTAAAAATTTTATGATTTTGCTTTGCCTGAGTTCTGGCTGCTGTTTTCATTAGTAACTTTTGCAGAAGTTTGCTTTGCAGAATAAGACTATGTACTCCTTCTGACCCAGGTTTTAGTCAAAGCTCCCTTGTGCAGCCAGGGAGATAGTGAGACAAAACTAGGAAGGAGGACCTTTTAAACAGCCTATTAACTTCATATTATATAAAATAGGGTTGTGCAGGTCCACACACAATTTCTCTTTTTGAAATTGCCATCTTTTAACTGTAATACATATGTTATTGTCCATTTCTATCACATATCTTATATTATTTAATATGTTTTTCTTCCCATTGTTTACTGGAAAAAAAACGTTTATGGGCAGTGGACTTTGCTTTTCAGTAGAAACTGTCCTAAAAGCAGTTATTATCTACAGTTATAAACATTTAATTTCCTATCAATCAAAAGGACTTAAAATAATAGAAGTCCCCTTGTTATGTGAGATCATGGGCCAAAGTTCTGTGCTGAATCTGTTGCTAAGTCAGACTGCAGAAATATTTTTTACCTCTGGGGAATATAGGCAGAATAAAGATAAGAGTTTAGTGAATAGGGACTTTCTGCTTACTTGCAAACTTCCTTGTTGATAAGGAGGTTGCAGTTTTTAATTAAAAAAATATAAATACATACCACCACCACCCCCCTGAAAACATCAAATTTATGGACATTTAACATTTTACAATATGAACAATTGTTACAATTTAGATTTGGAGTGTACAGCTTTTGTGAAAAAAAGAAGTTTGAAAGTGCATTCCAGATTTTCTGGACAGAGATTTATATTGTATGTGAAGCTGCTCTACCACTAGCAATATCTTATAGGAAATGAAAATTGACTGCTTGGCATGTGTGTAAAGGACAGAATTGATTACATTTTTGTCCTTTTCCTAGGCACAAATACTATAATTGTCACTGAAATACCTTAACTTGCTTTGTCCATTCTGTATGGCACTCATATTTATCCCAGACCCAGAGGCCTGCATGTTTGGAGACTTGGTCTAGTATTGCTTCTTAATGCTTCTGTCAAGCTCTCTCTATCCACAGTGTGAAAAACATGAAGTTATGCCATAGTCTGGTAATCTTGTTTCTTCTTCAGTTAGTCAAATTGATGGCTAGGAGCTTAGATGAAATGTGAATATTGTATGTAAACCTGTTCTCCTGAATTATTGTTTCGATGTTGCTGTTTATTTTTTTACAGCAAACCTAAATGATTACAGTTTTTGCATTGTATTGGAAAAAAACCCCTTGCTTGGGGAGAATTACTTTTTGAAACAAGCTTCTGAACTTGGTTCACTTACAAGCAAAGTTTGCAGGAGGGTTTAAAAAGAGTTTTAACCCAACATTGTTATACAGTATATAATATTTTTTGTGTGATGTAGTGATAATTACCTGAAACAAGAAACCTAGAAGGAATTGGGGAATAGCAGGGAAGACAATGAATCAAGTCTTATCTGAAGTTAGCAGGCAGTATTATGGCTTATTTCAAATTCTATGATACATGCAGAAAAAATACAAACCACACATAACAAACAAAAAATATTCAGCAAGCAATGATGAAAATAATCAATTATTTACTGGGTTTTTTTGTAATGTTAAAATATTTTACCAAGGCAAGTTGCAGTCAAAAGTAATGTGAGTTATTTTGAAAATGGCAATACATAAAGATGCATTTATACAAGTGCAAGACTAAATATTTTACATAACTGTATTTCAATGAGAAGATATACAGTAAGTGCACACTTGATAACACTAAGCAGGCAAAACTTAACGTTAGTTCCATATGCTGTTGTATAGTTCATGCACAGATCTTTCCCAAAGTAAAGAGGCTGTTCCAAATAATTCTTGCTGGGATGAAAAACAGGATGGGTTGCTGGTAAGGGTGTCAGCATGGATGGGGATCAGTTATAGACATTACTTACTGTAATTTGTGATTGCCGTGGAAGAGGTGTGGCTGATGGTGTGATAGTAATACTGCTGGTGATTTTATTGGTGGGCTTAGTGGGTAGGCCATTGGCTAGTGCTGGAGTTCTGTTTTCTTGCACTGCATTGCAAGGGCTGATGGGCTTGGAATTGGTGAGAGCTTGGACATAAGGACTTCCTAAATGAATGTGGATTTTGTTATCCTCAGTAGTTATTACACTTGATCCTGTACTGTTAGATCTCTGAAACTGCCATGATGACTGCCTGTCTGGGGATACTCTAAAAACAGCATGCTTGGCTCCCATTTCCAGAGGCTCCGAGGAGAGTGTTTGTTCCTGAGAACTTGAGCCAGGTAAAGCCAAAGGGGACATTGTTCTTTCAGGAGTTAAAGAGCCACACGATTCAGGAGTTTGAGATCTTGCAAAAGTAGTCACGGTAATAGGAGAAATTACATGCTCTGGAGTCATGTAACCTTCTCCTGGTTTTGATTTTACAGGTGTTAAGGAGGCGTTTTGAATTATGGTTATTCTTTGCTTTGGAGTGCCACAGTTGGGTATGACTGCTGTGCTTGTGTAGGAGTGAGGGCTTTCAGTGGTAGGACTAGTTATTTCAAGGGTTGCTGTATTCTGTCCATGGTCTGGAGTTACTTTTATGTGAAGCGGTTGGCCAGGTGTGTGGCTTAGTACTAGATCTCCAGTCTGTGCACAGTTTCCATTTTGCTTTGTGTGTATCTTTCCATTTTGAGGATGGCTGTCTTTGGACCTCATCCAAGGGATCCATAATTTTTTGTTTGCGGCATTTGCAGTGGACGAGTTGCTTTTGAAAGACACTGTTTGTTCCTCTTCATTATCACTGTCTTCATAGAGCTGCCCATTTATGACCGTTCGTTCTAGAGGCATGAGGGTTTTGTAATCGGGTGGTTCATTGTCTGCTGGATCCGTTTGGATTTCTTTAGAAAAAACTTGCACATCTGGAATTTTCTTTCCATTGAGGCTTGGCCTGATGTTCTTGCTGAAGGATCTGTACCTCTCCAGTTCTTTCGTGAGGCTTTCCATTTCTCTTGCTAACTCCCTGTTTTTGTTTTCTTGCTGGAGAAGTTTCTTCTGTAGGACTGTGTGATCACCTCGCAGGTGACAGATTAGGTCTTCTGTTGCCACATATTCATGAACTTTCTCTTTCAGTGCATCTACTTCTCTGGAAAGGTGACTCGATTTAGCTTCCTCTTCTTTGAGTTTCTTAAAAAGGCGCTCCTGATTGCACTCTGCCTTTTCTGTTAGTTTATACCTCGCCAATTCCATTTTCACAGCCTCCAACTCCTCTGAGAGGAGCTTGGCTCTGTCCCGTTCACTGACATATTTTCGTTCTAGAGATTCAAATTCATCTTCAGTTTTCATAAGATCATCTTCTACAGACTTCATTTCATTGAGCTTCTGCTTAAGCCTCTCAACTTCTTGAGAAAGCTCTTTGATTATGTTGTTTTCCTGCTGCAAGGAGGTGCTAGATTTAGTACCCTCCTTACGTTTATTTTTAAGAAACTCTTTTTCAACGTCTTCCAGAGACTGAAGTCTTTTACTTAGAATATTCACTTTGGAAACAAGATCACTTCCTTTCTCCTCTTCTGCTTTGAGTTTGTTTTTCAGTTCATCTCTTTCTTTTGTAACACTGGACATTTTTTCCTCTGCATCAGATTTCGATTTCAGTGCCTTTTTACTTTCCTCCATCAGCTTTTCTGTAACCGACATCACTTTATTTTGTTCCACCTGAAGCTGAGAAGTTGCAGCTTGCAGCTTTTCTTCTGTTTGCTTTATTTTTTCACCCATAGTTTTTCTTTCATCTACGAGCATCACTGTTAAACTCTTCAGCTTTGTTAGATCTTCTTTAAGTGTAAACTCAGTTTTTTCTAACTTGCTTTCAATTGCTTCAAGCTCGCCAACTCTAGCTTTTAAACCATCGAGCTCATGGGACAACTGCTTTGTTAACATTTTTTCTCTTTCTAGGTTGCATTTCAGGGAGTAACATTCCTGTTTGCTCTTGTTGAAAGCATCTTCTAGTTTCTCCAGCTCCATAATTCTTTTGTTCAGTTTATCAACTTCACCTTTAAGGTTCTTGCTCTGTGATGCTTCTTTTTCTAACTTTCTATTAAGTTCTCTGCACTGATCTTCCATTTTTATGAGCTCTTCATCTTTTCCTTCCATCTCCAGCAGTCGTTTCCGTAGTTCTTCTACTTCAGTCATAAGCGCAGTGTTCCCACACTCACCCTTATTTATCTTATCTCTTAGGTCTTGCAGTTCTTCTTCTGCTTTTCGTAAAGATTTGTTGGTCTCTTCCAGCTCATCGATTTGCCGGCTGAGAGTCGTTAATTTTAGCCGGAGCTGGCGATTCTGACTGTCTTCATTGGTTAGTTTGGCCATCATTGCTTCTTGGTCTTGGGAAGCCTTACTGCTCTGGGCGTGAATTTCAGCCTCCAGCCTGCTGGATCTCTGTTTCTCTTCTTGAATTTTTGCTTCAGCAAAAGTCAGCTTTTCGTGTGCTTCTTCTGTCGAAGTGGTTAATTCTTGAATTTTTTTACTTTGTTGATTCAACTGCTCAGTGAGTCTTTGCTGTTCATCCACCACCATTAAAGCAAAGGATTTCAGTTTAGTCAATTCTTCTTTCAGTTTAGCTATTTTCTTGTTGTTTTCCTTTTCTTTTTTTGCCTGATATACTGTCTCTTGTTCAAGAAGCTTTTTCAATCTGTGGGAGGAAATAATATTGTATTTTGTAACCATTTTAGTGGGCTTTTAAAAACACACTTGAAATATTACAACTTTTCTGCCAGATCTACTTGTAACTACAAGCAGACCTCTTCTTGCAGCATCATTTGGAAGTGCCCACTGGCCTTACTTCCTATTGAGAAGTTCTTTTGTAATGAACAATCAGTACAATCATTTAGACTTAGCAACTTCAGTTATTGTGTATCTTTAATTATATTTCCAACTTCTGATGGCATCAGTGCAACAAAACTATTTTGTTATTCTGCACTGGAACTGCACTTTCTCTCAGCTGTTTGCTGAGGTTAGGTATGTGCATGCAAGCTTTATTTGTTTTTTTGGTGTGTGCTGTGCCTTTTTTTTCTTTTTTTTTTTAAGAAATGTGATTGTAATAATGCTTGAGAAATTAGGTCAATGCAGCCCTCAAGGGCAGATATAATTTACAGCATCATAAACATCCTAGCTTTGTTACTTATAAACCATCTTGATATTTTACAATCAAACCTTAAGGACATTTGAGTACGTGAAGGAAATGTAGCCACCATGGGCAGTTAGTCAGGCTGCCTAATGTGAATCCCTAAGTAGCACACCAGAGCAAAATTAGATAAGCCTGTCCTTAGTGAAGGTGCAGCCTTGTGACTTTGTATGAAACACATACACATACACACATATGCAGTCAGCAAATAAACAGATATTCAGTTGTGCCTTTTGAACTTAACAAAGCCCAAATGTCTTAATGTGTGTTAGGCCTGGATTTGCAGATATGCCTCAGTGCAACCCTGCTTTTACATGACTCTTTAAGATTTTCATGATGATTTTCCAAAATAAATTTTGCAAGTTTATGTTAATACTCAGTCTTTTTTGGGATGCAACATAATTAGCAAGAGACTTGGCATAAGGTTGTGTGTTTATTTATGTAAGATCCTAAGAAACCTCCAAATACCTTAACTTCTTAGGCTCTTTTGTAGACTTTTCTTTGTCAAGGAGATGCTTTTGGAGTTTGTCTAAAGTGTGATTAGGTTTGGCCAGCACATATGCCTCCTTTCAATTACATTTTTCCTACAGCCAAGATAAATATATTCTGATATTAAACAAAAATCTGAAAAGCCTAGGATGAAGTAATAAAGAATTAGAATTTGTATGTTGTTCATAAGAATGGTACAGACTCAGTTGTGTAAATCATGTGAAGGAAATGATTTGGTTATCAAGACTGTACTTGTACAAAATGTTGTACTGTTTAAGCACCCATTAAACCTTATTTTTCCCCCTCTGAAATATGATGGCAGCTGCCTAGAAGTTGCTGCTGAAACACAGGATTCCTGTTCCCCATTTATCTGTGGAGACTATTGTGATGTCTATGTCCAAGTGATGAGTCTTTACAGCTTTCCACTGACACGTTCCTGTTGCAGCCTCCCTTTTAGTTCAGGAAGAGCTTAGATAAGGGCCTCCTTTGCACAGCTCTTAATTAGCTGTTGACTGACTAAAGGCATATATTCCTGGGCAATAGGCTTGCCTCAGCAGCATCCCCTTCGGAAGCAATGTCATTTTCCTGCACAGAGAGCAGAAGTCCTTGCCATTGTACAGCTGTCCACGAGACTTGTCTGATTTAATGGTGATGTTGTATAGAAATCCATGACAATAAAATTTCTTACATCATTTTCGTAGTCCCTACTGTTTCTGTTTTAGTACCTAAGTTACACTCTGTTGAATGTAATTAAATGCTTTGTATGGAAAAATTATCAGAATGGGAAGTAGCCATAAACACCAAAGACTTGAAGCAGTCACAAATTCTGTACAACAGTCAATTAACATAATGGGGAAACAGATAGGGAAATGTAGAAATGGAGAGGGAGAGATTTGTGAAATGAGTTTGAAGGAATGCTGCTGGTTGACAGAACAAATAAACGGGGGGGATCACTGCACCATCTCAAAGGAAGCTTTTTACCATGTTCGTGGTAAACAAACTTTTCTCCCCTTTTCACTGCTACTTTCAGTTTTAATTCTTTGTAGTGTAAAAATCTTTTTTCCCTCCCCACCCTCGTCTCTGAATGCTTTAGTAGTGAAGTTCAATTGATGATTTACCGTTGCCATAGCTATAAAATCATAACAGAAGCACAACTAACAATTTTATTTGGAATGAACTCAGGTTTTGTGTGTGCATGAATTTAAGCCATATTCATATGGTTACTTGGACTTACCAGCATTTGATTTATTTTAGCTTGCTTCGCTGTAATTTATTTTTTTAAGGCAGATTTAGCTGTGGTCATTAATACCTTAGGTAATCAGTGTTTCACCCAACACTTCCATATTAACTAGTCGGTATCTCTCTGGCCAAATGAAACGAATGATCCAGCAAGTCACGTCTCTTAAATTGCTTTGGAAAGAAGCTCTTAAGCCAAATAGTAACAAGCAATTGTAATTTTCATAGAGATGCTGTATAATTTTTTTATGATTCAAATAAGATAATTGTGCATAAATAATGAATACAATAAGTTGACAATCAAGTCAAGTCTGATCAAGTGTTGTGTGGGCTATTTGAATGAAAGTTCCTATATTAGTGGTACTGGTGTTGTGTAATGATTTTCAAGAGAGTCTGTTTCTTTGATCATGCCAAAAGACTTTCTGTACTTAAAAATGATTCCTTCATTCAAAAGATAAAATGCAGTTTTAAGATTCAAACAGACTCGCAAGCAAATATTTGTAATGACTGAGGTCGCTTTAGTTTTTTAAAAGTGCTTCTATAAAATGACTTAATTGGAGTTAAGAGCATAGCACAGCAACTGGTAGTTAAAGGATTGTAATGTGTTTCCAGAAAGAAAAAATGAATGTATTAGCATGATATATTTTTCAATACTGTGTCATTAAGTTTTTTCACTTAACTTGCTTTTGATAACCGTATGCTTAGTCATATATTCCTATATAGAAAATACCCTCAACACTGCTGAGTAGATAGTGATTTCTTGGATAAAGACTGATATTACAAGAAGTCAGCTGGGAGTCTGTTAATATTTGCAAAGAATTTTGGCTGCTGGGTTCCTGTTTCATGGTTCAGTAGGTCACAGTGACTGTCTGCACATGTGCACTTAGGAATGCTAGAGGATCCTAAAATGTTTGAGGGGTTTGGTGTTACTTATTTGCTTGCTTGTGTCCTTAAATTAATTGCTTACTTTTTGGTTTTTTTTGGAACCCGAGTTCTGTGGGTCTATGGTCGATTATGTATATTATCTGAATTAAGAAGTCTCGTGCTTGAAGAAGTCCTTTAACTGATTATAGCACTTAGTGACTTTGGTGACAGGGTGAAAGTATTTTGTGTTAACTTCATCCAAAATACTGTGTTCCTGAAGAACAGTGTCCAGAGTATCTGAGAGAGCAATTTTACTGAAAATATGCAAGGGTCAAAAAAGTTGGCGTAAATAAATAATAGTTTTTAAAACAGAACAGGCACTCCCCTATCCAATAAAATATTTTAATACTTTTCTTTGCCAGCTAAATTTAATGATCATGTAATTTTGTATTGGGCAAAGGTAGGTATGTCATTTAGACAAAGCTTTTACACAACTCTAAGCAGTTGACTTCCCAGGACTACAACAACCCTTTCTGAATTGAGGCCAGCAAAAAAAGATATTGAAAATTGTTTTTATGAACATGATTGATAGGTAGTTAAAGAGAGTCAGGGCTGTGTCTTATTACTTCAGAGCTTCTGTTAGAAATTATTGCTTTATTGTGGCTTAATATTGTACTTATTTGCAATACCAGTTAACTGCTCCTTTATTTCCTGGAAGAAATTGTATTTTTCAGCTCTCCTGTGTTCATTTTAGTTGTTTCTCTCCGTATGTTTCTCTCAGCTTCTTGGTGTTAATGCCAGGCATTCAATTGTGTTGTCTTGTTTTTCCTCATTTTTTCTAAGGGAATATAGCGTCAGCTACAGTGCATTATATTTGGCAATATAATGACTGTATTCACTACAAGATTTGGAGACTCCCATAACAGTTCATTGTCCTGGTGTCATGTCATAACATTTTTAAGTGGGACTTTCCATTTTCCTGGGGTGACCTGTGTTACATGGATATTGTTTAATTTATGTTTTTACAGAATTCTAAGGAGGTGACTTTTCCCTTGAGTTTCACAGAAACCAAAGAAAGTATGGGAGCTGAGATTGCAACACTCTTGTTTTTTAAATTTTATTAGTTTGTTCTGAAATGAATCATTATTCTTTGAATAATAACTATAAAAATTAGTATTTTTTGTTTGTTTGTTTAAGCAATGTTTTAGTGGCAACTTTAGAAAAGGCTGTCTTTTTTTTTGAAAAGGATGCAAGTGAAATAGATGATGGTTTGTAAAGGTCAGCTTTTGTCCTTCCTCTCACTGAAGTGTTGTGGAGTTTATAATAATGTACATATTGGAAATATCTGTATCAGACCATTCTGCAGAAATGAAAGTGATTTTTAATTTCTGTGATTCTTTTTTTTTTAAATAATAAAAATCCATATTTTTAACTAGGTCATGCTCTTCACCCTTCCCCAGATGAAAGACGTAGTTTATGAGAGGTTCTACAGGTTATTACATGAGGGAGACTCCTAAAGTTTTTGGACATATGCTTAAATTTCCCCTAGTACAAAGCAAATAAAAGTTTTTAAGCTGAAAGCTTTTAAATGTGGATGAAGTAATGCCTCTTCCTTTGAGGCACTCTTCCCAGTTAGCAATAAGACATGGTCTGGCCTTTAATAAGAGAAGAAACATGCTTCATCATTTCTGGTAAATCTTACAAGTTGTTGTAATTTTTTTACACCAGTGTAGTTACATATTTATTTTTGTAAGAAAGCCAGTCTGTACCTTCCACAGTTCATTAAAAGAAAATGTGTGTTTGTTAAAGTATTTCTGGTTTTGAAGTGGCTATGCATTTTTTTATCTTTTCCTTTGCCTACAGTTCTATTTATCAATGTGCAGTTTCTATGAAGACATATGTTGCAGCTTTTTTTTGTGGCTCTCTATTATCTTTATTAATGCTTCTTTTTTTTCCCTGTCATAAAGAAAGTCAAAAGCCTTTGAAATTACAGCAGCAACAACATACCATAGCTGTTGTGTAATCTGCTGGCTTCATCTGAATCAGTCAGCACTTCCAACAGAATGTGAATACTTATTTTAAGATTTGTTTTCCATTACGTTAATTTACGTCTGTGAATTGCAAAGAATTTGTTTATGCTAGGATGCAAACCTCCAAAAAGTGTGTCTCAACTGCAAGAGACTGTAAGGCAAATTTCCCAATAAGGAAATTTATTTTATAAAATGAGGACTTTAAATGAGGGAGGTGTGAGTACTATCACAAAGTAATTATCGTTTTATCTGATGCTTAAAATGCTGACTTGCTTTGCAAGTCTTAATAAAAGTCATAGGAGATGAATGGTATTGCCAGTTCTAGGTTAACGGGCAAAATTTTGCATGGATAACCAGATGTATTTAGCTATGGTGCTGAGTAAATATGTGTAGCTAATACATGCTTTTAAAAATTAATTATTCTGGAACACTAATGTTGTTTATGACCATGATTTCACAACTACTAAGCTGCTGAATATTCTTACTGGTGATATAGGGATATTTGCAGTCATAAATGTGATGAAATCCTTGGTAAATTTGATGACCGAAGATGGTGTGAGAAACTTTAAACAAACTGATATTAGTTAATTTAAGATTTGAGACCAGATTAACTTCCAGTTCAAATAATTTTACTTCAGCACTAAAATTCAGTTTTGCCTTATGATGAAACCTCAGTTTAAGAAAAAAATTTTCTATTTTAGAAGTCACCTATCAAAACATCAGTCTTGTGTAAAAAGCACTAATGATTTCTGTGGCAGTAAGGACTTGAATGTCAGTGTGATAATTATTAATTCTGATGTTAATTTCTTTGCTTCTAATGGCAGCCATCTACAGCGTTTGAGATTATGACAGGGAGATGGGAGTGGGATTTTTAGGTGGGAGTGAAGAAAATGCTGTCCTATTAAATTGTTGGCAGGTTTTTGATTTGATTTGTTTTTTGACTTGACTGCTTATCCTGAAATCATTTTAAATTAACACTAACCTGAGAAGACCACAATATTAATGGGCTTTACTTGAAGTTAGCCTTAAAAACTCTGGGTCACAGCATTCAGCTTATTAGAAAACATGGCACAATGAATTGTGAGCTGGACTCTGATGTGTCACTGTTTTTGGGATGCACTCTGCTTTCTTCTTTCTTCTTTCTAGATTTAACAGCTATTTAAGTTATTCTTTGAAGTCATCTATTACTGTTGGCATTTCAATGCCATATGACTGTGCACACAGCATGACTTAATCCTTTTCTGTTCTGAATCTAAATACCTCAATAAGGTAACCAGCTCACAGGAGCAGCACTTAGGTTTTGTTAGTAATTTTTTTTTAATATTGTTGTAGTGTATATTCACCACCTTCCCCTTCCTACCCCATCTCTCTCAGTGTCTCCCACCATACTGCCTGTAAAGTTAGAAATAAAGCCAGTAATTTCAGATGCAACACCAGAATTTGGAACTCTTCAAATTTACGTCAGCCAGCAAATTATAGTTTTGCAGATGGAAAGCTTTCTGAAGGAAATGGAAAGATGAACCACAAGAGATGTGGTATAGGGGTCAAAGCAAGAAGAATGAGGCAGAACTTTTTGGTTACTAATCCAGGTCCTGCTTCTGTCTTGTCTTCATCTTTAACAAGTGAAATTTTATGCCTGATCCTCAGATTTATTAAAATGAAAAAACAGTGTTAACTTACTGTAACAGATTTTGAGAATTACTATTAATCCAAATAGGTTTTAAGTTAAGTAATTACACAAAATGAACCAAGACAACTACTGTTGTTTATAATTTGTGATTTTTAAACAACAGAGTCATCAAAATGATTGCATTTGATATTGGATGTTACATGTTAACAAGTTAATTTGATGGGAGAAATTGTGCATCTTTATGAACCTGAGTTTTATTTTAAGTGTACACTTTAAGTGTTATTCCTGAAAGAATGGTATTGCTTGACCACAGTTACTGAGCTGGTTTTAAAATCACCAGTTTGGTAATACTGCAGAGATAAACAGGTCAGGGCTTAATCCACCCCTCACTGTGGGCAGGTGAATGGATTTGCATTTTCTATTCAGAGTGTCAGTGCTAGGACTCGGTAACACTGCAGCCCCCTGCTAAGATTTATCAAGTGAAAACTGGTCCAGAAGTTAACTCAGCTCCTGAAAACTGTCCTGTGGAGCCTTGCTGTCTTCACCCCCACTCCCCATGGAAAGATTAGGCACAAACAGGGGAGCGCAGCTTGCCCAAGTTGTGGATAGCTCCAGTGTGCTGCTAACTAGACTGATGATCCCAGCCATGTGTGTTTGGTTTGTGTAAGGCAAATACTACTTTGCTATCACTGCTATGCTATGTTTACTGTTGATGGAAGGGTAAAATTTGGAGGTATGAGTTTTTGTCTTGGCTATTTACTCTGCATCCTTCAGTTGACTGAGGAGTTTGCAATTCTGATTTTCTAAATGAGTTAGTTGCTTCAGCTCAATGTAAGTTTGTAATCCTTAAGTCATATTTTTACACTTCAAGTTAATGATACTGTTTTATATTAAGAGAACAGTTGGAGTTTTCTTCAAGCGATTTCTATAGCTAAATCCTGTGATTTTTTTTTTTTTTATTTATTCTGCATGTAACATCCTGGTGTGTAGGTTCAAAGGTGGACCTCTTTTATGGAATGTTTTTAGCAGGGGCACAGGTGGGAAAATAGGTGCTGTTCTGGTATATGATGTACCTGAGGCAGTGCTGGTGCTGCTGTCTTGACCAGAATTGGGCATAATTGTGCAAGGATCTAATTTATACAAACTTTTCTTAACTTCAATTCGTTAATATTTTTGGTATGACAGAAAATGGCTCTCAGCCACATCATGTTACTCAGAGGAGACCAGTTAGTTGTGAATGTCATTTTCCCATAACATTTACAGGAACTGGATGTTCTCTAAAACAATTTTAACTCACATTTTATATAAAAATAAATGTCTGGGGTTGCATTTTCATCCATGGGCAGAGTAGGCACTGTGCCTATCTTTTATGCTAACCATGGCCTTATATTATCAGTCATCAGCAGTGGTAAAATTTAGAACTTTCCATACTACCATGCTCACTTATTCTTTTGAACAGAAGCATCCTACTCATGCTGCCAGCCCTGGATAAGCTGCTCAGTGGCCACTTGCTTCTAGACAGGTGGAACTTGTCTGCAGACTTTATTGTGCACTCTTTATGCTCAGTGTACAAGAATTTATGTGCTAAAATTGTGATTTAAATTACATAGATTAAATATGGTAAGTTAAATAAAAATACTTTAGTACTGAATGGCACTGTTAGGGAAGATTGAGAGTTTGCCATTATTTGTAGGAATGAGGCTGGTTGTAAACAATTAGACAAACATTCCTCAGAAATTATAGAGGTGGTGTCACCGCTTTGTGGGAGGTTCAAATTCCATTATTTCTTGTGAGTTCTGTTTATACCGATCAATCTTTTTTATATACACACATCCTCAGACAAAAGTAAGTAAGCCCTTTTTCTGGTATGCTTATTTCCTGAAGAAGCTCTGTGTGTTTAATAAATTCAGAGTGCTTGAAACTGGGCTTGGGTGGCACCCCATTTCTTCTTTTTTGTCAGAAAGCTTAAATCTTGTTACTGGAAATTTAGCTTGCAATATTTAAATTTTCCTTCAGGCTAAGTTGCATGAAGCAGTGTAGTTGAGACTTTTATCAGGTTTTGCTAATACAGTTGCAACTTTTTCTGGTAGCCAAAACTGTAAGTAATAATGTTAAAAGCAATAGTGTTACAATCAAACAGAAGTTTCATTTTGAAGCTAAATACGCATATTTTCCCATAATGTGAGGTTGTCCATTTTCTCTAAGGCACAGGCGAGAGAGATGGTAGTAATGCATTGTGGCAGGGTCAAGTAGCTAATCTTCAAAGCTACAAGTGATGAAGAATCCTACTATTTTTCTGGTTTGCACACTGTGACCTTCAGAAATTGTATTGAAACTTTTTCTTATGCATTACAAATTGCTTCTGGGGACAGTTCTAGGGACTGAACCTCTATAGCTCTGGTGATTTAGCAACCTGGCAGATAATTAATTTTCTTGCTAAATGTTTGGAAGTCGTATTTTCTTTTCTCCCAGTAGGCCTTTGGTGACATAGACCTGGGAGTACTTGGTGAATTATCTAAAGGTGCAATGTCAACGCATGTTTTGTCTAAAACATGTTAATCCTGAGCAAAAGGTGCTCTGGTTCAGCATTTAAATTTACATGGCTTCTCAAAACTGATCCGCTTCAAAGAGGACTAACACATTGTTTTAGACTACAGGACAGGAAGCTACATTGGAAACTTAAAGATGATATTTTGAGAATTTTTTAAATGGTTATAGTTATAACCAAGGATTACTTCACAGATATAATTCACAGTTCAATAGCAATAATAGTTAAAGTAGTTTCTTCACCTGTGATGCATTGGGTAACTGAGGAACATATTTTCTCTCAGGTCTGTTGAATGTGATGTGTTGAAGTAGGATTTTTCCATTTCTGTGCAGCCTTGGCTGTTCACTGTGTTAAAGATCACATACCCTGCTTTACAGTAAAAGAAACTGGATCCTTTACTCATATGTCTACTCAGTGCCAATAGCAGTGTTTAGGATGATTGTGGTGTTTTGGGTTTTTTAGCTACTTGCATGTGTGTTCAGCTGGAGTAACTTCCTTGCTTTGTAAAAGGAATATTTCTCTATTTTGTAGGGAAGAAACCCCTAAATCATTGGGATTAAAAAAAAAAAAGTGGACTTCACTAGTTCTAGCATTTGTGTGATCAAAGATTTCTTAAACTCTTTTAAAATGAGCAGTCTTCCTAAAGCCAAGAGAGAGATTTACTTTTTCCATCTTTAGTTGTTTTCCAGTGTACTTTGCCTTTCAAGAACTGTCATAGGAAAAGGCTTTTTTTAGGAAAGAGCAGGGTCACGTGCATGTATGCTTCCTTTACCCCTTCATATGAAGACTTTGTGTTCCTTGTTCTTTAAGGAACTGTGAATTGAGTTGAACATTCTGTGCCTAGTTAGTGTACCCCAAAGTGATTTATAACTCAGCATCATTATGTGACATTTGGCTACATGCCCTACTTGATCTCTTTCCTTTCCTCTTGGCTGATTATCTGTGCTATTCAGGTTATAGTTTCTTGTTTCAGATGTCACTGAAAATGAAGGCACTGTAGCATGCTTTCATGTACAGTATATTTCCGATGTAATACATTTTAGCTTTTATCGCTAATTCATAATGTGGTTTCAAATGCTAAAAATAAGAGTTCTCTCTAGACAGAACTTGCAAGTGGTTTAGTGAATTGCTTTAATCTAGATATATGAGAGGGTCATTTACAAGTTATAAAATGCTACTAATCTCAATTTCTGACTCTTCCCACCCAGTTAATCGTGACAGAAATAGAGAAATTTTGCTCTTTACGGAGATGACAGTAATGCTATAGAGCTCTAGGTGGCGGGTGGGAACAAAGCAGGGGCAAGAAGACCCTTTTCAGAGTGGCTGCTCCTTTGTATAACAGGGTACATTTTTCTCCTTCCTCCTTTGTATGGCTTGGCAACTGAGTAAGCTTGACTATTCCTGTCAGCTGTTGTCTGCTGCTTTCCCAAAAGGGAACCAGTGTGTCAATCTCCCAGCACAAGCCTAAGTGTTCTCCACCGGTTGGTGTCGTCCCCGCGCCACCCTCGTAGGCAGTTATTTGTCATCTGGAATTGGCCTCTAGTGAAGCTGTATTTGCTGACTTTGCTGCAGAGGCTTTTATCCCCCTGCTCTGCTTACTCGTATGCATACAAATGAACATGCTCATTTATAGATTAGCTATTTCTTTACAAACACAGATTTTAGAGGTTTTAGGACTGCCAAGCTACCTGGTGGCCTTTTCATTGAAGACAGCTCAGTATTTAGTTTGGGAATTTAGTTTTTGGCTGCTAATTAAAAAACTTCTCTTTACATTAAAAAGAGTATATAGTAGTATTTTACAAGTTAAGAAAAATGTTTCAGATTTAAGCATTAACACTTGAGCATTGCATTTTTTCCCCCCACCTTCCTACATCCAGATTAGTGTGTTTAATACTGGATTTCAGATCTTTAGATTAGGGATTGGCTGCCCCAAATGTGACATTGTTACACCCTCAGGTTCAAATGACCAATATAAATCACTTTCCATTTTTTGGCATGGATATTTTATTAGTAACAGAATGGCTCTTCTGAGGTGTAGAATGTGCTTGACCAGGGGGTAGCATTTTGAAGTTGAAAACAAAAACAACTGTGGCATGTAATTTTCTTCTGAGCCTCTTTGTGGCTAAGTAGAATAGAATCGTGTTTGGGAATGTGATGGGTGACATTGGTTTCAGGTAGGCCAAACTTACACGTGATAAAATTTCCAAATTTTCTTCATAGTTAGACTTAATGACTGAAAGCTTTATGAATTGTACTGAAAAAAAAAGATTAAATCCATTGAAAGCTGACAGAATTCAGTCAGCCTAAACGTAGCTCTTAAAAGTTTTGTCCAATATGTAATTAAAATGTGACTTTTATGAGTGCATTACTTTCTATTTTTAGGCAGCAAGTTTTATGTGGGTTTTTTATGGCAGTAGCATCATGCTTCATTTCAGTTTTAAAAATTTTTCTTCATTCTCTCACTCCATCATTGCGATAGTTGCTATGCAAACACTAGATAAGCTTTGTGTCTCTAATAACAAAAGACAAAGTTTTAAACCAGCAGTCTGTAGTGAATTTTAAAGAAAATGCTTTAAATATTAGGTTTAAGGCAGATTTTAAGAACTCTATGCATCATTTAAGTGCAATTGTTGTGTTCCTTCCCAGGCCTTTGGAAATCTATAAAGGATAATGATGTTTGATATATTGTTTCACATCCCTGACATTGTATGCAGGATGAGGGTTTTTCTTGTCAAAAGTGGATTTTTTTCCCATCCACGTTTTCAGTCATGTTCACTAGAGCTTTGTGTACCCTGCCTGATGTACATCTGTAAAGCTTTGGGAAGTTTGGGTGTGAGCAGTTAAGTGGGTGTGGGCTCTGGTTTCTCAGCTTTTTTGAACATGCAGCATGAAGCAGAGTGGCTCAAGTTTTGCTGCTTTGCCTCAGCAGCCCCTCTCTGGTGGGCACCTGCCCAGCCTGAGGCTGAAGTCAAGCAGCTGTGTTACATCATTATCATGTGCTGGATGAGCTGCAGCAGCAGGTGTGGCTCCTGCAAGAGGCAAAAAGTGCATGCATTTATGAGCTTGAATGACCAAGGTTATGGTTTTGAGTTGTGTGGAGTTGCGTAGCAAGGTGGAGTTCAACTTTCACCCCTGTATTGCTCAGAAAGGAGGATTCTGTGATGATGTTGCTGAGTGTTCAGCCAGCATTCATTAAACAATGAATACATGAGCATTCACTTCTTTACTGTCACATCAACCCTAGTGAGGAGCAATTGCTTTGGGAGGTGTTTTTCATATTGTTTTTAACTGGCGGCTACAGACTGCCTCAGAAAATCTTCAAATACGTTCTGCTAGAAACGGTGAATGCTCTGGAGAAGTGAGCTGAAACTGCCTGAGAGTGCTCCATTGGTGCATCAGTGTGAGCTCACCTACTGGACTTCAGGAACAGCATGGTGCCCTGGAAATGCAATCAAAGTGATTTTTGTCTTGCTGACAGAAAACACAGCAAATCTCAAATGTACTGAGAGGTGTTAGGTTGAAGTGTCCATTACTTCACTTAAATCACAAGACTAGGCACTATATTTAGAATTTTTCAGCAGTGATTTTTTACCTTCTTGGAGGTGAATAATGCAGTTTAGGGAATGGTTGAACTAACCAAGCTTTCAACTACATCAAGAAGCTCAACCTAAACCCCAAGTGTGCCATGGCAGAATCTATTCCGTATGAAAGAAAAACCCTAAGAAATTAAAAATTATTGCTAAGACACAGTTTCTAAGTTCAAATTAACTTGGTAACCAGACAGAGTTAAGGGAAACTATTAATGAGTCAGAACTAGAGATTTATGCAATCGTTTTTAAAGATATGTCCTCCTACATTATGAACTCATGAAGATTCTCTTAGTTATTTTAATTGCTTTTTTGATGAACTTTATTCAGGTAGTACCACACCTAGGATTTGAGAACAGCTACTCATAGGAAAGGTCCAGAGGACCTGTAGTTGCTCAGTTGCCAATGCCAAACTACCTGTGGTAAAGAATTTCTCATGAGGAAAAGTAGCAATCTTTTAAGATCTGCCACAGAGGGGAAGCACTGAGAGTAAAACCAATTTTTTTTTTAATCCCATGACAAGTGCAAAATTCATCATAGTATTAGGGAAATAATATGAAAAATCTGTTGCTCAGCACAAATCAAGAAATAATTTTATTTTACTAATACTGATGGGGAATAGAAACTATCCTTTGTCTTCTGGATCAAATATCTAAAAATTCTGCTGTCAGCAGATGTTTGTCAGTGGAGGAAAGGGAAGTGATGGGAAAGGAACAAAGGGTCGATGCAGTTGATAGGAAGCTGACGTTCATTTCTGGAGGATATATTTGCTCTTAAAATGTTTTCACATTGGATGTTGTGAGAAATTACTATAAAAAGAAATTTAGATGAAGAAATTTCAGTTGTTTAAGGCTGAGTTACGTGATGATTCTTTTCTTTCACTGTCTTTTACTTTTAATTAATTTTAATTTTAATTTTAATTGACAAAAGCTAGCATTTTAATCACTTAAAATTAGGAATACTGATCAATTAATACCAAAAACATGTTAAGAAATTTGATATAATAAAGGAGTGTAATATGGAGGTAGTGGGGGAGGGAAAATAGCAAATAGACAGTTTCGTTATTACACCTTTGTCTAATTATTTTGGAGTTTTACCAGTATAAATGAGAGCAAAATTGGTCCTGTAAGTATTAAGTGAAGAATGTTTTCCCTTTTAATTGGAGGAAGACAGACTATGGAAGTAGAGTTCTGGCTGTTGATAAATGTTATGATTTGTTTTAGGCTAGCAGTATTCAGAGTACAGATGGTACTTAAGATACTGCTAAAGCGATAATTAGTGAAAGAAGTCACCCTTCATTGTTGGATTTGGAGTAGCTGAAATTGTCTCTTACCTATGGGGAGACTTTTAAAATTTTCTTCTTAGTACTTTTATAAAATTTATTGCATATATGGCATTCCTGTTGATATTTTTTCTTTGCTATATTGTTGTCTTTTGACTTCCTCAGCTCATCCTTTCTACTTAGACACACTTTTTGAAGACTGTCACTTAACTTTGGTCTAACACATCTGTTCATAAGTACGTTAAGTTTTCTACTTTATAACTTGACACTGGATATTTAGAAAACTAAGTAATAATTTTTAAACTGTGAAGACTCTGCAGACATGACAGAATAGTGAGCAGATGACTTTTTAGGGGGCTCAGGATACTGATATGGGGTATTGTTTTTGTACTGTGAAATTACATTTGTTCTGGTTGCTAGGATTCTTTTCATTCTATATATACACTATACAGTGCCCTCTTCTGTGATTCTCTCAACAGAGGTATAAACTTTGCTTGTTATAAAAACGAATATGTTGGAAACATGGATGTGACTTTTATCTAATTTGCCAGGTTAATAATACACAAATGCCTAAATTATCTTCTAAATGAAAAGTCACTTTATATTTACATTTTAGAAGCATGTTGAAAATAACTGCTTCATATTTTCTCCATGTTTAAAGCAAAAAAAAAGTTACGAAAAAGTCCACACAAGATACTTTGGCTGAGCCTCTTAAATCTGTGTATGCATGATACTACAACAATGTATATGTTAGTCCCAGCTTTGATTTTTCCTAAATATATAATTGAACAAGGATTTTGCAGGATTTAAAACATCAAATAGAGGGGAAAAGAAGACTTACTTCTCTCCTAAAATTTGATTCATTTTTGTGTTAAGAAAAAGGAGAAAATACCACAAAAACATGTTTTACCTGTAAGAGGAGTTCGACTTTAAAGGTCTTAAAGTCTAACTTATCTAACATTTTAAATTCCATGTAGTACTCTAAAGAGCAGTGCTCAGTAGTTCCAGTTTGCAAGTAGGACAGTACAATTGACTTAATTGCAGCTGTTCCTATGAAAAAAGATTTGACAGGGCTTGGCCCGTAATTAACGGAGAGGACTGTAATTTTGCATACAATGCAGGCGTGAATTATAAACACGCTGAAGTCTAATCTTTCAAGGTGCTTTGTGCCTCGTCAGAGCTGTTTTTCATTCCCTGTTTTCTGGAGTTAATAGCTGCAATACTGTTGAGCATCTTGCAGTATAAGCCTAGAAGAGAGCAGTGTGCTTTCTGATTCTCACACTCATCATGTGTTTGAACACGATTAAAGATTTTTTTTCATCAAAATCTGACAGTTCTGCCCTCTTGTGATTTGACACTTGCACACAAGGCACAGAAGAGGGAAGCAGTGTGTAGGAGTTGAAAAGTTTGTTTGTAATTAAACTAGTTGCAATTCTTTCTGTTGGACATAGCATAATCTTAATGCAAAGTAATGTTTGTGGCAATTTTATACATCGCTCTGAAAACGACAGTAGAAGTTGTTCCAAAGTATAGTAAATGCTTAAAGACGTGAGTGTACATGTCTACTAATACATAGCATATGCGTGTAAATGCAGCAAAAAGAGAGCAGTAGCTCTACCTAATATATTACAATACTGTTGGACTCCTTCCACAGCTTTAAATGCAGTCATGATTTTATCCGACCATTTGGAAAGTGTGTGTAATTCATAACTCTCTCCTTTAATGTTAACGTTAATTCCTCATCTGTTGCCTCTGCAGGAATTGTTTTAAAGACAGTTTTAACGTTTGAAATAGTCACCCTATATATGATTCACCAGACATCATCTAGATCTCCTGGTGCTGTTTTGGGGTATTTCATTGTTTCTTAGTCCTCACCCCTCTTTTTTTTTTTTTTTTTTTTGGAAGTGACTTTTTAAAAGGTATCTCAACAGGAAAAAGCCAGAAGCGCCAGTGCTTGCCAGAAGAAGCTTGCTTCCCACCCTCTGCCTTACCTTGCGCCGGCGGGCTATAGCAATCCCGGGTGAGCCGGTGCTGCGGGGCGCGAGCGCTGCGCGGTGGCATCGGGGCTGCTGCGAGCATTCCAGCGCTCCCGCGGAACAATGAGCGATGGGCGCGCGGGCGGCCCGAGCCTATGCACCATTACGTCAGCGCCTTGCCTTATAAGGCGCGGTGCGGCCCCGCCGCGCTGCCCGGTGCGCTCCGGTGCGGCCGCTGCCTGGGCGGCTCAGCTTCCCTCAGGGCGGCTCGGCTCCCTTGGGCAGCTCAACTCTGGGCAGCTCGGTTGCCTCTGGGCAGCTCGGCTCAACTCGGCTCCCTTTGGGGAGCTCGGCTCCCTCTGGGCAGTTCAGCTCGGCTCCCTTTGGGCAGTTCAGCTCGGCTCCCTCTGGGCAGTTCAGCTCGGCTCGCTCTGGACACGTCGGCCCTGGGCAGCTCAGCTCGCCCTTGGCAGCTCGGCAGCGGGTGCTGGCTCCGGCTGAGCCCGGCACTGTGTGAAACTACGTTTGTCCCCAAGCTCAGGGCCACGAAGAATGTGCGGAAGGTTTGGGTTAGGGCAGTTCCTCTCCAGCGCTGATAATAAAGTCGTTACAAGTTGTTACTGATTGGGTACAATGTTTTCCACTTAGTCCCGCAGTCTAGAGTTTAAAAACGGAAAAACTAAATTCGAAATAATCTTGTTTAATTAGTAATTCTGAGGGAGCTTTTCCTGTTTTTCTTTTCTTTTTTTTTTTTTTTTCTTTTTTTTTTTGTCTTTTAATTTTATTATGACAAAAAATGCGACTTTAGCTGAACTCCTCTGAGGGGGGATATGAACTTTGAGCCTTCCTTTTTTTTTCTCTCTGTAAAGAGTCGGGGTCCTTGGAGGATAGTATTTTATTTCCTGATGATGTAACTACAAAACAATTCTCTTAAGTGATGATGGGAAGCCCAGATGAAATCTGATTTTTTTTTTTCTCCTCAGTGTTTTTTCTACAAACCCCATTCCTTTTTCATATGTGTGTGTTTCAGCTAACACAATTAAGGAGTCCAACCAACTATTTTTAGTAAGAAGGTCTTGAAGAAATGAGTTGTTTGTTTTAATATTTAGGAAAGAGGCAGAAAGCCAAAAAGTAGGCTTTAGATTGAACAACCTAAAATGTGTATCTTGTAGTCACTGTCCTTTAGTGTGCACCCTGAAGAAACACTGATGACAAAAGAAATACTGGAAATTGGTACAAAATTTGTTATTGAAAATCCACTAAGGTTTAACAAGATTCAGTGAAATAAACTTTTATGTTGGTAGGTAAATTAGACCATTGAAAGGCATTCCACAATACTAAAGTAGTGGGTGCATCCACAATAAATTTATTTGCAGCATTTTAATTTTAGTTTTCATCTCTATAGCTTAAGCGATTCTCTGCCTGCTTTTAGTGTGTTTTGCCATATTGAATGTAATGCTAACAATAAGGCAAGTTATTTATAACTTATTTGGGGGTGTTGTCTGTAGGTTTGAAGACAAATGGTGATTAATATGCTTGCATTTTATTAACTAGACAGACAGATATCTTCTAGCTATCTTGCATATATTTATGAGTGTAGCCTGAAACAGGTACTTATTCTTCAGTTGGAAAATTCCAGGCAACCCCTTGCATGGTTGCTGAGTAAAGACTTCTACTTCAGAATTCGGCTGCTTATTTGTATGAGTGATCCTGCTGTGGAGTCTTTGTATGTTTCTGAGAGAGTTCAGGTTTGGATGCCTCATCAGAAAATTTTCAATTTATTTAATACTAACCCTTCCCAAATGGTTTTGGAGATAGAAAACATCTTATTTGAATATACCAATGGACAGACCAGGATAATATTTCATTTGCTACTCTAGGGAGAGTTAATAATCAAATCCAAATAGAAACAAAATAACCTGTCTTTTAGCTAATATTGACCTATTCAGTTTCTTGGCTAATGTTTTTGGAGGCTAACAGTTTGTCTAGTTTTTCTCAGAAGTATTATGCCAATAGAGATAATTTGAAATAGAAGCTTGTCTAGGTGGCTTTGCTATGGGGAATATCTTCAGCTACAAACTCAGCCTTTCTGCTGGGACTGTTTAAAATGACAGGACAACTGCAGGTGCAAGGTACTAAGAGCAGGCTGTGGAGGAACTGCTGTATCCAGTTCTGATTTCCAGGGGGAGTCAGGGAATTTGTTCAGTGGAAGGTAGCTAGGAGTTAAATGTGAATGCATTAGTTTTTACATGTATGTATGTGTGTATGCAAGCATAACTATGTAAAATCTTAGGGGTGAGAATTTTGTTTCCATCCTGAGTTTGGTTTTTTTTCTGCCCTCCACTTTGCAATTGTTTTGTTTTTTTGCAACTTTCTCTTCACTTGCACACACCCTGTTTCAGTAGTCTATATGAAAATTGTCTGCATTTTTGTTCTCCCACATGAAAAAGTTTTTTTTTAGGCCATAAGCAGCTTTGAAGACGAGGACTCCTCAAAAGCTGTTAATCAAAAATTCATCCTCACAATCTAGTTCTGTTCTGGAATGGCAAGGAACACCGCTCAGATAGTACTGGTGATAAGTGTATTGGTACTCTGGGAACAAGGAATAGGGAATGCAAGTCCTTCTGTTTCTAAGTCTGTGTTTACATCTGCGGATGGCCAAAGTACAAACTCCTTGTTTCTTAATTAATTCCTCTCTGCAGTACAAAAATGCACATCTGTGACCTTCTGCAAACCATCTTTATCAAAGAGCATCAGCTGAGTGTGTAATGACCTGACTTCCTTCTCTTATATTGTTATGACTTAAGGGACATTGTACAGTGCTACCCAAGCCCTGTGAAGGGCCTGGAAATATTATTAAAAATTCCAAGTTCTGGACTGCTATAACATGAAAAGCTTATTTTTATCTGAGGCAATGAATTGAGTTGCAATGAAGCCTTCCTTTACTGCACTTTAACAGTTTCTTTCAGCATCTGTAGGTGGAATCCTGGCACTGGTGAACTACACCAAAAAGGAAAAAAAGAAAAGCTTTTGGGCAGACAGCTGTGCCTGTCTCATTCTCTATTGCTCCTTGAAAATGAATTCTGTTTCCTTAGTTACTACACATAGTTTTGCACAGAATTGGTGCATTTGCAAGTATTGTGACAGCAAAAGGAACTGTTGATTTGTAGAAATTGGAGACCAAAAGAATATCTTATTAAATCATCGATGCATCTCCTGTCAATGCAGGGCTGCTCTCTGCAGCTGCTTGCAGTGACTTTTTTCTAGTCTGCTTATCATTTTGTATTGTTATTTGTGCCCACATTCTTTCAGGATTTTACTTTAGTAAAATAGAAGCTGGGAAGATGGAAGATTATATGAGGCAAGGAGAAGATAGGACAAATAAGCTAAAAGACTTTGAGGCAATTGTTTAGACTTTATCTTAAACTATCTGAATTCCTCCCATTACTTCCATCCTTAGACTACTTCTCTTTCCTTTTTTTTCCCATGGCATTTCATAGCAGCAGTTGCAGTGTCCTTAAACCCATAACCTATCTTATTGCAGCATTTGACCCCTTCCTTTGGCCATTTTGTATCTAAGATAAATAAAGGAAATTAGAACTTGGGCCTCAGTTCAACAAAGCACTTAAAACATAGTCCTGTGTATTTTTGTTGAAAAAGGAAAGGACTTCAGCAGAAGTCTGATTTCAATGATAAATTGAAATGCTTGGCTGAATCAGGCTCTTGGTCACATTTACTTCATGTAGATACTGTTGAAGCTTGGGCTTTTGAAATTCTCTCTGGGGTCTAAATCTTTAGGTTGCTTTCATATTCCAAAAATAAACATCCGCTGATGTACAAATACTGTCTAAGATTCTATTAGTATTTTACATTACTTAAAACTGCTTTTTTGGAGGTGGTCTGCTTGAGCTTTGCATGTGATACCTGGAGAACTGAAACAAATGCGGAATTGACAAGTTGAATTTTATTGCCTTGCGTAAATGGGTTCTGATATTTAATGCTTTAATAAGTCACATGACTTCAAACATTTATGTCCACTGCGTGCTCAGTCTGTGAAATTTGTGGTAGTTTGGACATTACTCAACAGAAAAAGAACTACTCTAATTATTTTTTAGGTTATTAGCATCCTTCAAAAATTTTTTAATTTATTTTTATTGTTTCTTCTAGCGTTGTGTTTGATGATCTCTTAGATTTCATCCATAAAGTATTTTAGGGTTTCATATCCTAATGTTTAGATTAATTTCTGAATATTGCAAAGAGAAATATGAAGGTTATTTTGGTGTATTTACAGCCTGAAATATACTGACAACTGATAAATGCATGTGGAAGGCAAGGGCCAGAAGCAGGGGAAAGTTCTAAAGATAACATTCTTCAGATTCATGTGTCTTTTACTACGGACCATGGGCGGAAAGAGATTCATATCTCCATTACTCTGTGTTTTTAATTTTTTTTGGCAGCAGGGAGAAATATTTTTTCAAACTCTCCTATTGTTTACAGATTCCATTATTCTCCCTTTTTTGTTTTTGGCAGTTGCAAATAAAATTCCTAGCCAAATGTTAAGGATAATTAGATCCCTTTGTGTTGGGTGCTGTGTTGGGAAGTTGATGACTGCACCTCTCAACTACTAATGGCTTCTAAGGAGAACTTGCAAGTGCTTCATATCTGCTTTTTAGGTGGTTTCCTTTTGTATATGGGACCAAGGTAATTTTTTATGAAAAACACAATTTTTTGCATGGTAGAGTTTACCATGAACGAGGGTGGATAGAATTTAATTTGCATGCCTTGCCCTACTCTACATAAACTACAGTAATTTCACAATTATAACCCGCACCTGATTATAAGCCGCACACCCAGGTTGCAGGGAAGCCCATGGAATTTGTCCATAAATAAGCTGCACCGGATGAAAAGCGGTTTTTTGTTCTTTCCCTTTCCTTTTCCCTTTCCTTTCCTTTCTCCGTGCGGCAGGGTAGGGATGCTGCTGAGGGGCCAGGGAGTGGTGGCAGGAGCAGGAGGCTGCAGTGCCGGGGCTGCTCCTGGAGCAGGAGGGGGCAGTGCCGGGACCGCTGCGGGAGGGGTTAGCACCGGGGCTGCACCAGGAGCGGGAGGGGGCAGTGCCAGGGCCACTCCGGGAGCGGAGGGGGCCCAGCCACTCACCAGGAGCTGAGGGGTGGGAAACGCCTGTTGCCGTCTTCCCCGCTCACTCTGCACAGCTGCTGAGGGGCAGGGAACGCCTGCTCCCCCCATGACTCATACTTCTGCATTGGCAGTTCTCCTGAAATTGTCCATAAATAAGCTGCACCTGATGATTAGCCGCACTACTGGGGTAGGCTGGATTCTTCAATGAAAAAGGTGCGCCTTATAATCGTGAAATTACTGTATATATAACCAAGTAATCTTTCCTCCAGGATCAAACGAGATAATGTTCTTTAGTTCATTAAAGCTCTGTATGAGAGTGTATTTTAAGTAGTTTGGGATTGGAGGTTTGTTTTGTTTGTGATGGGTTCTGCAGTGAGATTTTTTTTATCAGCCCACCCACAATTGTGCCTGTCCAGTTGGGCTATTTCTGGAGGAACGACAGCCATTTCAGTATTAATGCAATAGCAAAAGTGAGTTGTAATCCTGTGAAGACTTAGGACCTTGGAAGGTGCTCAGTTTCATGTCTGTAAACATGCATGGAAGTAGAAACATATTTTAAATGTCTGTCTTTAGTTATTAGACTGCAGAAAAAATGACTCTACGTACTACTTTTCTTCATCAATTTCCTTTGAGTTCAGTTAAAGCAAGATTGTTTTGGTAAAACTTCAGAGAAGTAGTATGGCTGAAACATTTTGAGCCTCAAGTCTGACTCCACATTTATCCCTGTCTCTTTTTAAGGTATTAATCTAAATTTTGAGTTTAGTCATTTTATTCAGTGATCAACTCCTTTTCAGAGCAGCATAATTGTTTTTTGAATAAAAACTGTGCAGGTTTGTTGACTCAGCTTTTCATGCTGCCTTGGATTGAACATGGAGGATGTTCCTTGCAAAGCTTTGATGATATGAGGTGAAAAAGTAGATCAAGTTATTCCAGGCTCTCTTCCATATCATGCACCATCTCTTCCCTGATGCTTTTCTCTTCACGTCTGTTGTTCCTGCACTTGCTGGGTGATGCTGTTCCACCAGTGGCTTGGAGAGCAAAGCCCAGCACACAGAGATTTGGCATTCAGTGCATTTCTTGTGGGTTGCAGGTTTACAGGAGCCTCCTGAGGCCATTGGCTGTTGTGGGAGCACAAGCCTGTCAGGTGCACACTTAGGTGAATGTGGGCTTGAATGCAGCAGGGAGCTGGAAGAAGGCTCATTGGTGCCATTGATTTTATGCAAAGTGGAGCACAAAACTGTTATGCTTTTTTTTCTTTTTTGATGTTTAAGTAGAGAGAATCCAGAATTAAAATGTCTCATGAGGTCTACATGTCATTGTTATGATTCTGTTGAACAGGCTTCTCTTGCTTTCTACTGATTAACCCAATGAAAACAGAGCTTTTAAAAGAGCTTTTTTGAAAGGGAGTAAGGCAGTAGAAGAATGAATATGGATGCTAAGGAAGGCAAAATTTGCAAGGAGAGAAAGTATTTTTTTGTTGGACTGCCTGCATTAGCACAGTAAAACAGAAACAGGCTTGTAGGCCCAGAGGCCCTTCTTTGCATCTCTAGAGATGCTGCACCTATGCTACAAAATCTGTGTAATAGCAAACATGTTTTCTGTCTTGATAAATCTACCCCTTAGGATTCCTGGTAAGAAATACATTGAAAAAGGCTTTTCCTTTTCTCTGTAATTTCAGTAGCTATATGTTAGTTCCTGTTTAAAGCACAGTGCTTCAAGTTATTGGTGATTTTGGTACCTGTTCAAGGAATATGTGTTGAAATAACACAGAGGCAAATGTATCCTATAGAGACTGTTTTAGATTGCAGATTCCTAGGGATGTAATGTAGCTCGTAAAACTTTGATCCCTTTGGGATTCAGAATTGCTGAGCTATCTGATGGATTCATAGTTTAGAAATGTGACTTAGTTGTGTGGTTCAGTTCTCTGGTCTGGAAAAGTATTTACAGAATTTCTTGACCTCTTAGGTGTAGTCACATGTAGCTCTTTGTGTTAGTCTTACCCACAGCAGGTACTGTTCAAGGAGTCTCTTGGGCTTGGGGAAATGTCTTTAGCAGACCCAGACACTCCACAGCTCCAGAGTCTGCAACAAAAATTTTACAGAACCCTGGAGTGAGGAGGGGGAACAAATGCAAAAGGGTATTAATTTGGCTTTTTTACAGCAGCTGGCATGAGACGTATCAGCCTTAACAACTTTCAACTCAGCAATATTGAAGTTGTGTCATTATCTGGGAACACTTTTATTGATCTCATGTCTCCATGTATTATGTCAACAGGATGGACTATTACTAAGAAAGTCTTTTTGGAGATGAACTAAATGCTCGAATAACCTACAGCTTGCCTCATGCTTGAAAACTGAACTAAAACTCACAAAATGTGGTTTAAGGAAATTCTCTTCCAGCACCTGAAGGACAGGCAACATTTTCTTTAGTCCCCAAAATCTTATGCTCTTTAAAGTCTTCCCTGCAACCTTTCTCACTGCTTTATAGTCTGCTTCAATTTGTGGCGTCTTTTCGTTGTTGAGTACTTTATTTTTAACCTGTTTTGTTCAGTTACCTATTTTTAGTTGAAAGGATGAAGCTTCTGTACCTTTTAACATTGTTTCCCTGGGTAACTTGATTGAAAACATTTTGACAGAGTGTGATTTCTGGCTTCTACTTGCTCTGACAGTGAACTCAGGAGCTTCTAATATGAAGATTAATATTAATTAGATGAAAGATAGTTACAGTCCATAAAAATTGCACTTATAAAGTGTGTGGTCAGGATGAACTGTGTAGAATTGATTAAAGAGAGTAATGCATTGAGTTCTTTCTTGTAGTGATACAATTTCATGTACAGTAATTTCACACTCATAAGCTGCACCTGGTTATAAGTCGCACTTCAGGTAGCCAGGAAGACCACAGAATTTGTCCATAGATAAGCCGCACTTGGTGATAAGCTGCATTTTTAATTTGTTTTTTTAAACAAGGATCCATGTGCAACAAAGTAACGAGTTAGTAACAGAACCGCGGGAGCGCGGGGTTTGGTGTCAGCTGCTCAATTTGCAAACAGTTTCACAGACCGGCGCAGCCTTTAAATGCAGCCCCAGGCACCCGCCCTGTGCTGTGGGCCCCAGCGCCAGGCTGGCTGCGCGAAGCCAGCGGCGGCTCGCCACCCGCTTGCCAGTGGCTCCGGCTCTCCGCCCACCCGGCAACGGCTCCGCGGCAGCTCCCTCCCCGGCCAGCTCACACTTCCGAGTTGGCATTTTGCCGGACTTTGTCCATAAATAAGCTGCACCTGGTGATTAGCCGCACTTCCAGGATCAGTTTGATTGTTCAGTGAAATAGGTGCAGCTTATCAGTGTGAAATTACGGTAAGTGAAATCTGTGGTGGCCTATTCTACTGTGAAATCTCATAGTACATTCGATAATTGCTATTAATTTATCTTATAAGCAGACTGTAGTATTACTCAAGAAAAAAATAAACCAGCTAATTTCTTAAATTCTTTCAACAAGGGAACATAGACTTTAATACTTTAAAGGGGACTCCACAGAACAGTTTAAGCCCTGTTATTTACCCTCCTGCCCCCTCTGCAATAAATACAGAACTGCATGTATATGTAAATATTTGTGCATAACTAGCCAGTAGCAAGGACAGAGAAAATAGGTTCTAGTTACTGTAATGCAGTACTTATGATAGTACTTGTGCAGCCTTTCTGTGTTTAACTTAAAATGATAAGGAAATGTCTCGATTCCATTTATGATAAACAGAGGCCTAGAACTAGAAAGCTGCAAAAAACCAAGTATATTTTTGAATTCCTAATGTATGTTTTACTGGCTAAATCCAGATCTAGTTATGCATGAACTGTTGGTTTCATTCAAGTTTGGCACACATGAAGTTTGTTAGTTCTTTTCTGTTTTTCTATTTTAAATTGTTTTTATGTCAAATTTCCATAGTAGAGGGGCAGAGGCTATTCTTCCATAAAACAAATCAATCCTTAATATTGCTGCTGGATAATGAGGAGCATGCATGAATCCAGCACTACCAAAAGAGGAGGAGTTATTTTGCTAGAAGCCTAAGATGTGTCCAGAGTGACATAAGGTTATACAGAGCTTGACAAGAATAAACACTTTGAGAGCTATAAAATTGCTTTGACCTTGGGGCTTGGGAACCTAAGTGGAGCCTTAACTTTTTGCTATCTGTGTGTATGTAAATCAAAGCAAGTCATGCCCAGAAATGTTGCTAAGTATATTTTTCTCAGCAGTCAGTGTGATGGATGGTTGCAGTTCTTGGAGTGGTTGTGGTAGGCATAGGTATCCCTGGAGCAGAAACATGCATAGCTGAGGGCCTTGTGGAAACCCTTAGTGGTGGCTGCTCCTGGAGAGCAGGGTCTGAGTTGGAGGGAATTCTGGAGTACCTCCAGATCTGTTGGGAATCAATCTGAAAAGTTTATGCAGTTTTACACAAAGGAGTTCTGGGAACTTCAATGAACGATGATTCCAACGGATTTTGACTTCTTTTAGCTAGTTATTATTTAGAATTAATGACTGAAGGCTGTTTATGATACCTTAGCTTTAAATGATGTCCTGGTCTGTGTTCCAGTTGTATTGATGTCATAGAATTTGGGTCATTTAGTCAAACTTGGACTCATTTCTTTTGCTTCAATATTGGGCTTTCTTGGAAGCATTTTCTCTATTTTAGGTACTTACCAAAAGCAGTAAAGCTGCCCATTTTTGGTAGTGAATTCCTACAGGCTTCAGGGAATAGCATGAACGTAAGCAATACAAAAAGAAATGGGAAATCATGTGAGTGAATCCTTTTGCAATTTGTTTCTTTTCATAATTGCAGTATAGTAGAGGACGAAATCACCTTGTGAAGTTGTTTGGGATTTTTTTTCTTTAACTACTACACCAGCTATTAACAAGTTTTCTCTCTTCTCTTCTTGTGCTATTTTGTGCCTCTCTGTTTTTTATGTGTATCTAGGAGCCAAAACCAATAAAATAAAATTTAAAAAACAATAAGCTAATGTTGTTCAGGTGAGGTTCCAGTTGTCTTTGTCATATTGGAAGAAGAAAATCCATTAGTGGATTATTGGAAGGTGGAAGGAGGGCTATGTGAAGATGTCAACATCCAGTGGAGTGACTGGGAATTAATAGCTAGGGGTATTTTTAGCATTTGTACTGGAATGCAGGGAGGCTCATTGATTGCACTTTTGTTCCCTGAGGGAAATGAGAAAGGAAAGAGGTCCAGTATTGGGAAGTAATCTGCACAGAATTGCAAATGTGTGCTTTTCACTTAGACATTAATCTGAGTTTAGAAAGGAAAATGCCTGGGTGTTGCATTTCTGCATAGACTTACCTTGGAAATCTTGTGTTTCAAATAGGGCCAACTTGTTACTGTCAATTGCATGGCATTGAGGACAGAGAAAATGGTCACATCTTTAATAATAAAGAAAAATGTTCACTTTATTTTCTAGTAGAGCTTTGGGTTTGATTTTTTTTATCTGTCTTCATTCTTCTGACCCTGACATTGTTCTATCTCTCTCTCTATGCATAGTAATTTCTTACATGACAGTGATTTTTACTCAGCTGATAATAGAATCTTACTGTTTTTCTGGTGAATATTTGATTATTTTATTTTCAGTAAACTTTTATTCTCTTTTAAAAACTACTTCTTCATTAACCTGAACTATGAAAGCTGCTATATCTAAAACCCAGTTAGGTGACAGTCCTTTTTTAAGATTGTTTGTGTACATGGTTTTATGACATTTATAGGCTATTGCTGTTTCTACTTTGATGAACAAAGAATGTACTGGAAATGTGTTAATGTGCAACTTTTGAATGCAAATCCTAAGTTAAACACCTTCATAAGTCTTAAGCTATGGGTGTATTAGTACAAGCTGGAATTCAATATATGATTTCTCTCTTAGGAATAGCACTCTTTGGTGTTCTTTTGGCTGCTACTTTTTGGGCATATGCATTTTAAAAAGTTGCTTAAAGAAAACATTTTTTCTTTCCTGTTCATAGAAGCAGTTTGGGAGAGAATTTTATTCTGTTTTGTGGGAACATGTAAATTAAAATGAAGTTGGATCGTTTTACGTGATTTTTTGTGAGACTAGTTTGGAAGAAAATTGTGATTCTGTCTGCTTTGTAAGTGCTACAGCACAAGGAAACCATGAAGGAGGGCACCACTCTTGAGCAGCTGAGTGGTTCAGACTGAAAAGTGCTTGGGCTTCTGAATTCTGTGTTTCACAATGAGCATGCTCACATGTTTTGTTACTTACAAAGAAATATTACATCATCTTATTTGCAAAGTCACTAGGCTATAGCTGTCTTTACATCCAACAGAGTTCTCAAGTGGGGTATCAAATACATGCATTACATAATCAGAACAAAGCCTTTATTGGTTGATTGTACCCTTAGGGTGGATGCTGAATGGTAGTTGCATATGGAAGACATAATCTTGCAGAATTAACCATTTCCTAACCATCCTGTAAACAGCTATGAAGTGAAGTAATAGCCTGAGGATAGGATTCACTTGGGAAGGTGTAGCTAAAGAAAATAAGATTTTAAGTTGGTTTAATGAGATCATCATCTTTCTGTAAATGCACTTAAATGTATTGAAACCTACAGAAAGAACCAGAAGAGTTTTATGGATATATTTATAGACTCATCTGCTGCACTTTGATGTGGTGTAATTCCTGTTGTTAATGAATTCAGAGGAGGTAGACCAATTTCCACCTAGTCTGTGGTTTTAATTTATTGGAAAATGATCCTCTTAAAAATACTGGATTTTTTTTTTTTAATTTTTTTTTTTGTTATGGGATATTAAATTTGTCTTTCTAAGCTAATTTAATCACTTTTTGGAGTTATTCACTTGTTAAGGACCATATGTGAAAAACATGTGTCTGGTGACTTTAATTGGTCCAGTTCAGAACTGATCTGGTTTTTAATAAGACCTTTTTTTGTGAAAGGTATAATATAGAGCTTATAAGTCTCAAGCTACATGAAAGTGATACCAAAGTTTGGTCTTTCATTGATTGTTGTGCTATTTTTTGTAATCTCAGTCTAGTTTTAATGAAACTGTATTTCATAAACCTTATTAAATAAATTAAATAAGTAAGGTAAGTCCTTACTCTGTGGGCAATGATACCACATTAAAATAACAAAAAAAAAAAATGCAAAAAAACCCCCCACATTAAAAAATCTGAGCTTTATGTTATGATGATCTGTGTGTGACTTTGTCTTAATGCAGTTTTTATTTGTGGCTTCAGGGTTTAATTGCACTGAACTTTCAAATTAAAACTGTTAGTCAGCCTTTGGGTATGTGAACTTTTTAGGCTGGAAGATGTTTTTGAGGGAGAATGCTGACTGAACCCAAGGCCATGGGTTTTGTTCCTCTCTTCCCTCTTGTGCTGCTTGCAGACTAAATTAGGTTCCGGTATGAGTAATCCATCAATATTGACTTTGCTTTTTAGGTACATTTGTTGAAGAGTTGGAACTTGTTGACAAGTCCTTCTTGTTACTGTACTTATCCTAACAAATCCTTAGAAATAAAAAAATTGATTTGGTCATTTCACAGAATCCCACCAGTTCTTTACCACATCAGTTTCAGATGGACAATGCTCCTATAAAAATCTTGAAACAAGATACTGATTTTGGAAGTGTTGGCCTCAAAATATTCTCCTTGATCCTTCAAGGACCACTGAGACAGAAGTGACAGAAGTGAAAAGCAAGGCATGTACTGCAGAATTTAAAACTTCCTTGTGTTTTTGTCCAGTCACAGCAGACAGTGTAATTCTTTGTTTTTCTTGGAAATGCACACCCGCGACAGAGCACGGATGAGCACTCAGTAGACTTAATAAAGCTAATGTGCAAATCTTTGTTTAATGCTAGCTGCAGCTGTTACCCATTGGATGGGCAATAGGTGATGTTTAGCATCCTATCAACTTTTGCTTTCCTTTTACTTAATAGCAGTTCTGTTTAGAAAAGTGGAGAGGGGAGAGTTGAGTGGAGAGACGAACCTGTGTGACATTTTATTCCTGATAGTTATTCATGTCGGTATCTTTCTGTTTCAGTCTCCCAATGATATTTGCACCAGTGATGGAACAGATATTGGGACAAAGGATTACTAGTTAATTTTCAGAGTTAAATATACATATGACTGATGTGTTAAGGAAAACACTACCACAATCATCCTCTAGGTTTTGGTAGGAACGGATCAGCCTGTAGGATTTATTTTTTTGACAGTGGAGCTTGCCACATGACCTTTCTGCTTTTTGGCTTTTCTGAATTAATCCTGAGTACTACTCAGAAACGTAAGGAAAAGCATAATTCTACATGAACTGCAGTCAGTTTCGTAGGACACCTTGGAAGTAACAAACACGTCCAAGAAGAATCACTCTATAACAAAACTGTAAATAAAAGCAAGATGTGCTGGATAGTTCCCATTCTTAGCATAACCCATGTCTTTAAGTAATTAACAGTGGCTTTGCAAAATTGAGAAAATACCAGGTGGTGCCTTTCTGTTGGTTTCATTACGCTCTTGAGAATTTAAATGAAGGTAAAAGGTAATTCTTTAGTCTCTGATTATGCAGTTTAGGTAATTTTCTGACATTGAATATATGGTTCTCTCTTTTTCCTTTGGAAATCTCTGTCTGCATCTCCTCACATTAAAAGCAAACCAACAATCAAAAAACTCGAACTAAACAAGAAAAAAACAACCTAAAAACCTGAAATCAAGGAACCAAAGAAGTGAAAACCAAAACCAAGAAAAGAAAAGATCAAGTCACGTAGTAATTGTGCTGATAATCTGCTGATAATCAGTGCAAGAGCATCAGACAAGAAAATAATGAAGTTTTATTTTAATTCAATTTAGTTTAGTAGCACTTTTTATTCCATGAAACTTCTCTTGAAGGTAGCCAACATATCTGCCTTCTGTGCTGTTTGTCATTGAGCAACTCCTTTTGGAAACATCTGATTATTTTAAACCTGTTTAAAAAATTTATTTCTCAGTGGACTAATTACTCCTGTTTAATTGTACCAAGGTAACTGCTCATTTCTCTTTTAGTGGATAACATCCATTTTTTCCCCCTCCATTCATCTTCTACTCTTTTTTTCTGCCCACCTTTCTAAAGAATTATCTGCATCATTTTAGCTTTTCATGGTCTTCTCTTGACATAGAAAACAAGAGCATGTATAGTGTTATAGATGTTCTTTGAAGTGTACTACTCTGGAACTGTGAAGTGTGTGCCCAAGCTGACCCAGAGAAGCAGGAGAGAGACTGCAAACCACTAGTAAATTGAGCAGTGAATTTACAAGACAAGATTGTTGGATCACCAGTGTTGATGCTTGGGTAAGCGATTCACAAAGGAATCTTCCATCTGGAAACTGAAAGGAGAAAAAGTTTATATAAGGTGGCCTTTAAAAAAAAAAAAGTAAAAAAATTGAAAAAAATTGCTTCTCCAGTACATGGCTGCAGCTATATATTTTGCAGCATGAGTCATATATAGCTTTATAGTCCTGCATTCCCTTGCATAGGAGGAATAAACTTTTGAGAAGAGGAAGTTAAGAGAAAACACAAGTGTGAACAACTGCTAATGGTGCTCTCTCTGGCTCCATTCAGTCTGCCATTCCATCATACTTGAAGGGGGTAATTCAGAGATTCCTTTCTTGGCATATAAGTGGCAACATATGTTTGAAACAGTGAGTGGAAAATGGAGGAAAAAAATGACAGGCATATGGCAATAGGAAGGCAAGTAAAAATTTGTTGCCCTAATGTTAGCCACATAATTGGTACACTTAACTTCTGAGGGACTGATTTATTTAAAGACAAAAATGTATGCACCATTTATTCAGGTTTTCTATACATGGCCTTCATCTTACAGTGCCATCATAATTTCTCTGCTCTCTGAGGGAGTAGAGGGTGATAGTAGAGGTTCAGAGCCTCAGCCAAGAAATAGAGAGGCAAATCTGGATGCAAATAGACAAACCAACCTTCATTCATATTCTCATTTTAAAAGAGGAAGAACTGAAACCCCCCTATATTTTAATATTCAGTTTTGTGCCTTTTTTTTTTTTTTTTTTAATATATATATTGAGTTAGCTAGAATGTTTATGGCTTAATGCAACATAAGATGTACTGCTTGATGAATAGAATAGCTGTCCTGGAAACAGGCATCATCCAAAATAGTCTTTCCAATGTGCAGTACATGCTGAGGTAACCTACTGACTTTAGTTAAGGGTTTCTAGCCACGCATACATCTGTGCACAATTGTAAGCAAAATGCAGAATCTCAAACTGTATGTGATTTGGAGAGAATATGGGTAGGTCTTTCTGTTTCCTTAGTTAATTTTGCTTCCTGAGTTGAATAATTAATTTCAAGGGAGAGTGTTGGAAAGGTCAAGGTCAAACCTGGTCATGTAGAGCTTCTGATGACATGTAAAATGTGTGTTTAGGAATGTTCTTTGGCCTGAAGCTGAAAACTACAATCCAAATAATATATTCTCAAAAATGCTTAGGAAGAAATCAGTCTGGTTTTTTCTACTGAAAAATGCTTTATCAAAACCCTGGGAGAATGTTTACCACCACATTTGCCTTCAGAAATGTGGCCTCTTTTCTGAAGAGTGGTGAGGCCCTTGCAGAAGTGTAACTTGGCAACTGATTGGTCTTGTTATGGCCCTTATTCCATGGGGATCTTAGTTCTTGCATGGAAAAGGAAAATTGACTAAACGACATTTTAATTTCATTCACTCTCCTTTCCGACCTCTTCTGGCTCTGGGATTTTATGGTCTAGTGATTTAATTTTGAGATGCTAAGTCTTATGTGAGATTATAAGTACTGGTAAATTGATTGCATTATGCTAGCAATTGTAGCTTATTCTGGGCAGTGAAGGGCAGATGCCTTACCAATCTTATTTAAATTCAGAAAGTATGCTGTGTTAAACTTCTAAAAATAGATAAAAAGCCAACTCTGGCTTTTTAAAACAACAAAACAATGAAAACAGCCTCCATAATTAGTGTTGTGTTAACAAGTAACATACTGAAAACTCTGGAAATCTGAGCTAGTATCTCTACCAGAGTAACAGACATCACAAATACTGTCAGCAAAATGAATTTTAAAAAATGCATTGAAAGGAAACCTATTTATGCTGTTCTGGTAGTCACCCATGTTAGCAAAAAGCCAGGAAAATGCATCAGAAATTCATAGAAATCTTTGGAGTTTAACAGGAAGAGAAGAATTTCTAACTATGTAGTGAGAGAAACCTGCGCAACAAAAATTATTGTGCTGCTTGTATGGGAAGAAAGGGGAGACATTTTAAAAGAAGCTTTAGCAAAATTGTTAAATATTTTCTATTTGGTAGCTTCTATATGTTTTATTTTACTTACAAGCAAATGCATTCAATTGGCCTGTAATTTGTTTGTGTTATTTTGTTTGATAGTTGGCTTTTTAGTTTAGTAAATTGAATTTGATGGAATCACTTCCATGCAAGCAGAATCCTGGAGATGTGCGGATGAAAGTCAGAAGGGACAAGGACATGTATCCTTTCTATGAGTCCCTGCCTCCTCATTATGCATCAGTTTGAAGAGTGCATTTAGAGAGGCTTGGTCCTTCTGCTGCTCTGGTCAAGCTTTGGTTTCTGAGCAGCTAATGGTTAAGGTGAGAACTACATTTTGTATCATAAACATTTCAGCTGATTGGAGTTTTTCCTTTGATTGGCCATCACACCAGCATAAAATGCTGTGAGGATTTGTCATTTTTGAGGAAGAGCTTTTTGCTTCAGTAATTGGCTAAAACATACAAACTGTGACCCACTGTCAGGTGTCAGAAGGAAATTAGTGCATGGCTCTTATGTTGTTGTACTCCACCACAATGTTACTGTAATCTCACGGTGTGCCATCTTTATAATATGAGAAACTAAAAATGGTTTGTACAGCTTTTCAAAGCAACAGGGTTGTTTGCCTGTCTGTGTGCCATGAGTGGCAGCTATCCAGTAGAAGGGCAGATTTCAAAGTGAGGCAGGTATGGGCTGCTTGCTGGGTATGGAACACACATAATTATTTCTTGTGAAATGCTAGCAGTGAGTTTATCCTTCTTCCCTTTCCTTTTCTTGACTTGAACAGAAGTTACACTGTTCCATTTTACTTCAATCACCATACAGCAAATGCTGGAGGAGAGATGGTCACTGCTGTCATCCCCACCTGACTGAAGGTTGAAACCTGTGCTTTTATGCCACCTATCTTTAGATAAGATCCACCAATATCTTTTCTTTTATAATAAAATTACAAATCCTTCTCTAGCTCAGTGGAGCTTTAGGATCCTGTTCTTACCGGGAGTACTGGCAATTAGTTGCCCTGTAAAAAGTCACTCTTGTTTTTACTGAACTATTAGCTTCTGGATATTTGAAAAGAGCTTCATGCAGATGTGTAGCTCTGACTTCTACATGTCTGACCTGTGCTGGTGCACAGCAGTGGGTATGAACTGTTTTGAGTGTAGTTGTAAATTGAATTGCATTTGGATATCAAGGTGGGGTTCAATCTGCTTTTATTAATGCTGAGAAGATGCGATATTCTCTCAGCTGCTGCTTGTAATAGTAGATTTGAGCGTCATCAAAATTCTTCATATCCTTTTATCCAGTGTCATTGGAGTTGCTTTTTCAGTCTCAAATATAAGCTGTGTTGGTTTACTGTACTGGGATGATTTTCTTCTATGGGTCCTGGGGATCAGTATTCTTGTTTACTTCCCCATCCTGTCTGGAGTGCTGATGCTGTTGTAGATTGTTTTCCATGTTGAAATTTTGCCTAGAGATGATTAGGAATTGCATACTCTGGAGAGCTCTCTGAGTAAACTAAAGAGACAACACATCTAATGCTTTGGGGGTTTATTGCAAATTGTAATTTGAAGTTTGTAAATATTCTAAGAGGACGATGCAACATGATTAGACTAGAGATCCTATGTAAATATTTGGGCTTTAAAGTCTAGAATGTCTTCTGATGTTGTTTTATACCATTTCCTTTCAAGCAGAATGTTTGTATGTTTTTAAAAGATGTAAACTCCTAAGATGTTAGCTTATTAATGTGGAGAAATTAAGCTGTGCAAAAATATCTTACCTGTATACTAGTGAAATAAATATTTCCACAACATAAATAGATGACAGTAATTGAAACCTAAATGCAGTTGAGATTATGGTCACCAGGATGGGAATTTTACATTCCCTGTCTGGGAATAGGCATTACAATCTCCCTTCTCTTTGCTTCCTTCTGACAATTCAAAATATCTGAATTTTTTCATACTGATTTGTGTGTATTAAGGGTACCAACAACAGCCATTACTATTTCATAGTGACTTGGAAGCAGAGTATAAAAAGATCTGTGGAGCATGTTAGGACACTCGTTCTAGCACAATATCAGGACCCTTGGCATACAATGCTTAACAGAAGTGTAGGAAGCAAACTGTAGGGTAAGCGTGGACAGAATAATTTTTTCTATAATGTCTCATTTTGCTTCCTAATCAGAAATACGTTTATTTCAAAACAATATTTTTTCCTTCTTTTTCATGCATGCTGCTGAATACTCAGAAGCAAGCATCAACCATTTCAGTGCCTTTGTTTTGCATCTAAAGGCTCAGCAGAATTTCCTAAACTTTTGGGCTTAGAAATTTCTGGTTGAAGTGTCATAATCTCTTATCAGTAAAAGAAACAAGCTTTTGATTTTGGAGTTACCCTGTTTTTATATTAATAGAAGCTTTCTTTTTCCATAATGCAAGGTAAAGTAAAGAACAGTTCCTTCGCAGCTCCTTCACTCTCCATTCATGGTGCTTTGTGTGTGATGCATTTGATTGTGTTCTCTCTTAGCATAGGAAACAAGAAATTGTGCAGAGAGAGTAGATGAGCGAATGTATAAGTGGGTATGGAAATTTCACTGGCTATGGACGTTTCAGTTGAAAGGTGGAAAGCAATAAAGAGCATCAGATGTTCAAATCCGGGAAAAAAAATGCATCTCAAAATACGTATGAGCAAGAATATAAGCATATATATGTGTATGTGTATATATATGGACTTAGGTTCATCTACTGCATTAATGTCAAATTCCCAGAAATGTGGTGACAAGAGAGGACCGTTTTAGCTCATGTCAGGACAATGTGCTTTAGTAATTTCTCCATCCCTGGAGGGCTTATTAAATACTAAACAAAGTGTCTCAGAATATAACTGATGGAGTGTTTTAAATTATGCCCTTTCATTTGGCTCTTGGCCAGCTGCTCATTGCACTGGGCTGTGGCAAACAAAACCTGTAATTTACACTGACAGTATCATGCAGTTTGCTCTGCAAGCTTCTCAACTCAGAACTTTTATAAAGTAAACATTCAAACAAACCTCAGGTTCTTAATGTAAACACATTTTTGTAACTCTAAACTTGGCCAAACAGTTAAGAATCAAATAGAGATTGTATTTTTTCCCTTCCCATGAAAATGTCATTATATATTTTTCCTTTCCTTTGCTGATAAATGGGGATATCTCTACATGAGTAATGAGGAAAGACAGCAGTAATCTAAGAACCTTTTTTCTTTCTCACATTTCTTTTTTCTTTTTAAGCTGTGTGGCGTTGGCACCAATTTCCTGTTTTATTTTTTACTACCAAGTGTATCCTAGTGAGGACTGACACAAATTCCACCATACATGGCGTATCTGCATATCACATTCCACTTGGTCCAAACTCAGAATGCAAAATACAATTTAGTGGACTCGTGTATATATATATATGTATGTATGAAATGTATAATTTTCAGATATTTCTGTGATTTTGCTGTTTGCCTTACTTTTTTCCCAACTTAATGAATTAATTTTCTTTCAAGAGTGTGTTTCCTTAAAACTGAAATGTGAAGTCTAAATGTGTAGGCAGAAGTAGAATGGTAAGCAATCTGAATGGGCAGATGCTTTAGATGTGAAACAGATAAGGTGGGTCAAATCCATTGGTTAATACCTGCACAGGAGGGAGAAGTACAAGAAACTGTGCTGCAAGTGATTGTGATGTAAATAAAGAGCCCAGTACAGCTTTATCCTGCACATTGCACAATCAAAGAGAGGCTATGGAGAGGAGTAGTGACCTAGCTGCGTTATCTACAAGTCATCACTTCTGGAATGGGATTTTAGTGTGTGTTAGGATGCCTGTCTTTAGTCACTTGAGTGGTGCTATATTTCCTTGAACACCACTGGGATCTTGGGCACCAGCCCCAAAGTGGAGACATCTGAATGCAGTCCCCCACTTTAGATCTATAGGCTAAATTTTGCCTTTAATGCCAAACATGGAACAGAGTTCATTTTTAGTTTCTGAACATAATTTACAGCTACACTCAAAAGCAGAGAGGGGACATGAGCAGTAGGAGCACATGCTAGGCTTACTAGAAGGTGACATGATATACCAGCCATAAGATCATCTTGTGTAAGAATGGAGAAACCGTAACATAGTCTGAATAGGAAGAGAAGGTTGGGCTTCTTTTTGAGCTGCAATCAAAACTACTTGTTTTGCCATCATGTCTATAAAAATATGTACTCTTTGTAGAGCTGATGACAAGAACAGAAAAAGAAATAGAATTGAATGATTTTAATATGAAGGACTGAAGTATCTGAGAACAGTTGGATCAAATAGAATGAACATAAAATTAAAGAAACCAATGCACAAAACTTGCATATGAATGTCTGCTTAGTATATACTTTATGAAGTACAGTAATTTCAGAATTATAAGCCGCACATCTGGGTAGCCGGGTAGAGCAGGGGATTTGTCCATATATAACCTGCACCCAAATATAAGCCACATTTTTTTTTTTTTTTTTTTTTTTTCCGCATGGCAGGGTGGGGGTGCCGCTGAGGAGCCAGGCAGTGCCGGGAGGGGGAGTGGCAGGGGCCCAGCCACTCACCGGGAGCTGAGGGACAGGGAACACCTGTTCCCATCTTTCCCGCTCGCTCTGCGCGGCTTCTGAGGGGCAGGGAACACCTGCTCCGCCTGCGGCTCGTACTTCCATGTTGGCAATTCACCCGAAATTGTCCATAAATAAGCCACACCTGATGATTAGCTGCACTGCTGGGGTAGGCTGGATTCTTCAATGAAGAAGGTGTGGCTTATAATCGTGAAATTACAAAATTTACAAATTCCTCTAACATGTAGTTGTTTGTGCTCTCTTCCTTTATGTATTTGTTCGGAATGCAATGACAGTGGGTAAGGCTTGGCACCTGTAATGACTTGCAGCATCATCATTCCATTTTATGCAGGAAAGTGAGGGGTTTGTGTTAAATAAGGAAGCACTTCTTGAGTGTTACATTGCAAACCATTAGCTTTTCTTTCCCACTGCAATTATAGCAGCTGAACAAACAAAATAACATGAGAAGTTTCTTAAATAAATAAGGTAGATGTCTGGATGCTACAAGGAAGTAGAATGGTGTTCAAATGGTTCAGGATGGTTTTTTTCTGCATTCCTGATCATAGTTGTGTTGGGATCTTGTGTTGGGATCCAAGTATTTCTCTATCCTAATTCTTGAAGATATTTTAGTATCTTAAATATTCATCATATACATTTTGTCTACCTGCTGTTTTATTTGTGTGCATTCATTTGAAGAGGATTTGTGATACATTCTGTCCAGCATTTTTTGAGAGAAACGTAATTAAAGATATTTTTAGTATTTTTCTTTTAAAAACAAACAGCCTCTCCCTTTCTTCTTGGAGGTAGGAGAGCTCTACTTCATTCTGAATAATTTTTTAAAAGCCTAACTGTTCCCTTAAGCTCAGCATCTTTATTCCTCTCCCCATTATTTTTATGAACTGCTGCATGCCTTATTTCATTGGGAAGTCTGGCTGCAGCTCCCTAGGAGGATGAAGGTTGCATGCCTGAGCTCTTTTCAAACTATGACGCCACATGCTAGTACTTACTTCTTTAAAATTTGACTAAACGTTTCATTATAGATATTTTCAAGAGACTTGTGCATAGGTTCCCATGATCTCATTCTTTGATTTTTAGAAAGAAAAGAAGGAAAAAGTGAAGGCTGTGATATTCTACAGCTATCCAAATATTCAACTTTGAAATGGCAAATCAAACTTCTGATATTGCTTCTTCATTTGGGTTCAATAAGGATAGGTAGCTGTTTGTAAAAGCAGCATGATTTGCTGTGGAAAAAAGGTGGCTCTTTGTACAGTGAAACTGAATGAGTAATGGAAGTTTGTTTTGTGACTGGGTTTGTTTTATTGTCCAACAACATGCAGGCTACCAGGCTTTCCACACTGTTGGGAGGAACACAAAAGTTTTCTGCAACATACTCTTATCGAGGTCAAACCTGCAGTAGACATTGACTAATTCAGAAGATTCTTTCTTGCATTTTAGTTGAAGTTAGCTTATGGATGAAAAAATGGGATGATGATGGATAGGCGCACAGGCTAAGAAACTCAAAATTGGCCTTTATAAATATGTGTTTCAAACAATTGTATGTAAATAGTCAAACTCTCAAGGGCTTTTTTATGCACATTAAAGAGAAACATATCCATACTGGGAGAGGGGTAAATGAACTGCTCTAAGCTCAGCTAGTCTTGCTTCAGTTCAGATACTAGGATTAACAGGATAGAACAGCAAAGGTTTGCTTGAGGACAGGTGGGGGAGGACAGCAGACTTGGCACATCATTCTGCTTTTTCCCTCAACTGGCTGGAGACTTTTGTGTTCACCAGATACATGCCAATTCTCTTCTTCACTATAGTTTCTTTTCTTGTTAAAAACTAGTGCTGCTTCCCATTTCCCTGTCAGCTTTAAGGACCCACTAGCTAACAGTTCATCACTTTTTCATGCTCCGGCCACCCCTCTGCGCCAGAAGCCCTGGCCTCACCCCCGGCATGGGCAGCTCCGGCTGCCTCGCTGGCGGCTCTGAGTGCTGCGCTTCACCAGGGGCTCCGCGCTTCGCCAGTGGCTCCGGGTGCCGCATTTCACTGGCGGCTCCGGCATTCCCCCTATGTGGGCAGCTCCGGCCACTGCACAGGCAGCCGAAGCAGTCGGCGCCAGGGAGAGGAGTGCCAGGGCCCGTGGCACGGGGAGGGCACCTGGGGCTGCGTTTAAAGGCTACGCTGATCTGTGAAAATTGTTTGCAAATTGAGCACCTGACAGTGTTCTGTTACTAATTCGTTACTTTGTTGCACACGGACCCTCGCTTCCAAAAAAAAAAACAAAAAAAAACGAGTGTGCCTTATAGGCTGGTGGGCCTTATATATGGACAAATTCCGTGGACTTCCCAGCCACCCGGAGTACGCCTTATAACCCGGTGCACCTTATAAGTATGAAATTACTGTACTTAGATACTGTTTAGTCCCGGTAAAGTGCTAGTTAACTTGTTGTTTTGTGTTGTACAAATTTGTTTGCGTTCAGATGACTTTACAGACACTTTCTCCATAAAGAGTCTAATGAAAAAACCTCCTTGACTTCCAAAATACTGGAATCCACTGCTGTCAATCAGGGACAAATACAAATAAAAAAGAGATTGTAACAAATGAATGTTATACTTCATTGTTCAGGGGAGAAAGGTCTCCAGATTCTGATTTCAGCCTTTAGTGTTATTTTGGATTGATGATCAGTAGTCTAGCATTTATATGATTATCTATTTATATATGTGCTTCAACTCACAGAAGGTCTGGATATGCTTTTACACAGTTAAATACATTTCTCTTGGTTGGCTCCACTTTCCTGCTTTCCTTTTTTTGTTGCAGCTGCGCATGTTCTCTAATTTTGATTTAAGTACTTATCAATAGTATAATCATATTTCTCTGGATGGTCTTCTCACATAGTTTTGAAGTATAAAATCCCATTCTATCCATGGCCATATTTACAACTGGACAGACTAATTTTTATGTTTGACTCTTGGTATTGCATATGAGCCTTAGCACCCTTGTTCTTTGACTGTTTGATTTGTAGTTGGCTTTTTAAAAATTCTGCGTGTTTGAAATGCTCTTTGGTTAGACAGAGCTTTGCTATTTTCTGTCAAACTTCATTAGCTACTTAAATTCTTTATTTCCAAGAATACAGAGTTTTAATGATTGCAACTCTCATTGGTGCTTCATCCTGAACTGTGCTTGCATCTTCACCTGCCAACTTTCTGTTGAATTTAAATAGTCTTCGTCTTAATTTTAAGCTTAAATACCAGTAGCCTGTTTTTGTTTTATTTTAGCTAAAGTTGTGCATCCTATTCCAAGAGTCTTCCACAGTCTAATAAAACTGAATTATTTCTTTCCGCATAATTCTCTCAACTTTAGGAAATACAATTGTAATGCCAGAACCTGTGCTTTGGTACTAGAACTATTTCAATGATGTAGCCATGCAAACAGTCTTGTTGTCAGGTGGCTAAAAAGCTATTTTTTTACCCCAAGCACTTTGAAAATTGTTGTATATGCTGTTATTTTTATCATGAACAGCTTCTTCTCAGTTTTCTCCAAGAAATTCTCTGGATATCTGCTGTGTATCATAAAACCACCTGCCTTTGCATTTAGTAATCAGAATACCCAAGGACAAGGTTGTGTATACTGTTTTAAGATCTTTGCATAAGCAGCCATTAAATGACAGACTTTAATGAAATGCTAGCAGTGAAATCTGGTATTATATGGAATTAGCTGAATTTTAAGATTGGTTGCAGACAAGAAATTTAGACCAAACTAATCTTAAAATTCGATAATCTTTACAAACATATGTGGAAAACAGGCTGATTCATGTAAAATTTTTTTTATGTTATGCAACTCGTAAAAGCTCTGTTTGAAATGCCTTCTTTTCTCTCTTTGTATTGGTATATCTACTTTTCTTACTTTGCATCTGAAGTTAATACAGAGATAAAGGAGGGGGGAATTCACGGAGATCAGGATCTTGAACATAAGATATGTTCCTTTGATGAAACTATTGAGTTACACACCATGCTGTTGGATATTTGCAACAAATGATGCATTCCAAAGTGGTATTACAAATCTTCTTGTCCTCGAGTAAACAGAGGGCTTCAAATCTAAATCAGCTCAGCATTTGTGCCTTTCAGTAGGTTCAGTTCTGTGTATTTCAGTCTAGGCCAAATGCTACACTGGGGGAGACCTAAAGCACATACAGATGATCACAGTAGTTTTAATTGTCTTTTCAGCAGAGTTGAACTGTGTTAACTCAGAGTTTACTCACTGCTTCTTCATTCAGAGCTAGTGTTGGCTGCTATGTTGTGTTCAGAGACCCAGAGAAAACTGGGTTCTGAAGCAAAGACAATCTATATAGGGTTGATATTTCAATAAGAGTTGTGGATGACTAGCAATTAATAACATGGATTTATGGATGTGGTGCTGTGTTACAGTGGTGAAGCTTTGATAAGCATGTTTACAAGGTCCTTGGAGTTTTAATAGAGTGGTTTTCATTAACTTTATGTATAACCTATATTTTTTATTGGCTATACTTAAACCTAGCCCATAAGGATTTTGGAGGTTTATAGCAAACTTAAAGATATAAAAAGCTAAGTAACTTTATCCAGTGAGTGTGTTTATCCAGATATGTCATCAAACTTCTCAATTTCCCTTTTAGAAAGCCATTTAGGGACAGACTGACTCATTCTCCTGTCTGACAGAACACAAAGACATCCAGAGTATAACTGGCAAGACTGTTGAAAAAAAAGGGAGAATTTTAGGATTTCAGGGAGTGGGATGCTTCTCAGTTCCTCAGTTGAATGTAAGATGAAATTTTGAAATGAGAAACAGGTAAAATGTTATCTAAACATTTAATAAATGATGTCCCAGTTTCCTGATGACTTAAACACATTTTAATTGTAGTAAATTTATACATCAGAGTAAGGTTTACAGTGCTCAAAATTTCCTGGTAACCCTGACACTTTTAGCAAACAAGTCAGAGTGAAGGGAGAGGAGGGTGCTTGGTCTTCATTTCTACTAGGTTTTATTTCCTTTTCTACAAGGTTCTCTGCTTTTGTTCAGACTGTGAGGAGGGAGGCTAGCATCATGTGTAAGGAAGTGCAAGTGAAATGGTAACAATTATGGATGTACTGAAATGGAAGGTAGTTCGAGAAAAGCAGAGTTTCATACCTATTAGTACCTGATAATATTTGTGGGACAGTGGCTTGAAGATGCTGTGAATCAAAGTGCTGAGGCTAAGGAATTTCCCAGTAGCATATAAAAGCCAAAGACCTTGACTGCTTTTAAAAGTGACTTGGAAGGTATTGTCAATTAAGTAAATACGGCAAAGAGCAGCTTTAGTGGTGTGCTTTTGCCCTAAGTTGAATGCTTTCTCTGCTGAAGATGCTCAGTGGATCTTGGTCAGAGAATGAGAGCAGACCTGTGCAAGGTATATCTCATCAAGCTCATGTACATATTTAAAAAGAATCTGGATTCAGTGAGTTTCCCTTCAACGCAAAGGCAGAGTCTGGGAGAAGGTAACTGGTGCTAGGCCAAATCTGGCAGAGTAATTTCAGTGTTATTGTCCCTCTTGTACTTTTAATCTGTTTTGGGGAGGGGAGAGGAATAAAAGTTTTCTGTGGCAGTACGCTTCCCCTGGCATGTCTCAGTAGTCATCAAACTCCCGGGTTTGGGCTTTTTATCTGCTTGTTGCTGTTCTTGATGACCAGGTTATGGTTCAAGAGTCTTTAGTGCTGGAGCCTTCCCTCTTCAGAATGTCTGTGCAAGCTTCAGCTTTTACCAGCTATGTTTCCCATCATAAACTTTTCTGTGGGAGTGTGAAGGGACTGGTTAATCTCTGCCTGCTCAGTTTTTGGAGTTCCTTCAAGTTGTGCCTCGCAAGGGCCATTGTGTCAGATTTTATCCCAAGCGCTGTGCAGCTGAGAGACACATATCACAGAAGGGGAGTGGGCAGTTCTCCATTCAGTTCTTCATCCTGAAGCAGCAGACCTTACTGCAGCCCACTCAAACTCTCCTCCTAGGCTTTAATCTGCTATGGATCTCTCAGTTACCAAAATGAGGTGCCTTAAGGTTCTTTTTCAGTCTTAGCCAAGTATTTAGCATCTTTCAGTAGAGGAAGTGCTGTATTGAGCTGTTTAAGAGAATGAATTATTGAATGAATAGAAAAATATAATTTTGTTTATGACAATGCAACTTTTATAGAACATTTCTAGGGAGATTTGGACTTTTCTGTGTTTTGGACATCTGAAATGAGAAGTAAAATTGTCAACATTGGATTTGGAGAACAACTCTCTGTTGCAAGGGAGAGACTATGTGGTCCAGTAGGTTTTCTTGTATCTACTCCCGTTTGCTACTCTGAGCCATCGCCCTGACCTGTGCCTCGTCAGCCTCCTCATTGCATACACTGAAACATACACAAGTCTGAATCACACATTTTAAAACCAGAGTTCGATATGTTCTTCCCAAACTTTTAGATAATTTCTGTGGCATTTTTCCAGTCTTCTTAGTAGAACGATACAAATATTGAACATAGTTTTTCAATGTGTTCACATTCTTGATCTTCAGACTCTAAATAGATTGTGTTACCTTGTCCCAATCTGTGGTGTTTTTTTGAAAGGCTCTGAAATGTGCATTTCAGGCTCAAGAAACAAAATAATGTGTGTACATGAATATCAAAATTGCCATGTGAGAAGATTTTGGTGTTTTATTTTTAGCAATTTTTTCAAGTAATCTCTTGTTCTTAACAGATTTGAACTAGATCTGAACTAGATTGCTCCTGATCTTTTTATTTATTCTCTGTTTAAAATTACTGTCTCAGCAAGAGACTGAAACTGAGACATTTTTCTTAAATTGCTGTAGTCTCCCATGCATGGTTCTCTCTCATATGTGTGTATGTAATACTCAGAGGTTTTCTAGCTGGACATAAATGCATTCAAGCTCACAGCATGCCATGGGAAACTTGGTTAAGTTTTGATCACAAGTCTTGGTAACTGATGTGTGATCTGCATTCTAAGTTCTCATGGCCATTTTCTCCTGCCTGTTTAAGATATGAAACTAATGATAGCACATGTAAGTCGCTTAAATTTTTCTGCCACGAGAAAGATCTTAACTTCATTAAGATATCTCCTCCTCCACATTCAAACAGGAGTACATCTTTTCCCATAGAATGGCTTTTTTGGGAAAATTATGAGAGTGTCAAGTTTTTTATCTTGGAGAACAATTTCGGGATTTTTCTCTCTGTCTGATGTTGTGTGTTTGCTTTTCAAAGTTACAGTAACAAAATCCCGTTCCAATTTCTCCCTCTCACAGCCCCACCCTGCAATGAATCAAAAGTGCACCCTGTCTTTTTTGGTCGCAGGTCTTGGTACAGTCATCTGCTTCTATTGTTGGCTATGATTAGCCTTTTTATGCTGTGCCACACATGGAGTGGAGCACTCGGACTGGAGTGAGTGCCCCATTACTGAGGGCAGTGCCTTGCCATGAGCATATTTGGCCGGTGCTTCATCGCCCATGCTGGTCACTTCTTAGGTGTTGATTTACAAGAGCCATAAATATGCTGAGACTTGCCAGCTTAGAAAGGTCATCCTTCCCTTTGAGTTCTGACATGAGGGTTCAAAGTGCTGACCAGGGCTACCACCCTGGTGGTAACGGGTGGCTTTCTACAGTTGTCCCTTTCAGAATTTGTCCTTTTGCAGGGAGCGCAATGAGCATCTCTTTCCCCACACATGAAGGGAGAGAGGGTAGCAGTGTAGGAGAATGTCTTTTGGCTAAGGTTACTCCTTGTGCCCTCCCCATCCTCCAAGCATGCAATAATAGTATTGGTTGCTAATAGTGATAGTGTGCCTGGAACAGTGAACAGACATGTTATGTGCCCAGAATGAAAAAAAAAAATAAATCTAAATACGACTCTGTGTCATTTCACCAATGTCAGTGGAGTTGTATGAGAAATGTTTGTCATCAAGATCTCACATCTTCTTGTTAATGACAGTAGGTGGAATAATTTTGAATTGCACCACTGATCTAGAGAGAATTTTTCAGTTACATTAATGCTGAGCCCTCTTTCTGTTTGTATTTATTCTTGGATTTTTTGCATTGAAAAAGCATAATGTGCCCTTATTTAACAGTTTTGAGATCTTAACCTAAATTCTATTTATTTGCTTTAAGTTAAATCATTTTTATCTTCCATCATGCACAAAGGCTGTTGTAACCATCTTCAAATCCTTGAATTGTGACAAAGATTTGATTTCACAACATCTGTTGAAAGTTATGTAGTGCAACAGTACATAGTTTTCCGCATACGAGCATGAGGTAATTAATCTGTGTACATCACTTCCTCGAGTCTCTTTTTGTGCCTCAGTGGTGTTATTAGTGGGACTGTCCCATTGGAGTGTAATGTAGAATAAGAATGCTAATGTGCTTGTGGTGGGTCTTTCTTATTCACCTACAGAACACAAGATACCCATGAAAAAGGTCAAATGTACACAGATCTGGCATCCATTTCACAACTCGCAAGACATAGTCTCCAGCATATGTAATACATATAACTCATTGCCAGAAAGCTAAAAGGAAATGATTGCATTTGAGTACAATGCAATCTACAACAATAGTTCAGTGTGCACGAAATTAAAAACCTCTGGTAACACGTGTAGAATAAATAAGTTGACAGTGTTTATTTTTACTGCCGCTCTCTGCAGAGATAAGGTCCTGCTTCTTATAATATTTAATTGGCTTCATTAAGAAAAACAGCAAATATTAATTATACCCACTCTTCCAGAATATTGAATTTTCCAGAGCTGGACATGGAAAATATCATTATTCCAATGTGTAAATGTGTTTGAATTAAAGTATAGCAATGTTATGCTGGCAACTAATACACTTCACCTTTTTAGTTAAAATGGTTCCTTCTTTCCTTGATACCCTGTCCTGAATTTCAAGCACTGTTTACTTGATTTACTGTGGATAGCAATTACTTTCATCTGACACTTTAAAATAAACCCAAGACATTTTGCCTAGAGCTCTCAGTTTCATGAAATTACCTTTCTTACAAACTCAAACCCTGAGCAGTCTTGCCATATAATTTAATTATGGTACAGTTCTAGTGTGTTGTTTAGTCCATGTAATAACATTGCATTAGAGCGAAGGTACGCAAGAGAAAAAAAATGTAGCCTTAATTCAGTATTGAGTGTGTATCCAAGGAAGGTACAGAGAAGGCTGAAATAGCTAATGTGGAAATGAACAAAAAGTATTTTTTAAATGAGGGCCTGGAAAATTATTTAATTATTTGGAAGTACAGAAAGATGTGTTTGGCTTATTTGGGTATGTGTGTTTGACTTGTTTGTTTCTTTGTTTTTTAATAGGTTGTTTGGGTTTTTTTGGAGATGCTATGAACAAGAATTTGTGAGACTGAAATGTAGGAAGGCTCAGGTAAAAACGTGTCTAGGTATAACAGGCAGAGTAACAAGCAGTTACCCCAGTTTTAAGAATGGATATATTAGAGAATTTTAAGGATGAAGCCAAGGGCTGAGAGTTAAAAGACTGTTCTCATGGAGTTGGGAATGATGACAGGTTGCTCATATGGTGAAATTTGTTGTTTTGATCATGGCTGGAGTATACTTGAGTCATCATCATAGAGATGATGCCTGACTTTGAGTTTCTGTGAGGAGAAGCACAGAGAGTGAATGGATGTAGAAAAGACATAAGGTATAGGACCTATGGAGTGCTGTGACCAGAGCAGAGGTGGACAATGTTAAGTTTTCAACTCAGAGTATACTGTGGAACACTCAGAGAAATGAGCCCAAGCTGGAGTCACAGAAACTTCTGGGGTAGGATGGCAAGGAAGTGCTGAAAGTTCATTTGTACCCAAGGCAGCCAAATTATCAGAGAAAGTGAATAAGGAATAAGTTCAGAGCTTTGCCAAAAGAGATGTTATTAAGCTTTTATTGAGAGCAGTTTTAGTAGAAAATGGTGGATAAGCCATACCAGAATGATGCCTACAATGAAACTGAGGGAACGGGTCTTTTTGGTGAAGATGCCTGAATTTGCATCAGGAGCCCAGGCAGCCAGCACAATCATGGATGTTGGGGATCTTCTGTAGTCAGCTGGACAAGGATCCAAGCAACATGCTTTGACTGCAAGGTTAGCCCTGCACTCAGCAGGTTGTGCTGCAGACCTCCAGAGACCACTTGCAACCTGTATCACTCAACAGGTATTAACTGACTGACATTGAGGGTGGCAGCAGCTGGAGCAAAAAGCAGTGTTTTGTGATGCTTTGTTAGATGAGAAAGACTACAGGTGTGAGAAAAGACCTTCATATTAGTAGATGATCCTTAACCTTAAGATCTTATTAATTCCTTTTATACCAAACTGCAGAGTTTGGTGCCAATATTTGAATTCTGTGGGCAAAATTTATGATAACTGCCTTTAAAAATTTATTTACATTACTTATTAACAAACTACTTTTTTTGCCTGTTCTGTTGAATAGCATTCACGTCTTAATGGGTAAAATTTATAATAACTGCCTTTAAAATTTTATTTACAGTACTTATTTCTTCCTTTCATCCAGTTTAACTCTCAGGTACCTGTGATTGATTTATTTTCCTCGTACCTTCATTTACTTTCAGTAAATGGAAAATTGAGGATAGCTGTGCTTAGATAATATTTAAAACTCCTTGATATATACAGTGGAAAAGGACTGTGTAAGTGCTAAACATTCTACTATTTTGCTCTTTTGAGGGGTTTTTTTTGCATGTGGGGTGGAGAGTACTGTGTATATGCGTAAATGCTTGTATACATATGGCATGTGTTTTCAAACTGGGAATATGCATTTCTGGAAAACCTTCTGGTTTCATATTCTAACCTTGTAAAATGTTTTCTAGAACAGCAGCTTTTGTTATTTAACTGTGCTGCAAAAATATGGAATGAGGATAAGTGATTTTGGACAAATGTAAACATCCTCAGGGAAGATACAGTGGACTCTGCATCAGAGTCTAAAGCGAGTATTCTTCGTCGCCCTTAATCCTGTTCTCTGTCTTCCAACCTCTTCAAATGCAAGAGCTTCTAAACAAGGCCAGTAGTTTTTAGATTATGATTCACCAGGTGCACTTAGTCATCTGTGTATACAGCTTCTGGAATTACTATTTTTTACATTCTTCTGAACTTTGGTGCTGCTGTTTCTTTAAGCTCCAGCAATACAACAGATTTTTCCCTTCTGGGCTCTAGTTGACTTGGTCCACTACACTACCATGAACAGGTTGTTTGTCTTGGTGTTCCTGTCTGGTCTGCACACACACATGGAATTATTCATGTTGAAGCGCAGGAGAGACCTATCCAGTTGTCCATTGGCATCTTTTTCTCCACAGAACTTCTCCTCATATGCTAGGGGTTTGTCAGGCTTGTGGCTCATTAAAGGCTCCATGCTTTAAAAGTGTGACTGAAGATGAATCACTACAATGACAGTAGCATAGTTTTATTCATTGCTGGTAAATGTCTGTTGTAAGGAATGAGACTGTTCAGTTTGAAGATCAATCTTTGCCTCTGAACTACAGCAAGACTGTGGAGGATCAGTTTTTGGCTGGCAGCAAGAAAAATTCTTAAAATGCCTAAAGGGTTAACATTGAATGCTACTCTGGTTTTCATACCTAGAGAGTTTTCACTGTCAGGAGCTTATTCTCCCAATATGACAATTGCTGAGGACAGTCTTGTTGCCTCACTATAAAATCAAAATTCTTGAATGTTAAGATTAAGAGCTTTTACTGAGTCATTGAAGATCCTTACATTTTTCACCATCCAAATATTAACTCTTTCAAGGAGAGATGCCATCAATGAAGGGCATGAGGAGATACAAAGGCCGTAGAGATGAAGGTTTGTCTAGCTTATGTAAAATGTGATCATCTGATAAATTAATCACTAAAATTTTCATTTAAAAATTCTTCAGTTCTGTTTTGCCTGAGCAAACAGGCAAGAGAGAGGAAGGGTTTTCTTTCTGCCTTATTTGAAAATATATTCAGAACAGTTTGTAAGACTTGGATCTAACTAAAAATTTCTTTGTTCTTGCCATGAGAAATAGTTCTCAGAATGTCAGCATCACTGTCTCATAACATTTAAGTTTTTTTCCTCATGATCACATAGTCACATATTATTCATATACCTTCTTTGGCTTGTATACATTGTATACCCTCCAAGGATATTTTTAGGATATACTGTAGTCTTACTCTTTGATAAAAGCAAGGCATGTCTTTGGTTAATTGAAAGCCAGGGATTTTGCTTTGAACCTGAAATACTGTTTGAAATGCTATATATCCATCATATAGAAGAGGATATTGCTTCTAGCTTAAAAAAATAATAAAGTTTGTTGGTGAATATTGCCTGCTTTTTTTTTAATCACTTTTATTGTGGGTAAGCAAAAATTCATGTCATTGCTTTATGTGTGAAACATTTTATAGAGTTCTATTTGCTCTTAATCCAAATGCAGAGTTTGCATCCTGAGCAAATGTGAATCGGAATAAGAATTTTGAAGTGGAAGAAAAGGTCACTTTGCCATGTCAAGCAGGCTCATGTAGGAAGAGCTGTGTCTTAACTTGGTGAGTGTTTTTTAGGTTGTAGGGTTTTTTTGTTGGATTTTTCTTTCTTTCTGTTATGGCAGGCAACTGTGTGGAGCACTTGATGGTGACATTACTTGGCAAACAATTTGGAATCAGCTCAACAGATGACATCATACCCCCTTAAGGTTTTCCACATAAAATACATCCTCAAAAAGAAAAAAATAAGAGACTCTGAAATCTATTATTATATCCTCTAAGGGCTCATTAAGCACCTCAGTATTCCCCCTCTTCCCACCATTTTCCATGCAACTTGACTAAAAGTAGCAGACAATAGTGGTAAATGCTTTACAGTCTTCTTGGGAATGGGAACAGAGATGGGGCAGATGGAGAGGGATAGAGGGATATAGAGCCAGGACGGGGAAGAGAGTTTTAATCCCATGTCTGTCCTGGTTTAAAAAAAAATTATTACTCCAATACTTAGTCTTTTCCTCTGTGTGGCTTTTCACAGTGTGAGCACATTGTCTGACGTAACATTTTGCCACTCTTAGCGAGCGGAATTATCTAGCTCTGCCTCTACAAAATGAATGTCTCAGATTTTGAGGAGAAGACAGCAGAGATGAAAACTTCCCTTGATCTCAGGGCTTGATTGCTGATTGGTGATGACTCCCAGGAACAGTTCCTAGTATGTCCTTTTCTCTGTGTGCCTATCCCTGCCTGCATCTGTACCCATTTTTCTAAGAAGCAAAGCATTTTCTTCCCCAGCCTCTGTAGCTGCGTGCCATAAATCCGGCTGTGTGCTCGGTGTGTGCTGCCTTTGATGGACATGCAGGAGAGAGGTGCAGCACACAGGGTAAGTGCTGCCAGAATACGTAGGACATGATGTTACACAGGCCAAGCAAAGGAAGAATTATCTATGCATAATGTGAGTTTAGAATAGGCTTAACGTTCTCACACCCAAACATTTCCATCTGTTCCTAAGTGAAAGGAAACTGAGACAATTTTCTCCTATCTTCTGGGCTAGCTATACAGGGAATAGGAAATGTTGTTTGATTTTTTTTTCCCCCGCCTTACAATGTGTTCAGTTTTATTGCAAATTCAGAGAAGTCATAGTATAAAGTGACTCATTTTAAAGTAAATCACATTAAATTCTTCTTAATTCTTCTGAGAATTGGTATTGAAACTGTAACACTGTGGTTAAACAAGCTGTGGCACTTTTAGGTTACTCTTAAAAAATAAAGCTGTTTTTATGGGTTTTATGCCAACCCTGATATGAGACCTTTTTCATTCTTACTTTCAAAGCTTACTGGAAATTATCCTCTGCCTTTGCTTTCTCTCTATGAACCTACTTTTCCACATGCCTTTTTCTTCTGCCATGAAAGGCTGATGACATGTTCTGTGCCTGATGACATGTTCTGTTCGTTACATACTGTAGTGTGTACCAGCTTCTCATTCACACTGAAAGGGTCACCTGCTTCCTGTTGGTTATAACATCATACATCTGCATGTCTCCCTGTATTTTTGCGGTGTAACATCCTTGGCAGTGTAACATCCCAGATCCTGCAGCAGTGCCGAAAAATCTGCCAACCGTTTGACCTACCTTGCTGGCTGATGGACACGTAGAAATTGTTAGAAGTCATAATGTTATGTCATAACTAACATAGCATCAGTTATGTTTTCACAGCTGAACTCTCAAAATACAATTCTGCATATATGTCTGATTTTTTAGTGGATGCAAAATAAGAAAGCAGAGACTCTTAGATGTTAAATTGTACATACAACTTAGTACTATGGTAAGAGGTAACCTTACCTTTCACATTCTTGTTCCAGCAAGTTTGTAAACTCATCACTTTTTTCCATGTATTTGCTATGCTTCCTCTTCTCTTCCTCTAGTTCATACAGTGTCTGTCTGTGTGCTTTTTCTACCATTAGAAATTGCTCCAGCATTCTTCTGTGAACTTCTTTCTGTTTCTCTACAACTTTATCAAGCTGTAAAGAATAAAGGGAAAACTCCTAAAGTATTTTGAAACTTTTGCTTTCTTGGACTTTCATTACTAAAAGAATTTTAAGAGCAGCTTAATAATATAATATTATAATAATAAAAAGCCTAGTAGCAAAGTCATCTGGTATCAGTTTAATTCTGTCAGTCTAATCCCAACAAATTAGAAAAATAAGGTACTGTTTTTCAGAACCCTTAGTCACCTTCCTTTCCTCCTTCTGCCTTGAGGGATCCTCAACTTTTTTTAGCTAATAAGCAGTTACTGTTCACAGGATTGTACTTTTCTTGTTGATCACTGTGGTAGAGAAGCAGATGTCTTCCAGTGGAGGACTGACTTTTTGGTTGAATAGAAATAGCTACCTCACTTATAGCTTCCTAGGAAATAAGAGCATTAAATTGTTTTTCTAAGGTTGAAGTAGATCAAAAAGCAGTTTTCTGGTTTCACAGTAAACGCATGGTTGTGCCAAGAGTGCAAAACAATCCTGTCTCTTGTGCTTACTCGGAGTATGGCTCTGGGATTCTGGAATAAGTAAGTGCTGAATTTTTTAATAGCTAAAAGTATTTCTTTTTAATGGTAGCATTTCCTGTTGTGTTCCTCCCATTGCACGTGTTGTTGAAGTCTTTATCTTTCAGATGGTACCTTTATAGCACGGTTTGAGCACAAAATTCCCCTCCCTTCCTCAAGGATTTCTGTTTATCAGAATCATTAAGGTTGGAAAAGACCTCTAAGATCATCAAGTCAAATTTTTGATCAAACACGATCATACCAACTAAACCATAGCACTAATTGCCATGCCCAGTCATTTCTTGCACATATTTAGAGATGGTGTCTCCATCCCTGATGGGGACTCCACCTGCCTGGGTAGCCCATTCCAATGTCTGACCACCCTTTCAGTGAAAAATTTTCAATTTTTCTAAATATTACTATATAGTGATATTTTAATGTAAATAATCTGTTTTAGTTTTTGGCAATAATTTTTAATTTTTCTAAATCACAGAGGTATTGGCATAACTATTCACTAGACTTATGCTGTTAAAATAACTCCACAAACTTAGAGAAAACTGTGATTCTGAGGATTCTGTTACAATTTTGAGTTCGGTATGTGACCAAGTTGTGCAAGTGTGTGTATAAAACCATGAGCAGTTTCCCTCCTTGGGCATTACCGATCTAGCTGAAGTTTCAGGGAGGATCACTGGAGGCCATCAAAAGATCTGGGAAGAGTCTGTATTTGTGAGCAACTTTGTTCCCTGCTTGTTCCCCATCAGAGACTGCCTCCCTCATCAGGTCAACATAGGAATCCCCATGTCCTTTTTGGAAAAGAGAAATTTTGAGCTCACAGCCCAGTGCCTCCTTTTAACCACAGTCTATTCTAGTAGGTCAATCTGATTGTAGTGTTTCACTCTATTAATATAGGAAAGAATTCACAAATGGGTAGTGTGGGAAGCAAAGCTAGTTCTGGTTCTCTGATGTTTTCCCCACAAGGAATTATATGTGCCACAAGAAGCACTAGGGTTTCAGATTCTTAATGCCACTGCTTGTTTTGGACAGTTTAATTCCAGGGAGTATGATTAATTATCTTTTCCTCATGTTTATTCACAGTTTAGCCAATAGAAATGATGACAGGGAGAGCCAGAATTCATAAACATGAGTTTCTCGAATGAGTGAGGATATCATCAGTTTCTGCTTAGGTTTCCAAGTCTCCCTCTGCTTATCTCAGCTTCTTTGAAAGCTTATATATATTCTCTTATGTTCCTCCTAAATGATTGTTAACATTTTGTTGACACTGCGATGAATGAAGAAAAAGGAGGTATTGTCAAGACTTTGAAGATCATTTGAGTCCAAAATATTCCGACAAAAATGTGAACCATTTTTTAAAGCTTCCTGCACTTTCTGCTTGTGGCATTAGAGAATCTTTTCTGCTGTAACATAGCTGAACTTGTTTCATGTATGATCAAGAAATATGAAGAAACCTGTGATTATTTGTTTTGGTGCTATTTTGTGGTGCTCTTACAGCAGATCATTAAGTTTTATTTATCTTGTTCACTGATAATTTGTATTCTTTACCCTAGCAAGGTGACTGCTTTCTGGACTCACAATCCTGAAGCAGGACCTCCCCTGGAAAAACATTTCTTACCAAACCCTTGCATATGCAATCTCTCTTAGTAAGCAAGTGTCGCCTTATACAGGAATGTTTTGGCTGTGCTTTCTGTATCTTTCAAAGCAGTTGAAAACTGGATTGCCTTAAAAGGTCAGATTGAGGAAAACTGTCCATTTTAATTTCTTCGCACTCTCCCTTATTTTACCAGAAGTAGAAATTTTAAAAATTGAAATCTTTTGTTTAGCTTCTAACTTACCAGAAAGCTAAGTTTTATCAATCTTCTCCTCATCCCACTAATAAAAATTTCAGAGGGGTTTTTGGAGCAGGTAGTACAAATGCATGAAGTACCATCGCTTAAGTTTCTAATCCTTGTCTTTTTAAAGATGATGCTGTCAGGTGAATATACAGTGTTGTCAGAAAGGAGCCAGGCTCCTGATTTTTGACAAAGTTCTGATGCTGCAACGATGGCTCTGTTTTGCTTAAATTGGTTTGAACTGGGTATCAGCTTTCCACGAGTGCTTGCTGATCTCAGCCTCAGTGTGAAGTCAGATAGGACCACCACTTTGAAAGTATATGTACAAATCTGAGGGGATATGTAAATTGCTGTCAGAAGAAAGCACTCACATTTCTGGCTACAAGTTGATCATAAATGAGATAATCCTGTTTCCGAACATGTAAATGCATGATTGAGATGAGGGTTAGTCATCAGCCGAGCAACATTAACCAAGTATAAAATAGTCCTGCTTCATGCACTGGTGTAAAGGATGTGGGACCTGCCAGGAGGGTTTTATATGTTCTGTATATTTTACTTCCTCTAGAGTACTTGTTGAACGGCTACAAGAGGTTAATTCAAGCAGTAATCTATGCAGCATATATACAAAAATAAAAGCTGTTAATTCCAGGATTTTGTTTTGCAGCTCTCCGTACTTTTCACTTCACAGTAGCATATTTGTCACTGCTGAGATTACAACAGTTTGGATTAGAAGATGGTATTTGGGATGGGTGAAGTATATATTCAAGGCAGGGAGTTGGAACAAAGAATTTTAAATGGGAGAAAGAATAGTGTCTTGGGGACACCTGCTCACATGAAAGAGTAAGAGAAAAGTAAATAAGATGCTGTACTAAAGTGGTTTGCATGTTGCAGTTTTCTTTTTCTCCTTTTGCTGAGACCAGAAGATGCATTTCTGTTTCTTTTAAGCATCTTGTCAAATCATTTCTACTGTGAGCATTTGGCTGTTGTGGCTGGGAACAAGGTGGAGAGTATGAGCTCGGGAGGGAAGGGAAGAAGTGCTGGTACAGATGGATCATAAAGGAGAGAATTGGAGAGACAGCAATCCTACATCACAATTAATGCACATCCTTGAGATCTGCATGTGAGATACATAACGGGAATGGGCATTTGTCCTTGTTGACACTTGTGTGTCCCTGTGCAGCACACCATTCCCATACAGAGCTGAGCCTGGGACGGGGTTGCTGCACTTCCATGTGGTTTGTTGAGAAAATGATGTGTCCCTCTGCAAGATAAGGGCACCTCCCTGGAGAGCAAATTTGACTCTTGCATTTTCCCTGTGAGATCTTGTGGCTGACTCCCATATCCAGCAGAGAAGAGAGAAGTCGTGTGAACCTGCTGGTGTGAGATCCTCACACAGAAGTGTCTCCAGCAGTCCTGGGTTCCTCAGATTGCTCTGGCCAAATGCTAGATCTGCCCATGCAGAAATACCCATTTATATGCATGTATAGAAGTTTACTCAGCCTACACAGTTCTTAGCTAAAAAACACAGAGTACTAATTAGCAGCAGTATAAATGAGTTATGTTGAAAATTAAAGTGATAAAATCTTAATTAAGTGATTTGTTGTTTTGTTCTTGCTAACCATATGGGATTTTTGCTAGAATTAATACTTGAACACTCTCTACAATACAATGGAAAATCAGAGGCATAGCCTTACATAACTGTGAATAATTGAGCAAGCTAAAAATTCATACGAATTTAGTAGTTTAACTATATTTTGCCATTAACTCTTGATTGAAGTCAAACTAGGATGGTGTATCTCATATCCACTACATCAGAATTGAACTCTTCATCTTTCTCTTTTTAAATCGTTTTGTGTTTGGTGATGTGCTAGAAGAAAATCAGGGTACAGTAATTTCA
>VRYO01001681.1:4685204-4713678 GCA_009812075.1 Sialia sialis | reverse complement strand
TTTTGTCCTAAATTCAGTGTAGTATTATTCCTGTTAATAATATCCTGTATCCATGTATAATCCTGAGTTTAGGATTACCAGAGATTATGGGAGCACTTCTTCCCTTGCCTTTTTCAGCCCTAGCTGAGCCAAATTTCCACGCAGATACGTTGGTGGTCTTTTCCTGAATGCCGCCTTGTCAGCGCTGTTGTTCAATCTCTTCCTGTGACTGACTTATTGGTGCCCTACAGATGTGGTCCCTGGCAAGTTTTAACCAACACTTACCAGATGTTATGAGGACAATCAGATAGACTTTGTTAAAATACTGATGAGGATGCATCTTTCCCCAAGGTGATTGGCAATGGGATTTCAAAAAAGGATTCAATTTTTAATTATCCTTGACGGATGCAAAATTGAGACTTTCCTCTCATTTCACGTCTTTTAGAGGAGCTCTCAAAGTGGTAGGAGGTTCATCCTATTTTGAACAGTGAGGCATATGATTTTTTTTATCTTTGGCTGTATTATTGGGAGAGTTAGAAACCAGAATCTTCTTTCTGATACCATGAAGAGAAGAGATCACAAATTCTGCAGTGTCTTCATCTTTATCTCCATTTTCCCATGTCACCATCTCTGATTTTTTTGATTCCTTGTTTATTTTTGAATCAAGGGAAATTATTCTTATATTGTTATTCTGCATTTACTAAAATGTTGAATACTCTTCATTGTCTATACAAGAGAAGCAAAGTTGGTCTGAAAACAGATTTTTTCCACATAAACTGCCTACTTCTAAATTTATAAACCATGCAGAAATGGAAAACCTTTTCAGGCCTTTGAGTCGGGAACAAAACCAAAATAAAAGTCTAATTTCTTTTATGGCCCTCAAATGTGAATGCTAACAGTAATCTTATCTGACATTTTTTAGGTTGCAGAAAGAAATAGCTGTAGAGCAAGTTTGATTGAAAAAAACTGTTTTCAAAAAAAATAAAAATAAAAATTAGTATCTCCTCATAGCCAAAGAAGAAATGGGTTTGCACTTCTCATAGTTTTTTTCAGAGGAAGATGTATTAATACTGCTTTCTAATTTGTTACATTTCTTCACTTGTGAATCCTGTTCCCAGTGAGTAAAGTTGTCTAGTCACCAAATTTTCCCACTACATTCTTAATCAAATATTCCAAGAAACTTTATGTTTAGAATAGGTAAGAGAATTGTGAGAGAATGGTGAAGGACTGGAAATCTTCTGAAATAAAGTGTAATTTCACTTGAGTTTTGGGAAGATCCTCTGTGTTCAGAGCTAGCAGATGAAATTCTCAAGGGTGGGATGCATGTGCAGATACAAAGGTACATTGTCCTAGTAGCAAAGGGGGGAATTTAAATGCTGTTTCTGGTCTTTGTGGCTGGTCCCACCTCTCCTTTAGTCTTTAGATGTGCTTTAAAAATACAAAAAAAAGAGAAAAAAAAAACCCCAGGAAACAACAAAATAATCTCAGACATAATTCAAGAGGATTTTGAAACTGAAATTGTGGAATGCCTACCTTTTACAGCATCCTTTGGTTTACCAAGACCAAGAAGTGGCAGTGGTCCTTCTACCCTTTCAGTTGCTCTCAGGATGTTTACCTTTGCCCTTTGAAATTGCCAAATCCAGCAGTGCTAGAAATTATTTTTCTTCCATTAAGTGTAAGAAGGAAAGAGTGTGTATAAACTTACATAAAGTAACAGACTGAGCTTATGTTTTCAAACTGTTTTGGACTTCTCAAATAATTTCCATTTGTGCTCAAGGTTTCTGTGACATAATACAACAGTGGTGTAAAATAAATTAAGCTTCACAGATGAACTTTATCTGTTTCAGATTATATCCAGAGATTTTAACCTTTGAGCTTCTGAAATCAGAGTTGACCTTTTGCCTGACATAACTTTGTCTGGAATGATCTCTGTGTCCTTAGGTACATTTCTGTTCAAAAGACTTGGAAAACACTTGGTAGGAGAATTTTATTCATAATTTCTGCTTTTATTTTGTCACATTTATCTATACTGAGCAGTATGTTAAAAAACATTTATCTGAATTAGAGACAACTACCTGGGATAAAAAACCACAATCTGATGTGAAGGTGTTTTAGTATCCAGTGATTTGCATGGCAGGACAGAAATTAATCAGATAACATTGTTCAGAAAGTATGGCAGCTGCTGCAGTGTAATTAAACTAGAGGTTACTTAGGTATAATGTGAGAATAGTAGGTTTCTTCCTGGATGAAGTTTCTAATGCCAGCTCATTGCAGTAACTCTGCAGACCAAGCAGGTATCCCCATGACTGCTCCCAAATTAATGGGAGCAGGGGTATGCAGAGGTGCACGGCTGTGTCATTACTGCTGGATGGGCCCGTGCAGCCCCTGGTAAGATGGGTTTCCATCAAATAAGTGGGGACTGGTGAGGCTTCTGCTTGTATGGGAATGTAGATAGAAGGAGGAAAGAAGAAAAATAAGATTGAATGAGACTAAATCATGTCTGTCAATGTGTAAAGTCCCCAGTCTGCAGCGTAAGTGAGGATCATTAGATTCAGGTCCCAGCTGAACCCCAGGCTTTGTTCTGCTCCCACTTACACTCATGTTCCATTCCAGATTTAGAGCTCGTTTGTCTCCTTCCCCAGCAGTGAGTGAGAGATTTTCTGCTGATGGGAACTATGCTTAAATATCAATTACTCATTCTTACCTCTCCCATAGGCTTTTCATAGATATCTTCTTGCCATTGCTCAGCCTTTGTTTGAATAGCATCTCGCTGGAGTGCCTCTAACACCTTCTTGGGAGTAACAAAGCCATACTGTGCTTCGAGCAAAGCTAAGTCAATTTTTTCAGCCTTAAGTACTCCTATGACTTCATCTTGAGCCTGCAGAAACACAAAGGCTTTATCTTGTTAAGCTGTATATATACATTTGCAGGTTAGCTCTTTTCTTTACAGGTTAGCTTTTAAGAAAATTGAAAAGCTTCTAAAATAACACTGAGTTTGTAAAGTGCTCTGTAACAGTCAGTAATGTGAAGACAGTTGAAAAGCATGAGGGAAATATTGGTTCTTTGTATTTTATTAGTTCAACATAAACTCCAAGATCTTCAGACCCTTCATCAAAGCTTAAGTACTTCTTTAATGATTAGATCATTTTGCTGTTTCTGGACCAGTGTGCAGCATTCACAAGACAAAGTTTCAGGGCAAAGTTTGGCTTGTGGTATTAGAAATGGACTTGCTAGTGCAGGATAGTAGGATGTTTCTTGAAGCCTGTGAGTATTGTACAATCTGTATGTTTTGCATGTAGACGGCTTCTGTAGTTTAAACCCACTGCAGATGTGTCCCTCTCGGGGGTTTTTCCCCCCACTCCGCATCCTCTGCTGGTGAAGGTTGCCCCCTGCCTTCATTGCAGTGATGCAAACTACATGAACTGTCTCAAACATCCATTGTCTACAATTATCTCAGTTAAATGCAAGTTTATGTTAATTCTAGAAGGATAGAATAGGAAGGAAGGAAATCAAAGAGAATGAGATACAAGAGGATGGCAATGCTTTTAGTCTGATTCCTTTTGGCTGGAAGTCTTCCGTATCCCCATTTATAGCTGTTTAAACAAATGTTAAAATATTAAATAGTCTATTTCTAATCCTTAGCATGGCAGAAAAAAAATAGAAGAGTGATCTTTGTACACCTTGAATGTTCTGGAATTTGGGAAGGAATGGCTAAATTAGAAGCTTAGTTATGGTTCGATTGACAGCTGATCTTCAGGAATTTGACTTGGCATTACAGGAGGTTGAAAATAAGGGATAAAAGATGACTTATTTTTAATTCATAGTGCTGCTTCCTTTTAAATTTCCGATGTGATTTTAAATGTTCATGTCAGGCTCATTGTTTTCCAGTTTCTCATTTCCCTATTCCATCTTTAAACCTTATTTAAAGTATGTGTGCGTGTGTATATATTTATATTTTTATATTCATATGATGCATGTGTAATGAAGAGTGTGTGTATAATATAGAAAAATATGTGACATCTGAATTTTAACCTAAATTAAGAAGGGGCAGGAGAGAAAAGTTTTGCAAACATGGAAATTGTTCTGTTTGCATAATGAAGCAATCTGTAAAAGTTTGCCTTGGATCTACCCTCAAAGATTGGTGCAGCTATTAAATATTCATATCACGTGTGTTCTGTTAAGCATGTCTTTATTATTATATAAACATGCACACATATGTTAAGAATAGAACTACCCAGGTACTGTCTGAGTAATAAACTCTGACACCAAGTGCTTCACCCATTTAGGCCACTTTGGCCAGTTTGCTTTTTTCTCTGCCTGTGTGTGGTTTTAAAGTCACTGCTTCTGTGCAATAAGCCTGCCACAGAAATATTTTCCCTGCTCACTGGAAATCTGGTACCTGCTTCCTGAAATTATATTTGAACAGGTTAGGTGTCATTTACCACTTGACAGATGGTTTCTTTTCTAGGTAGAAAAATGCTCACTCTTAAAATCCAGTAACTTACGGACTAAGTGGCATGTAACACTTTTGCTTTCTGTTATGGGAAATAAAATAGCTGTTTTGATTTTGCTAGCAAAAAGTGTTAGAAACACTGTTAAGTGAGTTACTTTTTGTGAAGTGGTACATACTGTTTCATAGGGAGTAAAGCTCATGACTTCATAGGAGTGGGAGGATAAGACATAATTAAGTAAAGTATCTTAAAGATCTGTCAAATGTTCTCTGTATCAGCCACAAATACTTTGTATTCAAGATACTTAGAATGAGGCAGCACAACTAGAAAGTTTTATGAGCTCTCTGCTTTGAGAGTTAATTGTGATATAAAGATGTTTCCTCTCTGATAGCTATAATAGCTATAATGTTGGGATGTTTTTGTATGCTGCAGTTCATAGTTGTCCTCTATCAGACTATGCAAGGTGTTTCCTTAACATAAAAGCAGCATGTGTTTGTGGTGGAGGGGGGAATGGGAGTGGAGGGTGGAGTGTCTTTTAATTTGGAATATAAAGTAGGACAATACGTTACCTGTAATTCACCCTCGAGGACACTGAGAAGAAATAGCAAGTCATCACGAGAGAGATCCTCCCTTTTCTTGACAGAACTTTTTTGTTTTTTCTCTGCCTTTGGACTTCTCAGGATGGGACTGGCTTGGGCTACATCATCCTTCTCTTTCTGCTGTGACTGTGCGTTTCCTTTCCCACTGTAACCAGCCGCTGCTTTGTGGTGGTCTTTTGCCCTCAGCTGGCTCAGCTTTGGTCTGGTTGGGCTTTCGGTGCTGTTACTTCTGGAATGCATGGTTTAAATCTCTGAAGCTGAAGGAAGATGGGGAGGAAAAGAATTGTTTTAGCTAACAGAGACTATAAAACTATTGCTATAATTGATGGTGGGTGTTGCCACCAGAATAGTAATTCTCCTGTCTGCACAAGGTTGTCACCTTGTGCAAACCAACAGTACTGGGCTGTGATCCTTAGTGGATGTCTGTAATAGAGTGAGTCTTTACTGGTTTTATGCCATTGGATGCAATTCCCTCCTTGATACTTCAGCACTGGGTGCATCACAGCAAACCATGTTTCTTATCTTGTGATAAGGCCTACCTCACCTTTCAGGTAGATGCTTATTATGGTGAAGCAGATTTAGGTTCAGAAGCTTTTCACAAGGAAAATCTTTCTGTTCCACTTGTTATAAATGCATAACATGTTGTTAGCTCTTTGCAAGTATTGAGATAAATGCTATATGTACAATGTTAAAATAGCATTTCTATATGGATGTAGTCTTTGTTAATAATAAAAGTTAGACTTAAGTTTTTTAGAGATAGTATGCTTAAACTACTCGCTTAGCTAAAATAACAGCCCGTAAACATGTGAAAAAGACCCTGCAAGCTAATACAACAATTATCAACACTCACCAACAACAAAAGGCCAAAACCACCACTCAAATTAAAAAAAAAAATAAAAAGAATAAAACCACAAGCCAAAAATCACGCATGCTCTAAAAAGGCGGACCCAAAGAGTAGCCATGTTAAACAGTTCTCATGTAATTATGCATGAAGACTATAAATGTGCAACAAGTTAATGTATTGTAAAGTGTATTTAAAGAGGCGTTCCCAAAGCAGCCGTGTGCTCTTGGCAGCCTGCCAAGCACCCAGTCGTTTTAACCCTTTGCTTAATGTTTGTCTCCTATTGTCTATTTATTAAACCTTTTAATTCTTCCAAGAACAGCGAACCGTGTTTTTCACACACCGTGTTTTTCAGCCCACACTGTGTTCTGTTTGTCTTTCCAAGAGAGAGCACTAAACCAGCCCTCCACTACTACAAGCCTCACGTTTGGCACAATGCAGGGACTAACAAACACATCCAGACTGCAAGAAGTGAGCAGCACAGTAAATGCTCCCTCCCCAACACCACCACCACCACCAAAAACAAACTACCTTGCAGATCATGACTTGTTCACTCTTAAAACCATGCAGTATAAAACTTTGCTAACTTCTTTAGTGCTTGAGTCCAGCACTCCAGAGGTGTTAGTACCTGGTGAAAGGGAGACTTATCCTAACTAGGCCCCTTTGAAGTGCCACTCTTAAGGAAACATACTCTAATGCCTTTGCAGATAGATGACTAACACTGTGTAAATATTGATTAACCTCAGGAACTTGTGTTTTGGTTATCACCACTCAGATTAAGGAATGAATAGATTATAGTCTACCTCTGCTGGAAAATTGTGGTCATGGATACCATCTAGCAAACAATAATCTGATCATGTGATTCAAAGGTGAAATTCAACATGTTCCAAATACAAATACAGCACAGTTTTTCTCATTAGGCTGCCAAGCTAATTGCTGAAAAGTCCGGAAAATCATTATGGTCTATGATAGGCACTAGATGATTTCTTGGCTGCATTTTTTCCTCAATTCTGTGGCTGATAAAATTCTTTGAGAGCCTCCTCCCCTACTCCCTTCTCTTCCGGATTCTGACTCTAAATCTTAGACTCTGTGACTGCACTCCTTAACTGTGGTAGCTTTCCACTGAATGCTAAGAATGCTTCCTTTTATTTTTTTTTCTGCAAGAAGAGATGAAGTGAAAGTAGCTTTTGGTTTATAATGGATGATGACTGAGAGTGGGGTGAATAAAAAACATTACAAAAAACCAAAGTGATATTTTCTATAATGTTGAAGTCTCCTCTAGGTTGATTTGAAGCACTCATTAATAAGAAAAACTTGTTTCTCCAGGTCTCAGAAAACAAAGGTGTGTCAGATTTGCATGACAGTGTGCACTGGCAACTGTTTTGTAAAACATCAACGGTGTCGGGTTAGGATGGGATACACTTAGAGGGTATGGTAGGAAACCAAGGGCTGTTCATAGCAGGCTGGCAGCAATGTTAGCTGGTGATGATTACATTTATTTGGTGTTCATCCTGGCCTTTCAGTCAAATGCAGATTGTCTTTATTCACTGTGGTGTGTTTATAAGGTTGCTCACCTTTTGCCCCTTGCTTACAGATTATTATTACTTGGTAAGAAGGCTATTGGTTTCCTTTGAGTGTAAGATGCTGGATACTTACTTGGCTTTTGTGTGCAGTTAAAGGCTCATGCTTTTAAGTTCAAATGCAGGAGTTGTGAACTAAATCAGGTAACCTGAATGTACTCTGAGATTGTCAGTGGGCTTTGGCACCACAAGAACATGACACTATGAAATGCATAAATAGTCCAAGAAATCCCCTTCATGCATGCAAGTTGCAGCAGTGGTATAAACTAGACATCAAGCTACTATTGAACTTGTTGACAACAAATGTCAATATGGCATTTCTTGTGGAAGGAAAGGGAAACCAGTGTATGAGGAAGAGCTTCATAGCTTTTCAATCTTTTGGAACTGAGTGCACCTGGAGATCCTGAACTTGGAAAAACAGTTCAAGAGGGACATCCTCCTCTGCATTTACTCTTGCACTGTATGTATGCTGTTGGCTTCAAGGCCACATGCCACCCAGTTTTCACAGCTGCCCAGAGTTAACTGTGACTCCCTTTTAGATTTGCCAGTCAGGTAAATCAGTCTTTATTGCACTGGTCCATGGAAAGGCCAGCTGACTTGCCAGACAGGCTGTGCTCCTATGGAGAATGGCATCGTTTCAGTCTCCCAGGATGAAGATTTTCCTTTTCATGGTGAGAGTTCTTACCTGTATTCTGTTCTGACATTCCTGAATCCAGTGCCTACTATGGAATCTGCTAATGCATATATTTTTCCAATTAAGCAATTAATCTGAATTATTAGAGGTTGAAGTGAAATACTAAAGGTATACTTCAAACACGTTTTTAATGGTACTTGGATGTAGTTGAGAAGAGGCACAAGCACTCTGGAATTAGTAGCCTGCTTAATTAACATATTCTTTCTCAGTTGATTTATTTAAACTTTCTTTCTACCTGTACATTGATAGACATTATTATTTATAGTGTTGTCTGTCTCCAGAAGGCTGTTACTGCTAATGACATTGTCAGAGGAGGAAGGTATGAGTAACAGAAGGGCAATTTAAAAATTGAAATGCCAGTGTAACTGCTGATGTAGCAAGCAAAGTATGGGACCTCAGAAATGGACAAACCCAAACATCCCATGCACTGACCCTGAAATTCCTCACCACCTTCAAATTGTCAGATTTCACCACCTAAGGGACTCAAAACACACCTGACATTTTGGCAAAACATCAGCTACTCATGCCCTTGCACCATGGCACAAAAGAAAAAACACCCATTCTGTTCCAGAGGGTGCTGGTTTTCTGCAATGTTGTTAGACCCTGGAATGACCATAATGAGACATTTAAGACAGAAGTAGCATAATTCAAAATTTTTCATCAGTGTGTTTTGGTACATTGGGTTATTTTCTTTTTTGAGCAACTCTTCCCTATTCTTGAAGGATTGATGAAGAGCAATGTTTTATTTTGTTGGCTTTTTTCCCACAAAGTATAAATGTTAATAGACCTGTAAAATTTATGAGTATCATAAATGTTGTTCATGGCACCCAAAACAGTGAGCCCAGGTTCTCAAGATTAGACTAATGAGTGTAAAATTTGCCTTTTTGCATATCTGTCTTGATCAACACTAACATTCTATAACAATGGCATCTATGTTGCAAAAAAGAGGTATGAAAAAAGTGTTTCTTATTATAACAGAGTTTGTAATTCAGAGGCTCTGGGATTTCTCCTGGAGAGCTGACTCTTGTGTCTTGTGGCAAACTTTTGTATAGAAGTTAATTTAAGCCCTTTTTCTCTGTATCACCAAGAAGAATGACCATATAAGATGCCTTAGAATACAGTAAACAACAATTGCTAAAGTTGAATTGATTTTGTGTCTGTGCCTTACACTTGAGATCTTTTATCTGTTTTGGCTCAATTACTAAACAGCAGGGATTGTAGCTATGTAAACAGAAGTAAGGATACTTTCCAGCAATCTCTTATGATGCATTATGTACCATTGCTTGCATCAAAATTAAAAGAAGATTGAAAGGGAGCATCTGGATCATCCAGTCACATGTTTTAAAATGACAGACCACTATGCTGTGGATACTTAGCAGAGAATAATTTTCTGTAATCATGCTAATGGAATAACACAAGACCTGTGTTCTGCCCTTTTGTGCTTTCCTTCTTATTATGAGGTGCCCGTTCTGTGAAGATTTTGCACTGGTATCTTGGTTGAAGTGACAATGTAATGGTCCCCAAGCTCATCAGATTTGTGCAGTTTGGTAGGCTCATTCCAGATTCTAGGAGGAATGAGATTGGGTTACACTGAAACATTCTGGTGAATCAAATAATTGCAAGTTAGAGACCCAGCGGTTTGCATCTAAGTGTCCATGTTCTTGTTCTTTTTCCAGTTATTTTCTGTTCTGTTTTTTAACGATCTTGTTCATCTCTGAACTGAATGCTGTCCTGCATATAAAGGAGGTATTTTCTTTTCTTGGTGATGAACAAACAATCTGAAGTGTCAAAATACACTGTCCTTAAGAGCCAGGTAAATAAAGGACCAAATGTTACTATGATGTTAACTTGGTCTCCACCCTCTCGATCACATTCTGAAGGAGATTAAACTGCATTTGTCTCTTTGGCAGCAGTGAATTACCAGGTGGTTCTGAAATCCCTGCACTTCTGTGGGAAAGACTGAAATATCCTTTAGAGATGGCTTCATCTTAGAGTTTTAAGAGATATTTTGGCATTTTTATTCATCTTTAGTGTTTTCCTTTCTAGTCAGCCATTGATTTGTGAGCTAACAGAATCCCTCACAGGACTACATATTCCATTAATCCCAAGGTAAAGACCTTGAATTGTTTACAACTTGCTGCTTTCTCCAAAAATCCATGACTAAGCGAGGAATTATGTTGCTCTTGTTTTTAGCATCCCTTAAAGGGCAGTGTTTTTGATTTGCTGAAATGGATAGTACTCCTACCAACAGACTGACTTTTAAAAGGAGTTGAGATCTGATTGCTTGGCATACCAATGTAATGGGAGAGTGCAAAGCACATGATATCTTTGGAAAGAGATCTGCAATCCTCTGCCCATCTCTATAAGTGTAGATTGGGGCAAGAAGAAAAGGGGTCCCACAGTTTGTCTTGTTCTTCTTTTGCAGTCCTGGTGTGGCTTTTAGACCAGCAAATGCACCTACTAAACTGGAGTAGAACATGAAAAAGTATTTTTAATAATCAGAATCTCAGAGTATGGCCATTTTACAGCATCACTGATCCTTTCCTGGAATTAGTGCCTTCTGACAGAATGTGCTTAGGACTTTTATTCTTCCCCTAAGTGGAAATATGTTGCTTTGTGGTAGATTTGCCCCACTTCCAAAGAAATCAACCCTTCCTTTTGGGTAGACTGCATTAGTGTTCTCCTGAAAATTGTTTGAGGTGGCTTCTATCCAGAGGGATGTTCTGTTCAGAGGGATGGTGTGTGCCATGACCAGCCATCATTTGAGCTGTGCTCTCTTTCTCAGTAGGCATTGTGCTGTTTTGGTGCATAGGGTGGTCATTCAGTGTAAAGAGATTTCTTTAATGGGTTCTTTACTCGGGGAATATGGGATAAGTGTTTGTATCCTGTCAGGGAAATGGCAAGATTAAGCCATTTTTCCTGGGAAGACTGATGCAAGAGTGCTTACCTGTGTATCCTGATGTATCTATTGGCATGCAGAGTTGCAATAAGTCAATCAGCAGAAAGAAAATAAATTCGCAGCCTGTTTCCCCACTCACAGGATCTTGTCAGATTTTGGTCTTTGAAGCCCTTGGGGATCCTGCAAGAGCAGCAGTAACTCGAATGGGGAGTAAGGCTGGATTCAGCCAAGGATGTGAGCACTCCCAGACAGGAAAAGTGCATGGGTGAGAACTGGACGTCATTTTTGTGCTGGTTGTGGTTTATGTTCATCTAACCACAAGCCAGATTCCTCATCCCTTGGCTACAGGAATCCTCTTTTGAGACAGTAAGATGCTTTTTTGAACCATGTTAGCGTTGTCATGGTACTCTGCTCACAGTAAAGGTGCTGTGAAATTTCCACCATCTGCTGCCTCCTCCTCCTTTCCAGTCCTGTAGTGCTTTGTAAGATATGTTGTGAGTGTCATAGCTAAGATCTTCCCAGGTCCATTTTGCAGGCTTACAGTCATCTTTAGAAGGCTGAGTCTGTGTGGGCAGTTTTGGCCAGGTTCTTTTGAAGGATATATCTGTATCACTTGTCTGTCATTTCATTATTGGTGTGTGAATTTGTGATCCAATCTTCATTCTTCTAATGTCTCAAACTACAGATATATAGATATAGATAAACACACACACATCTCTCCAGTGGATTTTGTGCCAGGAGAAAAGTACAGAAAATAATCTTTGCCATGTGACTAGTTCTGGTTTTGTGGCCTTGAGCTCATTAAGCCATTCTGTAGATTAACTGATCTCAGCCCATCTCCTACTAAGTCTTAGGTGGTATTTGCCCACATATTTGTCAGTTTAAAGCCCACACATTCACAGTGCACAGCATGAAAGCATAAGATGCTCACCTTGAACAAATTTGAAATTTTCACATTAGGAATATATGGATAGGAATGTATACTCCTGTTCAGAGATGTCAGATTCTGTTTTAAATAGGATTCTTTAGATGGTTGGGTAATAGACCTCTTTGTGATGATCCCTGATGCAGCACACAACATTTCTTTTGCAAAACTGGATAAGTTTTTGAAATTTGAAATGAAGGCCTGGGGTCCGCAAAGCTTCCAGCTCAGAAATCAGTACTTTGAGATGTGGATTGATTTTTTTCTTCCTTCTCTCTGGTAATAATTTGAAACAACTTCTGCTAAACTCTTATTTTCTCTCCTCCACAGGAATTCAGCATTCCTAGTTTGTGGTCCAGCATTTTGCCAAGTTGATGCTAGTCTTGGAGGATGACATTATATTTATCACATAACAAGTGTACAGCTCCTGTAGCAAGTAGGTGAGACACAGTGGACATGCTTGAGGTGATTTGAGAGGTGCTACCCCTGCCATGAGGCCACAGTGTGAGGCCAAGGGTTTCATTGCAGCCTGAGAAGGACTCTGAAGTTGCAGGTGCACTGTAGCTTCAATGTGCTGCTGCAAAGTGGCAACTTTGGAGGAATAATCTTTGGAGGAATAATCACAAAAATAGTATTTTCAGGGGTTCAGAAGGTGGAGGAGGAATCAAAAGTAAAATACTTAGAATGTCTTTAGCTTTCTACTGCTGGAAATAGAGGGTTGAGGGGAATTTTATGCAATTAGCTGAATTGTCTCTGAAATTAATAGGGTTTAGGGTTTTGTTCTGTATACTGCCTTGGGTTTAGGTTTGTTTTATCTTTCTTTTTAAAGTAAGAAGTTTCATACTTATTTTGTAATTGGACAGTACTAATGGATTATTTATAAGGATTAGTGCAAGAGAGATTTTGGTGAAAAAATGTGAAGAAATATTGCTATAACATCAGGTAGATCGAAGTGTTAGCAAAGGTAAACTCTGCAATGCCATTCAATCTGCTTCTCTTGCTAGACAAAAAAATGTGAATCTTGCATTATCTGTATAACAGATTTTTATTAGTAAACAGAAACAGAACTTAGCTGCTCCAATTTCAATTATATAAATTTAATTTTCAAGTACAGAGTTTTCTCTTTTTATGAGCATAAGAAATAGTTAACATTATTTAATACAGTCTTTGTAGTTTAATATTTATTAATATTTAATTTACTATTGAATTTAATATTTATCATTATTATAAATACAGTTTAGTATTTATTATTCAGCTGCTGTAATTTTGTCTCCAATGTGTAATTACTCTGTAATTATAACATTATCTGAAGCAAAACAATGAAATAGTGCAACATGAAGCAAAAATGTTCTTATCTAAGAAGATGTGTGTCTAAAATCATCCTTTTCCCGGAATATCTTGAAACTATCTGGACTGTAGACATTTATGTAGCTGGATAATTCAGTGTTACAGTTGATAATTGCAGTTTTTCCTCACTGTAGCTATCTCTGAACTTTCTGTAGGCATCAGTTTTCCTGAAATTTGTAGAGATGTCAGTACCTTTTCCCCTCTCTCTGCCCTATTTGAAACTGACCTTGATTCAGGGTGGGACCCCTGGTTAGATATTGCACAAAATGTGCAGCCTCCTTTCTGCAGAGATACAAGCTCAGGCTATCCTTAGGAACAGCACACTGGGAACTTTGGTGGGCCCTTCCCAGATTCATGTGTCAGAAAGACATTAATGGAACTGAAATGTAGGATATTCAGACTTCTGAAACAAACAGGGTCTTGCAAGTGTGACGTGTTACTGTAAGTCCTACAGGCAATAGCTCAAGTGAGGTATTTTAGGACACAAGAAGGAGTCTCCATCTGTTTCGTTTCAGTCTTTCATATTGTTATTTTACAGAAGGAAAAAACCCAAACCCAAATTTTCTAAGTTTTGAGTTTCAGGATAGGCTGGAATTTTCTATGTGGAAAGTCACACACCTTCTATTTACTAAATGGTGAAGATTTTTTGTTTGTTTGGTTGGGGGGTTTTTTTAGGTGGTTTGTTTGAGGGTGTTTTTGGAAAATTATTGAGAGTTTTTCCTGTTTTACAGGTTATCAATCTGATCTAGTTCATACGTCCATGTCTCATTTCTCACTCTTTCACATGAGATCTATGTGCTCCCAGGTCAATACCTATCCTTCTGGCTTTTGCTTTCCCTCTATCTACTGAAATTTAGTAAATGAATTTGTAGGCTCACAGTGTGAACCGATTTGAAGGTATTGTCTCAGCAATGGCATTGGTTTTGTGTAAGTATATATTTTGGCAGAATTTAAAAACCAGGGAAAGTATCTTACTACACAAGTCTCTCCTCGATGTTCCATGTGTTTGCTTAGGTGCAGATGGACCCTTTCTTCCCTGGGTTCAATGTGATTTTGGTAAATGGGAATCTACAAAAGCAACTGTTTTTGTCTTCCTGACAATATAGGTTAGATAATTGCCCATACTACTTTTGCTGCTCTCATCAGATTTGATGTGCCCAAAGTACCATCACTGTGTAGTAATTCTATACATATTCCAAGATGAGTTTTGTGATAGCAGTTAAAAAATAAAAATTAAAATCCTGTTTTTTATAGTATTCCCTCTCACTCTCCAAAACATCCTATCACTGCCAAAATGGGAATATTTAGTGTTCTATTTTAATAATGTAAGTAAGATTTAAACACTATAAACTGAGTATTTTTCTCCCCATGTTTTTAGCAGCATGACAGATCTCCTACTTTTAGAAATATTTCTCAAAATAATTAAGATGCAAAACCTGAATATAACTAAGAGAAGCTTGTAAGAATAGAAGGCAAGGCCAGTTTACTCACCCCAGTGCCATTTTTACATCTCTGGCTTCAGTGATTAACTTTGCCTACACATACACGTTTGCACATGCCAGCACCATTTCAGTGTTGTTTACTGTAATAAGGTCCTGCCTCTCTGACAGAAAGTAAATTTTCTCTGTCAAAGTGCTTGCGATAGTAATTTTCTGTGCCCTACAACATGCTGTTAATGTGGTATAATGTCACTTCAAAAAGCAGCCTATAATCACAATTCTTCAAAAATAATCTAACTGAAGAAGTACAACAATGTTATTAGCTGCAACAGCTGTGGGCAAAAGAAAAGGAAGAAACCAGTGGTAATTCTTGTATTTCAATGTGCATGTGTGTATCTTCATACACACACATATGACATCTGAAATAATGTATTTGTGTATCAAGTATGTATCTGTGTAATGCTCTTGTGCTTGGTGCTCATGGCAAATACAAAATAAGCAGCCTTTATAAAATACTTTTGTCAAAAGCGCAGTAGAAGTCCACAAAGTTTTGAAGTATCTTGCTTTTGTTTTCAATGTCAATGTATGGTTAGTAAGCAAGGATTATCTAGGATTTTTTATCTAGTGTAAGTTAATTTGTTACCCCACACTAATTGGTCTGGGTATCTGAGACCTAAACTTCTTAACCCTTGTTGTAGCCATCCTCATTTCCAATTTACTCACGGGACTTCTTGTCTGCTTGGTGTTTGTATGGACTGCCATACTCTCATGAGTTGTGAAATAAGCAGCAGAGGCTACAGTGAGAACTACAGAATAAAAGGATTCACCTTCAAAGTGCATGTATGTTAATTTTCTTCAAGGGTATTTTTGACAAGCGTATATTTGTTGAGACATTTGTGTGGGAGTGTTCACCTCAGTGTTGCTTTTCTCCACACATGAAAATAAACCACAGACTTTTAAATATCCTGAGAAAAATTTCTTCAAAGACAGATCAAAGGTCTTTACTAATGTCTGAGGAAGCTGCCTCTCTTGTGAACTCATGTCTATGGAGAGCTGGTTAAGACAATCAAGATCATTATTCCATTGATTTGACCATTTGCAGCCGGCTCTGAGAGAAGATGCCTTGTTTGGAGAAGGAGGTGGGAGAATCCGCAGATGCTCCTAATTTTGCCAAGAAAGTCATGGATAAAATCACTTTTTAAAATCAACGGTATTGGTTTTCCCCCAGTATGCTGTGTGGGTTGCTCTGCTTCAAACAATTGTCTTAAATAGTGTCTTAAACAAGAGTTTTGGGTAAGAATAAGTCAATTGACTTTTTTTAAAAATCAATTTTATCTGCTTTTGTGGCTGTTGTGTTCATTGAAATGTCCAGGTATGACTTTCACATCACAGAAGTTTTACATCTTTGTTTGTTTCTTTGTTTTTATTTAATTTTTGTTTGTTTGTTTTGGGGGTTGGGATTTTGCTTCTTGGTTTTGGTTTGATTTATCCAAAAATCTTTCTCCTTTTGCATCAAAACAACATGTAACACATATGAACTAAGCTTTGAAAGTTTGTGAACTTCTCCCTAAGATGGAATTCCCCACCTTTAGACAGCATTCAGGAAAATAAATTGCTTTTTATTCTTTAAGGCCTGGGTTTTCTTTCTTATCGATTTCTTATATCTGTTTGCTTCAGGAACTGCATCTTTTATCACTCAGACCAGTTTTTATAGGCTCTCTTATAGCAGAGAACTTTTAACTCTTAGAAGCTAGTGAGAATTGTGTTTCTCTTTTGAAGCATTTTACTGGTTTTGTCATGCTGCCACAAAGCATTTGTGGGTGCTATGTAGGACTGCAGGGCTTGTATCTAGACCTAGGGTTTCCAAGTTGTTGGTTTAAGCCAAACATTTTTAAGACCATCTCCACCAATGACTGTGTTCTGCTGCTACCTAGAATTGGACAATAATCTTTTGTTGGTTTATCTGATCATAAATGAAATAATTTAATTTTCTTTTTTGTAGATATTAGGGGTTTTCTTTCAGTTGTGGGCTGGATTTTTCTTGTATATCCTAAAGGTTTGATCTTCATTACATTCTGTGATTTGGTACTTTGGAGCAATATCAAGGTTTTCTTTGTAGTCTGTAAGACAAAACCAGTGTGATACTGTTTTACTTTCTCCTTGCTTGCTTTTCTCAGTCATGACAATACCTCAGTATGCAACAGCAGGCTAACATCTTTTTGTCTCAACTGGGATAATCCTTAGCTGTGCAAAAAAAAAATTTGCTCTGGCATTTTCCTCTTCCAGCTGCAGCTACAAAATAACAACACATGCATGGCCATGGAAGATTCCTCTACTCATTTCCCATGGTCAAATCCTTCATGTTTAATATTCAAGAAGAAAATTTGGATAAATATCCAAAATATTTTTCCAGGAGTTTAATGAAAGAATATCTCTCTCAGATCTCCAGTCCTTTCACTTTTCTGTGCAGATTACACCTTATTGTCTGTGGAACATAGTTTAGATTTGGGGCTTGGTGAGGGGAAGGGAAGAATGGCAGGAGCTCCCTCCTCACCTCTCAGCCAGAAGTGCTGACTGGCATTGCCCTGTATTCTGCCTATTCAGATCCACATATGATGCCACAGGACTTTTTGGTGCCTGAGGACAAACTGCAGGATTTTGGTTAAGAGTGCCCTGGGGGTCACAAGGTGCTCCTAGGAAATTTTAATTCATAGGCTTTGGTGGAAATGGAAGTAAGTCTTGTGTTGGTCTTTCAAATCAAAACACCTTTTTGTGATAGGAATGTGTATTTCTGCTTTTTGTTGTTTTGGACTATTTTTCTTTTGTTTTCTCTGTCAACTTTTATTCTTTCTTTTTGTTCTTATTAACCTCTAGTTCTACCTGTTGATGTTATGGCAGCAGGATATTTTAAATTACCTACTGCATGTTCACCTCCACACAAATGAACACACAAGAAATGTGAGCTTCCTTGTAGATTCTCAAGTCAGATTTGTAGTTAATTTTCAGTTTTTAAAGATTTTTTTTCCATTAAAATTGATTATTGCCTTAAATAAGTGAAAGTAAAATTACAGTGGTGGCTTGTATTTTGTTGTACTGTTCATATTAATTAGTGACTGTGCCTATATATGTCTGCTAGGAAAATGTGAAAAGCACAGAATTTGAAAAGCAACTATACACTGAAATTAATTATTGTATGTTTTCACATTGCATGTTTTCCTAGCCATGACACTCATTATTATTTATTATAATGCCTTACAATATTCCCATTGAAATATGCCCTGCTCTCATGACCCAACTTTGGAAAATGCAACAAAAAATCACTGGAAACCTCAGCTTTCTGATAGGAAGTTTCTTGTAAGCAGTGAAATTAAAATGCCTCCTCCCAGTGAAAAGGAAGTAGGACAGAGGTCAGTGAGTTAGGTAAATGTCCCTCCTCTCTGTCACTAGCTGAGCTTTCTTCTTTTTCCCCTGTGTTGGAAGTTTGGTCTTGAGCCATCACCTGTGTTTTGGTGTAGGGCAGGTAGAGAAAACCCATATCTTCCTTTCATTGTTGCATAAGGACCCCACAGTTTTGCCACATGACGTTCACACTCAAAGGGAGAAGTTGTTGATTTGTGGCTGCAGCTGGGACTTCATCCTGGTTCTGGTGAAACTGTAGCTGAGTCCTTGGGGAAGGGTATGGCATGTGGCATAAAGCACAGACTTGTTTATTCCTCTCTCTGCTTTTCCACTTGCTCATATAAAATATGTCTCTGGCCAGCTGCTAGCCCAGGGGCTAGTGAGAGCGGAGGAAACAGTTCTTGCAGATCTAAATGAGAGCATCTCTGACCATTTGGCAAGAGTCTGACGTTCAGAGATGTCCAAAGAGAACACCAAGGTCTGGATGCCTTCTTCCGCATCCCCACCGCTGTAAAGGCCTCTCTGAAAAGCCCACTTGAAACACCTGTTTATCCTTTTATAAGAATGATACTTAAAAGGAAAGCAGTATCTTCGTATTGCCCAGCTTAACTGCTTTTCGCCAGTTGTCCTACATTTTTGTTGAGTCTTTGGTTAAAGTGTGTTGGTCCAGGAGACATGCAGAAAGCTTGTTCACCTGCCCCTGGTGGCTAGTGACAGTGTGGAACTAGGCAGAAGCAAGGTGTGACCTGGGAGACACAGTAGGGACCCTTCTGCTGCCTGTGTTCAGCCCTGCAATTCTAATAAGAGCACTGGGGAAGGAACTGCTCCCTGAGCTGCAGTTATCATAGATGGGGTGATCTGCCAGGAGAGGCCTCTTGAAATTGTTTTTTCAGTCTTGGTGGCAATTATATTACATTTCTACAGGTGTTTTCTTCACAGCTGAGGACAAGTCTACAGTTTTTTTAGGTGTGTTGATGAGAGCATGAATAGGTGACTCCAAATATTTCCATTTAGCATGCAAGCCCTTCCTAATGAAGCAATGAGTCATATCTTGCAGGCACAGATTCTTAGCTTGCTGCTTAGCAAGACTCCACCAAAATTATGTTATCAGAAGCTAATATTTAGCTTCTGAGAGCACCATGCCTCTTCTGCACACAAATAATGCTAATTTGTTATACATTAAACCAGAGGGTTAATGCCACTTCTGACAGTGTCTGTGCACTTCATCATCTGAAGGTACAGACATCTCTCCTATAGATGTAGCACATATGCATATATGGAAAAGATACTGTCTGGTCAAACTTCTGACTTGTAAGTTTGTTTGTGAACATTCGCTTAGTGGGAAAAAAAAATAAATTCTGAAGTGGACACCTCTTCCCCCTTTTGATTACTGGGTGGTTCTAAAGTAATGCACAGCAGGTGTGTGTATGTTATGATCATATGTTCCCATGCATTAATAGTATTTATGTTCTTTCTCTAAGAGGATAATTTTGCCTTAGTGCTCTGTTCAAATCAGTTCTGTTTGAATGAATAAGTATGTAAAAAGTGTTAACAGTAGAATGGATTTACCTTAATTAAGATGATACACAGCCTTGAATAGTATGTTCCTGCATGTGCAAGAAGTTCTATTTCAGGAACAATCACAGGTCCTAATACTTCTCTGACATCAAAATTTAAGTATTTCAGGTAAATTTCCAGAGGTAAGATACAGGTAAGGCTTTTAAAGAAAGGTCAGAGAATCCGTCCTGTATCATTTAATACCAAATAGCCAGTAAACATCAGAGTGCACATAGTGGAGAAAGCTTTCTTTGTGCTGATAGGCCAGATATAGTCTGTGAGGCTACATGTGCAAGATTGGATTACAGGGTTAGGGACTCTTACTGCTTGTCTAACGCTGAGTACAGTAATTTCCCACGTATAAGGCACACCTTTTTGACTGAAGTTTTGATCCAAACCCAGAAGTGTGCCTTATACACCAGTGCACCTTATAGGTGTGAAATTACTGTACATGTATTTTCCTTTAAGTATAGTCTGGACAGCCTCAAAATGTAGAATTTTAAAGGTCTCTTGTTAACACAAGGATACTTATCAATTAAAGAAACAAATGTAAAAACAGTAAGATGTTTAAATTAAGGTTTGGTAATTTTCTTGTCATACAGCCTTAAAAAAAGAAGAAACTTATAAAAACACCACCCCCAAACACACACCCATACATACCCATACACCCACTCCACACGAACCAAAAAAAAATACCATCAAAGAACCACTGCCACCACCAAAAAAAAACACCCTTAGCCCCCAAACCATAGAATTTACTGGGATGAGAGAGGGGAATGTATATTCATAACTGAGAAGTATATTAATATTTATATTCATAACTGGGAAGTAAAACTGACTCTCTGGTTTGGTTTTTAGGGCTAGAATTGAAGGAAAAAATAAGGAAGAAATACATGTGTATGACAAATATGGTGTAGATTGTGGCTTTTAACACCAGCCTTAGTAGTGTCAGGAATACTGTTCATCATCATTTTCTGTTTTTGCATGAGCTTGAGACAAATTATGTAGGTTTATCCTCAGAGCATAGTGAGATTGTTTAGGTCACAGCTTCAGCTTTGTGCAAATCAGAGCTGCTGAAACATACCTATCTCTTTGACATTAGTGATTTATTTAAAATGTATGTGGTGACAGGCAAAAGCTTCAACAGTAAATACTAGTGCTTCTTGTTTCAGGAAACAGAATTAAATTGGAATAAGTTGGTCTCCTGTGAGTTAAGTAAAGTCCAGTCATTTTGGGATAAAATGAAAGTAGCCTTTTCTTAATGTCCTGCTAGGTCCCAGACAGGACTCCTAAATCCCATTGAAAAAATTGACAAGAGTGATAATTCAGAAACCTGATCATCTTTACCTTAGTGTATCTGCATTGTGCCTTTCAAAATGAAGTTATTGCTAAGGAGATATTGCAGTACTGCTTTTCTTTGGGCTCTGAATAGTGAAGAAGAAGCCTTATAGCAAATTCTTGGTTTTGTGGTGTTCTTCAAATGTCTGTTAGGCCAGTGTCATCACAGCTGATATCCTTTATGTTCTGTGATCCACAGAGTTTGTCAGAGATGTGGGGCTTTAAGAATCTAGACTAGATATCATTCAGTTTAGCAAGCAGAACTTGATCCTTAATTATTACTATTGTTTGGGGCCTGTAAAAATAGTTTGGAGGCTTAGTCACTACTACAGTAATAAATGTAGTGAGCTAACTTTGAAAAAAAATATTAAGACCAGTATCCCATGAAGCTATAGAGGCCACCTGTGCAAGATGTAACCCTGTGGAGATCTAAGGCTGCCTTCCCAAAGGGCCTGTATGATACTTTTAAGGCACAGCTTTGTCGAATTTGCAGCTGCGTGGTTAGGCATGGACCCTGGTCATCTGCTGCCTGGCCTGGCAGGTCAGCAAAGGCAGCATTTGGCCACTGTCCAGCTGCTGGAGCAGTGGTGTTGGCCAGCGCTGCCTCGAGGGGTCCCACATGTCCTTGCTGTGCTCCCTGCCCTGGCTGCCTCCAGGTTTGCTGCTGTGCCCAGAGCTCCTCTGCACCTGCTGACCTTGGCATTGGGGACAGCCAGGGTGGCCTGGGAGGATGAAGGGGCAGAAGGGAGGGAGGAAAGAAACTCTCGACAAAAGACATACGGCTTTTATGGAGAAGTGGCCATGTCACCAATGTTGGAGTGTCATCTTTGTCTTAGGGAAGCTGTGCATGCAGGATGAACTGGACAGAGCATCTGGAAGGCTGTAACTCTATGCCCAATTGTGGGACACAAATAAGGGTCGTATGTATTTACATATATAAAATTATCTGTCTCTAAAACAATCTAGACATACACATATGCAAACTCACTCTACTGTGAGGAAGAATTGTAAGGGCTGAGACTGTGATACCTTGCAAAAAAAGGATGACTGTGTCCAGAATCAGATCTCTTAATATAAATTGTTGTGCAGGAAGGTTTTCACATTAGCTTTGCATATGTACCTAGCCTACCTGGCTGTAGGCAGTGAAGAAGGACAGAGGGAAGAGGTGTTCAGAGGGCACTTCCACAATTCCAAGGGTGGATTTCTTCTCCCACATGGGAGAAGCCCTGATTTCTCCATGAGGTGCAGCAGCAGATTGTTTGTTTAAGTACCTAAACTCTGAAGTGTAAAAATCTTTCCTTCTCGGTTGTGCACTCTTCCTTCTCAAAGTAATCAGTGCTTCTTCTCAGAAATCTTGAGCTTCTTGTTCAGTGCAACATACCAGAGTTGGCTTTTCCAGAATTGTAGCAGGAAAATTGTGAAAATAGATTACTTATTTGCCTATTTAATTAGGTACTTCTGTCTCTAAGAAGTCCTGAGACAGTTATTAGCTACTGATGTTCAGCAAAGAGGGCTTGTATGAGATCCCTTGTCATTGTTGTGGGAGTACTTCTGCTTAGTCTCCAGCAGTGCTCAGAAACTAGAGAGCTTTAACACAGCAGGCAAGCTAAACCAGAAGGCATAATTATGTCTTTCTGCAAACATATTTTGGGTATGGGATGCAGTTGATTCCCTATCTTCATAAAATGTAAAGTAGCACTGGACTACCTGTGCTCTTATCTCCTGGGACAAGCAGACCATAACTGCTCAAATATGAAAGAAAATGGGTAAAAGACACATGATTTAGGGCTTAGATATCCTGAGTAAAGTGAAGTAATTATTTCCATTAAGTAAATGGAAATAGTTATTCACTCATAGGATGATGATGCGGGACACTCAGTGAATCAGTTTGCCATATAATTGAAATAAAGTGAAGTATTTTGATGCATATAGCTAAACCCCTGAGGTGAGTGCCACAGGATACAGCTGAGGCCAGTGGTGTCAGTGCTTTCACTGAAGAGATTCACAGAGGAACAGTTTAATTGTGGTAGTTAGAAGTATGTTCTGAAAGCAGCTTAAATCCTTAACTGACAGTGAGGGCATGCTAGGAGAAGGATCACTCCCATTGCTGACTTTCAGTAAACATCTGCTTTTGGCCACTGTCAGAAAGGTTTTTCAACTGAATCAGCCTCTGGCTTTCCTGGTGCATTTTTCCTGTAGCACAGGTCAGACTCTAGACTATTAGTTCTCCAGTACCTTTTAAAGCTAGGTAGTGAAATACATTTTGTAGCAATCCATTAATTATTTGCAGTAGGGAGTCAGGCTAACTTTGCCCATGCAATACTTTATACGTTAGAAGTTAACTGCTGTCACGAGTCATTATTTCCATTGAGAAGAGTGATTCATCTTTCCATGAGCAGTCAACGTATCTTTCAGTGGGAATGAAATTTTAGCTCGTCACCATTCCATAGGAGAAAATACATATGGAAACAGGACATTGTGTTTGGATACACGTGTTTTCTGTTGAACTGGATTGTCTAAGAACTTTTGTCTCAAGCGTTTTGAGCAAATGTAGTATTTATTTGTTCATTATTAGTTTCAGAATGGTAGTTGTGGAGAAGGCTTGCTTTTACAGGTAGTATAGCCTCTCAAATGCACCTCAGTCCTGATCAGAAAAACCCAATTTTAGTTGCTGTAATGACTACTGGGGATGCTTTTCCAATCAATGTTTTACCTGATGTACATTTCTGCTGTATTCCTTTCATCTGTCTAGTAGAAATTTGCCTCACTTTTCTTTAATTGCTCATCAAAAGGGTCTATTAGAGATGTTACTTACATTGGAAAAGCCTTTTGGGCAGGAACTAACCATACCAGATATGTAACTGTGAAAATTTGGAGATAACTATCTGGAGAACACCATTTCAGGATCTATAAATCCAGCATATCACAAGTTACCTTGCACTTCTTTTGTGTCCTTGTGTTGAAATTTTTGTTTTTATTTTTTGCTTCGGCTGTCTTTTTAGTATTCAATATATAAATTTAGTAGGGGAATTGGGTGGAATTTGGAAAAATCTGAAATTCAAGTGTCACTGTTTTACAAAGAGAATAAATATGCTACTGAACAGCACCTGTATTAAGTTGGAGTAACATTATATATATTTTCAAGTATTGTATTTCTTGTGAAGAGATGTCTGTGAAGGTTAAGTCAAAGGACAGGGTACAGGACTTTGATCTATTTAGTTTTATAAACTAAATTTTGGCACAATATTAGTCTCAAATCCTAGTCTTCAGAAGTCAGGACGTTGACATCCTTAAAATGATATTCACAGCACAAGCCAAGTGCAGGAGAATCACTCTTCCAAGTGCAGGGTCCTAAGCTTTGTGCAACCACAGAAGTGACTACAGTCAGAGGGACACTGTGAGTATGTTATCAATCATTGTTTTCTTTTGATACTTCCTGCAGCACACTATGGTTCAGGCAATGATTGTGGTAAGAGGCTTTTAAATTGATGTAAAGACCAAGTTGATTTGACAAGTTTTGTAACCAAATGTTTATTAGTTGAAATAATATTTTTTGGCATAGTTTATGTTTGAGTGGGAAATTGAATCATTGTCAGAAGTCTGTGTGTATTTGAGCATGTTAAGCTGAAGTTACCAAATGGAACTGTGGGAGGTTTTTGGCTTGTGTTTATGGAGTATAAACCAAAGCTCCTACCTTGCTGCCTCAAGAGCCACAAAAATGTTAATAGAAGTCAGAGATGCAAGATAAAAATGTATTCCGTATAGCCTATCTACTTGCCAGTACTAGCTTTTCCCTTGGGTTACTTTCCACTATTTTGTTCCATCTAGTTTAAGGTATTACAAGGGATGAGACTTCCTCTGCATTCCTGTGGAAATTATTTTGCAGTCCTCATAAGACTTTGTGAATTATTTTTTTCCTTATTTATATTTCCTGGTTCTTGTATTTCCAGAGCAGGATCCACACCAAGACTGTCAGGGGTTGCTTTCTTGTTAGCTTTGGCAAAATGATTCAGGCTTCCTTCTTTCTGCTGTCTGCTTTTGTTCACTGAATGAACCAATGAACATTCAAACATGCCTCAAACTACAAGTCTTTTAGGATAGGTGATGCTTTGCTGAAGGCTGCTGTGAACATTTTAAATCAACCTGCATGTATCAGGTAAAGCAGCTGGAGCTCATAGAGTTTCTTTGATTGCATTTTCTTTTGTGTCTCTTAGACTAGGTTTTCACACAAAGCCTTCCTAATGTTTTCCCTTATTCTCTTTTCCACCCCTCTCCCCTTTTTACACTAAGGTGCTTGTGTACAAGCCTCACAATAGGCTTATGGAAAGGCCAATTACAGGCACTTAAAGCTCGACTAAGATGAAGTCAATGATTCATCAGTAAGCAAAAGCTAAAATTAATCCTGTAACCTGCCTGTAAGATTGGGCAGTTTTTTCCCCATTTTATCAAAGATAATTTGTCCATAAAGAACATGTTATTTGTATTTGGGCTTTTAAGTACTCAAGACAAGCTAATTTGAATTATATGACTCTCCAGGAACATGTAAGCTTTTGCAATTGTTTCAAACCCTAAAATATTTCTGGTCTATTATAATTTAATTGGTTCCCTCTATTTTAGCTTTCAATTATGTATAATAAAATTATATACATATTTACTCTAATCATTGTAACTAAATTCATCAGGAACTGCTGTGATAGGACAAGGAACATTCATTAGAATGTTATTTCCTTCATACGAATTTGTTAATTTAATTCATGAGCCATGAAGTGATTGGAAATTGCTTACTTTTTCATTCTTTGTGTTCTGCTTGGTTTGCTGGGCTAATTTTTTGTGTGTTGGCTTGCTTCTCAGCATTTAGCTTGAGCTACTGTACACACACAGTGGCAGCTCTTCTTGAAAAGCTGCCATCTGGAAGAAAGTACAGAGGTTGTCCTGCAGACCTGCACGCACATGTATAACATACATTACATATGGATACGCCCTGCCTCAGGTGGGAACAGAAGCTGCCAAAGGCATACTGGGACTTTTGTAACACAGAATCAGTTTTGTGAAAGATTTGATTTTAAATCACTTTCTATTCCCAAGTCAAGTTTGTAAATGCTTCCTTAGATCTGTTGTACATTCTGAAGTGTTTCACAGTCTGATAACAGATGAGCTGAGTCACTTGCTGCCAAAATCCTGCAATTGTGAGCAGTATGGAGACTAGGGAGGAATGCTGATCTTTTAAAACTATGCCTACCTTAGTGTTGTAACAAAACTATGGTTCAAATCACAGTTGTCATAGTGCTCTTGGAAGAAGATGCAAACTAGGATCACTGTACATAAAGGGGAAAGATGTGTGTAACACCTGTGACCACAGTGACAAAGGAAAGTAAGAAGCTGTGGATATTTTTCTTACCAGGGTATTTGTGCTGCATGATCAGAGTCTGTCATAATCTCATAGCTGAGCATTTTTAACATATACTTTGCACTCCTAGTTTCCTCAGAGCCTTTTCTGGTGCTTGAATTGGAGAGATTGTGGTGTGGTGTAGAACTGTTCTTGTCTCCTCCACAGCCATAACACAAGGTGTGGAAAACCACAAAGCAAAGAAACTTGGGTTTTGGTGAGCGGTAAGTTTATATCACGTTAAAGCTGCTCAAAGGAAAACCCTGGCCAGTGCAGTTCAGGCAACTGGTAACAAGTAAATTTACACCAGGAGTGGAACTTCAAAATAATTAAACACATTAACTTTTATACAAGTTAAGCTTGTATGCCAGATACCATTAAGCCTGTATCTTTGTTGCTCTGTCTGCCATCCCACAGCTAGTATAACATGGGTGCAGATTTTGGCTTGTTTAATGGAAATATGGGCATGATTGATACAGATCAAATCAATTTTTGCTAGTGAGAGATTAATTCATGCACTGAGCTCATGCTAGTGATTGTGTAAATGCTGCTTCCTATATTAATTTAAAAGATTTCTGACAGTGAGCCTGACCTGAGACAACTAGTTTTAAAACATCAGGAAGTTTTGTGAGGGTATTGGGGATGGAAATTTGTTGTATAACCCTATAACTAAGTTCTGTGCAAATTCAGAGTACAGTAATTTCACGACTATAAGGCGTACCGGATTATAAGGTGCACTTCTGGGTCACCGGCAAATTTCCAATCTTTGTCCATATATAAGGCGCACCAGACTATAAGGCGCTCTCTTTTTTTTTTAAAAAGCGAGATCTGCGCGCAACAAAGTAACAAATTAGTAACTGAATCGTGCGATCGCAGGATTTACTGGCAGGTGCTCAATTTGCAAACATTTTTCACGGATTGGCATAGCCTTTGAACGCAGCCCCAGGTGCCCTCCCCGTGCCGTGGGCCCCAGCACTCCTGCCTGCCCCCGGTGCCGGCTGTCACGGCTCTCGTGGCTTGCGCAGCTGGCAGCTGGTGTGGCTCTTGCGACTGGCGAGTCTCGCGACACACAGCTCGCGGCTTGGCTCGCGGATCACACTTCTGGGTTGGCAAATTTCCAAACTTTGTCTGTATATAAAGTACACCGGATTATAAGGCACACTTCTGGGTTTTGATCAAAATTTTAGGCTTTAAGGTGCGCCTTATAGTCGTGAAATTACTATACTCTTTTTTGCTTATACAATTTTAGTGCAGTTTTATTGATGCTACTGAGTAAATGAACAGTTTAATTTTCTGAGAGTCAGTCAGCCAAGTGGCTCTCTGTGGGAGAATACTGATAAACCTGATTATTTTAAACCTGGGTGTCTCTCTTCTGTTTTTCAAACACAGTATGTCTCTTTCTTCTGTATATATCATGTTATCTTGCCTCCCCATCTCTGATTTGGGCTGACTGCCACAAAGGTGGTAATATTTCTTGAGTTCTCATCCCTCTTCTTGATCTTGCTCATTTTTGCTCACCTGAAAAGCTCAGTCTTTTACTTCTCTTTGAGACTGTTCAGCACCCTGAAAAGTCATTAGTCTTCTAGTGTTCCTGCAAGACTTCAATGTCTGTTTTGTTGAGGCAGTTAAGGAGTTAAAGGCTTGTGGAGTTTCAAAGAAATGCCGGACAGCTGCTGCAAAGTATTGCTACAAATCCTAGCTGACCTCATTCTTGTCATACAACAGTGATAATATCCAAAAACGGGTGCAAGGCAGGAAGTGTTTCAGGAAGGTATGTGTTTCATGCAAAGACATCAGAAATGTGCTTTCTCCCGGGGCCACTTGCCATAAGATCCATATTAATTTAAATGAAACAGTGAAATTCCGGAATATGTTTACAGAAACATAATTTCAATCCAGAAAAAACATCGCTTGTTGCTCTGATGTACAAATGGCAAAAGCAGTTGTGGTAACCACTGTATGTATTTAATATAAAAATATTGCTGGCTGTATGATCCTATTCTTTAAACGTATGGGGGCTTCATATAACTTTTGATAGTTTTG
>VRYO01001681.1:4656622-4684246 GCA_009812075.1 Sialia sialis | reverse complement strand
GCTTATATATGGACAAATCCTGTGATCTTCCCAGCTACCCAGAAGTGCGGCTTATATTCAGGTGCAGCTTATAATCGTGAAATTACTGTATATTTTCCCATTTACTTTATGCTCAAAGACTGATTTGATATCTAATGTGCTTTTCACTAATTTAATCAACTGAGTTCCTTAGTACAGAAGGAAGAAGAAAATCTCATTTTTCCCCTAATGCATTCTCTGACTTTGAATTTAAAAGAACTAGCTTTAGAAGGAGTTAACATTTTTCACTAGTCAATCTACCAAGTTATCTGCAAAAAGTGTCCTCTATGTACAGGTTCTTATTATTTTCATTGTACTGAAAAGTTCAGACATGAGAAAGCTTGTATTTTATTTATATTTTTCAGAAGTACCCATGTAAAAGCATGCAAATAAAAACATTTCCTACCAGATCAGAGTTCTTCCTCTAATAGTTGGGGATATTTTCCCTAAATTTCCTCTTAGTTGTCTCCGGAAATGTGCCTCTTACGGTATGAATCTGCAGTAAAAATCAAGCGTAAATGATTATTTTTTTTTTTTAGCAAGCATAAGTGAATATTGCTTGAGAGATTTTTTCCTGTAGATTGCAGAGGTCCTTATCTCAGCATCAGCTTGATAAATTTTTGTAAAATAATTTATTAAGAGTTAAACTAGATACAGTAAAGATTATACAATTTAAAAAGTTGCACATGAATAATATGGTTAACTGAAATGAAGTCTAGCAGATGCCTGTATGAATATTACAATAAAGCACTGCTATTTAGCCTCTGATCTTTGTTTCATTAAAAAACTTGTTTCTTCTGTACTTTTTTTCTCTACTGTAGTTTAAAAAATACTCATTTATGTTAGTAGGGAGTGAACAAATTCTAGCTGCTGGAACTCATGTAGTAATTTCCTCTTTGGAAATTCGCCTGTTTGTGAAGCTGGGTCACTGACCTTGAAGAGCCCTTTTTGAAAAGTGTAGCTCATGGCCAGGGATCATGGGGATGCTGAATGGTGTAATAGCAGAGGTTGGGCTTTTTTTATAGAGATGTGACCTAGGACCTCAGGTGAGGTGCGTGAGGAGATAAAGGCAGGCTAGAGGACAGAAGAGCTGAGTGCAGCCGAACTCAGCCCTGCTACATGCTGAGGAATGAAACAAGTATGATCTGTGTTTTTAAAAGATGATCCAAGGATGTAACAGAAAAGAAAAGGAAGGAAAATGGGATTCTTTAGATGCAGGAAGACATATTTTTTTGTTATTTGATGGTATAAACAAATTTGATATACACACACAGTTGTTTCAAACTGAATTCTATTTTAGATTTGTCTGCTGTTTCTGGAAGTTATTGCCAAGAGTGAAAAACCGCATAATACATTTCTAGTATTAAAGCATCTATTACTGATGGGTAATGACAGAGTAGAGAGAGAAGGCACCAGTTAGTCTGGGTTAGCTCATGTGCTCTGGATAACTCTTTCTTGAACCCTTAGATTTCTTAAGTTCTACTAGGCAATGTTGGTTTTCCGCTGCTTTTTGCATGCTATGAATTGTCTCAATGACAGTGTCAGGTAATCTCAAGTATTCCCGTGATTGTCCGCCTCAAACTTTTTCAGGTAATGTGCCTTTTGATTGGCTATTTTAATAAGATAACAAGCTGCAATATCACCTTTTAAGAAAAGAAGCATGTTTGAGTTTTTAAAATTACAGATGCCCTGTGTTGTCACTTACATATCTTTGCTTTTAAATGCTAGGGGCATAAAATTTTGCAGCTGTAGTGGCTTTCTTGTTTAAATTCTGAATTTTTGATAGTGAAGGAGGGAATTCATTCCTTAAGTCAAAAGGGAGAAAGTTTTTGTAATTACCAAACAATTACTGATTCAGACACATGCTTGGCATAGATGGGTTAGAGGTGTGAATTTTGTGAGCAGTTACCTGTGATATGTAGAAATGCTCAAAATCAAAACACTCCGCTCTCTCTCTTGTGTACTTGGAATGACACCTACATATGAATTAACAACCAAAAGGAAATATTAAAGTATTCATAGGGTGCATGAAAGTCCTGATAGTGGCAAGGGTTCCAAAGAGCAAGGCTGTAGTTTAGGGTGGTTAGACATCTCTTCCTTGAAGGAATGAGATAAAATACCTAAATCACTCCACAGTTGTCACACTTACACCCTCCACACTTACACCCTGTTTATGTGCTTTTTGAATAGTTGTACAAACTCTTGACCATTTTCTGATGGAATTCTTACAATTGCTCCAAAAAAACCATTTGCATTGCAACTGTGGCAATTTGGTAGGAGTTTTGTATGCTCTGCTTTGATTCTCTACCTTTCATTCAGAGGTGACTATTTGACTCTTCTGAGCCTGTTTCTGCTGAAGGGGGTAATGATGCTGCCCTGTTTTGGTAAGGCATCCTTCTGATCAAGAGGTGAAAGGCCAGATAGAGCCTTCTTTTTACTGATCCCAAGAGAGCTTGGATACAAGGCCTGCATGAATGCCTGCAGTCTCTGAAGGAGATTTAAGGAAATGTTGCTAGGATTTGATTCTGTGTCTGAGTCATTTGAGCTTGTTTTTTGACCCATTAATAAACCCTTGTCACACTACTGCTGTTGCCTTTCTTTACAGTCATTACATTCCTCTGGAGCCTCTGTAGCCATTGTCTGCTTTGTGTCTTTGGTTTTGTTTTTCTTCACTAGGGATGGATTTTTAAGCTGTCAGAAGGCGTGACATTCACTTCCCACCACCAGAAAACTCTGTGCATTTGCAAGGGGTATGTAATAGCCATGCAAGCTCCACTGCATGTTCCCTTCAGGAAAGTGCAGCTTCCAGTCTCACTTCAGTAGGTGTGCAGCCTTAGTGGGCTGTGAGTGTTCCTCCTCCTTGCTATTCTGCAGCCTGTGGTGGCAAAGGAAGCAGTGCTGCAGAGGAAGATGCAGGAGAAACCTCTAAGGACCCAGATATGTGCTGTGGGATATTCAATACTGCAGAAAGCTCTTCTCACCCTTTTGTGTGTGCATGGGGGCACTCACAGGCTCTCCCCATGAGACAGATACCTAATGTGTTTGAAAGAGTCTGTGTGAGCTTTGGCTTTCTGCTGAGTGTGTGTGGGCCATTTAGAACACACAGCTTTCTCAGAGGGGACAAAGGTCAGTTTAAAATTTTTAGGTGTACTATGTAATGCAAGCTGTTGGCAGATTTGGAAGATACCCATGAAATCTTTGTCAAGGAAGAGAACTTTTGTTTCCAAGAGAAAGTTTTGGATGGGAGTGGGAAGAGTATTTGCTAGGTATGTCTGAAATATGTTTGTTTTGAAAGCCACTATTGAATTAGGTGTAAACTATGAGCCTGGTTTATATTCCTTAGGGCAGGGGAAGATGGAATCTGTTGTTTATCTGAGTGCAGGTTTTCCCCAGGGTGCTTATATACACTATAGAATATTCATTAAACTGTTGGCTTTGTATCGCTACATCTTCTCTTTGATTTCAGGTCTTAAATTAAAAAAGACAAGCCAGATATCCCCACTCCTCCCAAAATAAACCTAAGTTGTGAAACTGTCCTTTACACTATTGCTGAATGAAGCCCGAATACCTACTGTTTTCTGGCAAGCCCTGTTTATCAATGTAGACACTCTTCTGAGAGTTGTTTCACTGTGTCCACATAGTCTTTACCTGACCTTCAGAAAGACTGATGACAAAGGGAATAGTTCTAAAGCAGATTACTGCCTATTTCAGATTTGAGGTTGTCTGTGTTTTCCTGCACGTGACATTGAACAACTACCAAGGACAAAAGAATTTTTTGTTTCTCTCAAGTTACTGTTGTCTTTAAAGCCAGAAGCCAGGAAAGGGACATGCCATTTACATAAGTTTAGAAAACCTTCAAAACATCTCTTTTAAATTTTTTATTAAGCGATATAGGGCTAGTGTCATGGCATGATGGAGAAGCTTTCCAAACTGTTTTGAAAAGATTTCAATTGTGAAAAGGATGCCTACTCATTAAAGATGAGTAGAAACAAAATGGTTAGCTGGTTTTAACTGAGGTGGAACATTTCAACTGTTTCAGCTCTGCTGTTGTAGAGGGTCAAAGACAAAGGAGATTTCAATTTCTAGAGCTTTTCTTTAAGATGGAAAGTAGACCTGCAACCCTGTGGTTCAAAGTCATGAAGGTAAGAAATTAATTTGGCAGTTCACAGAATTGTTGCTAAAATAAACTGAGAGGAAGGTGAGGGAAAAGGGAGTGTTCAGTGGGAAGGAAGTATCAAGAAAATATACAGTCTACTTAGGAAGACTTAGAAACAGATGAAGCCATGAGAATCTGAACAAAATACCATCATAAGAAGTGGGTTTGCCATACACTTAGACTTAAGTATACATTTTCTGTGGTGCTCTTCTGGAAATTGCTATTATGAAATGGCTTTTGTGGACTTGAGTTTTAACACAGCAGCTGCTGCTACCTGCACACCTTATTTTGGGTCATAATTTTGTTTGTTTCAAGAAAGTAAGGATAATTCCATTTTGCTTTTAAGGTAATCTACAAGGCTTTTTTATTTGCCTCAGAGTGTATGGTAGTGATCTGCCCTTTCTTCAAGTGACCATTACTTTTACAGGATATTTAAGGTGAAATAGCCATATATGATAATGTAAATTATAGCTGCATTTATGAAAGTGACTGCTATCAATTCAGACTGGGTAGTGATTTTTAAAAGAAATTCTGAAATTTTCCATTTTTTGCTTGCTTCATTGAGTCCCTGTATCGTTTTTATATCTAGTGGAGTAACCAAAATACCTGGCTGAAACACGAATCTTTCCTAATAGTACACTTAGTACTCATTGTACAATTAGTTCCCAACTGTACACTATAAAAGATGTTTGAAAACACCTAGGCTAACATGGAAATTATGTAACTGTGGTGAAAACTTCAAAAGAAAGCTTGGGGGTTCCCCCCCCTGCCCCCTTTGCTTTGTTTAGGTGCATGTTAGGGCTGGATTTTTATCCGTGCGCTCTTGCAAATCCTTTGTACTCTTAAGTAACTGGTTCATCAGGAACTTTTAATGAAGTATGTAATCTCATGGTGGGAAGATACCTTTTTTGTTTTTTCTTTTTCCTAGTTTCCATGTTCTTTTAGGGTGTGGTTCAAACTAAAATGAAATTTAGGTTGGTCTTTCCTTTTTTGCCCTGCCAAAGGGTTTGTTCTGTTAGCATTGCTCTGCTCCCTGTAAATCAGACATTCTTCTCAGGTTGCTAATGACATGATTAATGCAGGAAGGGTAGAGAAGGATGACGTAGTGGCTCATGCAAAGTTTACCTGAGAATTATCTGTAGCTCTCTACTGTTTAGTGTCTGTGTGAGTCATGGCCTGAAGCTCTGCCATTCCCTGTTCTTCAGCTGGGCAAGATCACACTTACCTCATTCTATGTATGCATTTCTCCTTTTCCTGCCAGATCTGATTAGAAGCACTTTTGTTTTAAACTCTGTTTATGAAACATTCAATACACTTTTTGCAGATAGCTGACCATAAGGCTAAATAAAAAGTGCCATTGGATATCTGTGATTCAGACAGCTTTAGAAACTTTCTCTGTCCTTACATGAATTTTGATTTTTATCAATTGAAGTTTTTTCAGGTTCATGGGTTTAACAGTGGTAGTGTTTTGACATTAGTGAGCTTTGCAATAGGACCGTGAGTCAGTTGCCGTCTGTCAGTAAAGTCTCCTGTTTCTTCTTGTGTATTTGTACAGATAAAAGCTTACAAAATACAAACAGCAAGTTTGTGCTGCTATCTCCGGCTTTTGAAACTTCCTTGGGCTGCAGGTGCAAGAGTTCCCATCAAATTTGGTTCACCTATTGATTCCTTAATGGAGCATTTTGGGAAATTCATCTGATATGAAAACATGGGCATGTTCTGTGATACACTTTGAAGCCTTGGTCATTCACTTATTGAGGGCTGGCTCAATGTACCTGCAGACAATATTTGTTCTGCTATTTGTGTATGTGTGTCTTTTAACAGTCATGTGTTCTCAAGTCTCTTTAAAAAGACCAGAATGAAGTCAGTGTAGAATTTTCAAGTAATGCTGATTATTTTTTCAAGATTCTTTTGTTTTCTCTGTAGAACTGTCACAAAGTCTTTGGTATCCTTCAGAACTTTAGCTTTCCTCAGCTGAAGCTGTCACCTTTTCTCTGTGTGATTTGCTGTCTGAATTATCTTGTGCAAAAAGTGCTTAATGTTTAAGAGTATGCTGAAAGCAGGCTATCATTTTCCAGCCAGCTCATATCTCGCAACCTGCCAAAGCCTATATCAGGAGCACAATGTGTGGGAAAAAGTTCTAAAATGATAGACAGAAAAATGTCTTGTGGGAAACCTAAAATGCCTTGAGACTCATTCTGTTACTAAAGAATGTTTTTATAAGTACAGCATCATCCCCTTTACTTTTTGAAATTTTCAAAAATGAAAGCTTGAGAGCATAGCATTTGTGTAGAATGAAAACAACTTTGATAAGTGGAAAAGTGACATTTCTTGGAAATAACATTGCCTTAAGAGAAAAGAATGGTCAAAGTGAATAATTTAGCCAGAAAAAAAAACCAAAACCAACCCAACTTCGTTCTAAAAGGCTCAACTACTTCTAATAAAGGCTATACTGATGCCTAAGATAAAATTTTATGTGCACTTTGATTACATTTTGCAAACATATTTTAAAGGAAAACAAACATCCTATTATCTGTAAATCTCAGAAGGTGCACTAGACTAATAAGTTCTTATTGCAGACATATCATTAAAATATCTTAAAGTTCTCTAATGCAATGTGAACACATTTTACGCACATTGCAGCATATGCTAATGGAGTTAATGATTATAATTACCCAGATGCCTAAACGGGGATGGCAAAAGTTCATGTTCAGCTTAATGTTGTCTGTATTTAATTTTCGTGCTTTTAAAGGAACTGTTTACATAAAAGAGTAACATAGATTTTATTCAGTGAGTCAGTGTTTAGGCAAAAAATAAGCATATTTTTTGACACGTGCCTTTATGTAAGCTGTGTTTCTAGAATCTGTCTTTCAGTTTGAGGAGTGAAATGGTATTTCTGGCTTTTGTTTTCTACTGGTGAAATAGCCGGTGCCTTGGCTGCAGAATTGATTTTGCTTTTTGCCCAAACCCCTCTCTTTCATGCCTGCAACTAGAAAGTTAATCAAACAAAGCTTTAAAATGTTTGTTTTGTTGTTGTTGTGGGTTTTTTTGGTTTCTTTTTGTTTGGTTTTTTTGTTTGTTTGGGTTTTTTTGTTTTTTTTCTTTTTCAAAATTGAAAGGCACTGAATGAAGTCAACTTGTAAAAAGTAACTGTTCTGTAAATTTTGTACCTTCACTTGTACAGGTTTATGAGGCAGGACATCACCACCCTCCAGTTCATCAGGTTGTAGTTGCCTCTTGCTGAACAAAGCAGCAAACAGCCCTGGAGAGAGAGAGAGAGAGAGAGCAAGCTCTGTCTGGCTCCTTGGCTCAGGCAAGCCCAGAAATCCAGAGGAAGCTCTGATTGAGGAAGGACCCAGGAGGCAGGAAACAGATGTTGGCAGCAATGTCCTGGCACAGGTAGCCAGATAAAAAATGTCCCAAGCCAAAATAACTAAGTGGGTTAAATGGCTATAACTGTAGCTCAATCTTATTAATGGGGCTACTTAAATCTAGATTTACCTAAGGAGTATACTTTGCCTTTTGCACATGCTCTGCTTTGTTTGGCATTTGTGGTGTGTTGTCAAGCTTCAGAGACCTTGTCTGAAAACACCAAGGTCACCCACCACGTGGGTGGCTTGCTAGGGTCATCTTGGTATTTCAGTAGTTATTATCTTGTGTGGCCAAAGATCCACATGCATGGAAGGATGCAAAAGGACAACACACACAGTCTTACACACACAGAAAAAGTACTTTGAGGTCTCCAAAACAATGAAGATTTAGTATTTTATTTTCGCCATGTATGCCATGGCCTGTTCTTTTTAAAACCCTTCCAGGGTTGTTGCTGCCTGACTCCTGGCTTGCTACAGGAGCCCTTGGTCTGAGCTCCTGCACATAGACAGCAACAGGGTAATTCAGAGGGTTTCTCAGTGCCCTCTTGCTCTTTGGTTTAACATGAGAAAAGTGCATAATGCTACTGTCAGAGATCTTCCTTCATTCCTGCTCTAAATTTCCTCTTGGGGTTTGCTGAGTTTGTCTTCTTTTTAGACAGCCCTGATTTTCCCTCATCTCACATGATTGCTGCCGCCACCATTTTTCCATTTGAGAAGGTGTTTCCAGAGATAACCTCTTAAGCTTCCTGAGTGCAACCTTGTGACATTCTTAATTTGTACATGTTATTTTCTGCCATTTCTCTAGCATTGGAAATTTCCATTTCCCAAATCTCTTTAGGAGAGGTAGGAAAAAAACTTGCTTTCTGTGGGTAATGAGGCATAGGTGATGTATTCCTCTTTTAGATCTTTATTAGAAATATTTTCTGTTTCTGAATTTACTAACCCCCCCTTGTATGTAAATATTGGAATGTGCGGACTGGGGATTTGTTTTAATACCATATAAAGGTATTTTTCTCTTATAGTGAGTCTCCTAAATGCATTAAAAAGATAACAAGTTTTGTGACTTAACACTGCTGTAGTATTTTAGAAGATGGTTCAGTGTTGGGGATGGACCAGCTGAGAAACCAATTTTGATGATAATAAGTTTTAGCAAATTCATTCTAGTGGCTTCCCAGGTAGGGGAGAGAGAGATCTTGCTGTGAGCTTGTGGACCTACTTACGTTTTATCAAATCCCCGTAACACAAATTCATGGGAAGCCAAACTACATTGATTCCACTGTTTGTAGAGCTGCTTGCTCTTTTCTGTGGTGGTTTTAAAAAATCCAATTATGTCTGCCTTTGCTAAGCTTCTGTTGTGTTGCTGGCTTTACTGTGTATATTCCAGTTGCTAAAATACAAGAAGCCACAAAGGGCACCAGTGTTATAACAAGAACAAATAAGAACAGTCTGAAATGCTGTTACTTGCAGATAGTTGACTTAAAATCTGAAAGAAGAAATGTTTCTGTTTTTGGTATTTATTTTATTTATAACTTTCTTACACCACTATGAACTTCTCTTCTTCCACTGGAATAAATACAAGAGGGCTGCTGCTCACTTGCAACTATTTAAGAAATGCAAGCAATGAAAGTAAAAAATACTTCAGATTTGAGAATGAGGTTTTATCTAAAAGTAACGATTTTATATTCTGAATGTTAGATCTGTTTTCAATTCTGTATGTATGTTCCTTAGGCAAATTTTTGAAAACATCATCTGCTGATGAAAGTTCAAGTTTCTGATTTTTTCATGTTTTCTTGATTTCTGATTACCATTTAATATAATGAAATAAACACCATGGTGCTTGTGCTTACGTTGGCTGTATTTATTTATAAATAACAAAGATAGGGCATGGAAAGCTATGATTATAAAAGCAATTTAACCTGGTAGATATCCTTCTGAATCTTCCTGTTCCTGTGTGACAACAGTATGAAATTACATTCAGTTTAAATTTGAGTTCTATATTTAAAAGTTTCTCCATTTCTGTGGCTCAACCTCTTCTTTGAACCTTGAAAATTACCTATTTGAAGCTTCTGTCTGCATGATCCTTACTGCAGAATTGCTCCAATTTTCTTTAGTGACCCATCACTTCAGGCAAAGTGTTTTTATATTCCTTGTCAGGTTGCTTCAAGACAGGTTTCCCTCTGGCAAAATGGTTTCCTTTTTCACTTATTTATTTGTATTAGTGGTGGTTTCCCTCCGAAGGTTAATTACTGTTTCAAAGAAATTGCAATTTCCTGTTCTCATGTAATTTGTTTACTTTAGATTTGTTCAAGAATTCTTTCTGTTTTGAAGGTATAATGCTCCAAGGGATGATTCTTAATCTTTCTTACATTTTCCTCTCTTTTTACTTCTAATTTTAGGTAAGAATGAGTTTTGCAGTGATTTTTTGGTTTTGAAGAATTTCTGCTTGGGTAAAGTATTAATCTATCTTCCTTTAAATAATAGTATTCTTTTCCTCTGTATTTAAGGGAGAAGGGGGAATTCTTGGCCAAAGCTAGTGCTGTGCCCTTTTAAATACTCTGATACAGTTGCTGGAAAAGGGTTTGAAAATTTCAAGTAGGCATTTGGGTTTTTCTTAATTATTTTCCATATGCAGGATGATTGTAAAAATATACAACCAAGTAATTTGGAGAAGTTTGAAAGATATTTCCCTTAAATGAAGCAGTGCAGTGCTTCAGATTTCGTGTGGAATACCTGCATGCTCAAAGGCCCTGCCCAAGCATATAGTGAAGCTTATATAGTAGAAGCGCTTTGTCTGTCTATATCCAAAAAGAATTTAAAGCTGGATAGTAAAAAGTAGGTCAGCTAAACACACACTGAAAATTAAATGGTAAGTCAACCAGGCAATTAACACATGTTGCAATACCAAGACTTCAGAGTTGTTTCTTCTTTTTTGAAATAAAAACAAAAACGCCTGCTATGTATTTACTGTGTGATAATGATGTGGGGGCTGTACTGAACTGTGTTTTTCCCTCTGCAGCCATTACTAACTGTAGATTTGGAAGCTTCCTGTTAAGAGGCTGCAGTCTGAAGGGAAAAGATCTTTCATTTAGCAAGCCTAGAGACAACTTCTGATTATAGGAGAATTGGTTTATTGTGGAAAGTAATGCAACTATAAATATGACTTCCTGTGCAGTAGACATGTCTGCCAGTTTCTGGAAGCTTGAAAAAGGAGATTTTGTCTGGTTACAATTCACAATCAACCTATGGAAAGGAGTTGGGAACAGCAGCCCGTTTCTTTTATCAGGGACACTCTTGGTTCAAGCTACTGCAGTTCTGCTTTTTTGTTCTTTTTCCTATACGTATACAGTTTTAATTAATCAGTGAGAGGCCCAGCATGAGGTAGTGCTGGAAATCAACAATTTGAATCCTGTGAATTTTAATAGAGAATTAATGGAAACAGAGGTATTGCTATCTCCTTGGTCAGAAAGTATGTAATTTGGACAGTATCTAAAGGCAGGCTCTGGGTTGCTGTGTGCATAATATTCCTTTGGGATTTGTCTGTTTCAGAAGATCAAAACTACAACAAGAAATAGTGTAATTAGTGCTGGGAAATAATCCTGATCTTTAAAATTCTCCAACATATGTATTGTCACAACTTAGTCAGAAGGACCCTCTGTAGTCATCTAGTCTGATCCTTTTTGTAATGTAAGACAAAAATCTCTTGTTTATTATTCAAACAGATTTTACGTGGGCTTCAGCCTCTAATAAAGTCACTGCAAGCTGTGTTAATGTTAATTTTTTTGAAGTCTTAACTGTGTTCTTTCCTTGCCATTCTATCTGAAGTGCCATTAGAGATGCTCTTGAATGAAGAGTTTGAGATGCTGTGCTTCTAGAGACAAAGTTTGTAGCTGCCCAGAGGTGGGTGCATGGGCTTATCCTCATCCTTACGGCTCTACATGAAACTGGTTCTCAGGTGGCAGTGAGGAAGAGGTGGGAAGAAGTGTGACAAGGACAGTAGGGTAGACAAGCAGTGGCGCTTGATGGCATGAGAGTCAGGAAAAGCTGTGAGAAAGCTGGCATCAATCACTGCTTCAGAGAGGTGAGAAAGCATTGATCTAGGATTTAAAGGTGGGATTCCTATACTTTTTCTCTCTATACTGACATTATTTTAAGAGTAACCAGACTTAGAAGAGATTCAGGCCTTTAGCTGGTGGTCCTCAGAGGGAGCAACCTGTGAGAAGGGGATAGGGGGAAAGCACTGATGCTCCATGTCCTACACATGCTCTTGCTTATGTACTTTCTCTCACTCACTGTCGTCCTTTCCTGGTAATCTCTTTTGTTGGTAAAAGAATTACCATATTTGAGAGTTTGAGGCTGAGCACAGCTTTAATTATGTCTAGGGTATTGTGTTAGTTTCACTCCGTCAGCTACCCACCTCCATATGTTCTTTCCACTTGTGTCCAACTGCCATGCAGTGCTATGTGCTCCACAAAGGACCAGAAACCTGGACATTGTGTCCCTGCTCTGGGCCACATCAGCATGCAGTGCATGTATATATTCTGCCCACACAGCACAAGCCTGGGCCATGCAGATAGCCTAGCTACAGTGCAGTTTTCTTTTTTCACTTCTGAGCCTTGTTTTCTGAATGGACAGTAGCTTGGAGGCAGGGAGGAAAGAACAATGCACTATGAAAACCCCCCCTAGATTTCACTTCCTTGAGATCAGGTTTTGCACTGGTTTTATAGAGTCACTTTATGTCATTCAGTTGAGAAAACAGTTAATAGATCTACGTTTAAGTCCAGTTTTGATCTGAGTTCTGTCCTGTGACTTAAAGGAGTGACATTCCTACAGGCAAACTCTCCTTTGAAGGTCTTCAATATCTTAAAGCTCTTAATCTGGGAAAGAAATGAACTATGTAGTTTGGATTATTTATTTTGAAATATAAATTTAACTTTAAAAAAATTAAGTATAGATGTATATTACATCACTTGTTCTGCAGTACTTACATTTTCTACAAGGATACCCAGTTTACTGCCAAAATATGACTCAAAAGATCAATAGCAAACAATCTGTACAAGTTTACACAAGAGAACTGAAGTAGTTCATTCCATAAGCATTGTGTTTTAAAAGCACACATTTCAAAAATAGATACATCTTTGGGAAGGCTGCTTTCTTAATTTTCACTGCTGCTTTCAGAAGTATGTCCAAATAGTTACAGGGTTGTTTTTTTATCCTGAGAAATCGTTGCTGCACACTGAGTATGTTAAGGGAATTGGAATGGCTATGGCTCTGAATGCTTGCAGTTAACAGAGGTCAGTCATAATATTTCTGGCCACAAAGATAGTCTTAAATTAAAAATAAAAAATTACAAGTTTGATGCATATTTATTGTAATGAAGAATTGAAATGGAGGTCTGAAAGGTACATTCCTATTTAAGAATATGCTGATGGTGGTGGCTGTGGTTGAGGGAAAGTAATTTTTCATATCTTTATAAATACTGGTGTGCTGTGTGCATTTAATATTTAATGTATTTTGATTCCTTTAAAATCCCCTGGATTTTTTAATCTAAAAAATCTCTGTATTAAGTGATACTTTCTTGCACAACACAATACTGGACTGATAGATCTCTTATTTTTGTATAGTCCTTTTCTGAGAGTGTCAAACATTTTGCTTTTCATTGTCTTTGGAATTCTTTTAATCATCTGTATGTTGGTCCGTTTACCAAACCAAATATCAGAAGGGAAAAAGAAGGAGAGCTGCCAACTCTCCCCTGTTTTTTATTTCTGAGATTAAAAAATTTTCACACAAATTTCTCAAGCTCTAGGAGTTAAAATGTGCAGTGTAGGAATGAATCCTATCCCTTTTGTTCAACTCATGCTTTTTATGAAACTTTTTGGCTCTTGATTTGACATTATCTACCCAGTAACTGATAGTCAAAGTCTCTACAGCATTTCCAACAATTCCAGAGGTGTCCTGACAATCTACAGATAGTACTGTTTGATAGCACTGAGGGCTTTTTTATGTTACAAATGTTTGGGTATATCATAGCTTTTAGATTTGAGAAAAACACACATTTTAGAAAAACAACTGAAAAAAGTAGAAATTGGAAGGATTGGAGTAGGTGGAAAAGAAGGGCAACTGAGGTAGTCAAGGCTTTCAGCTCTGGGTGTATTTCTGAATGTTCCTTAATTTTGGCACTTTTCTGTTGAGATTGTGAGAACAACCTTCATTATTCTTAGCAGTTAACCCACCACAAAGTTGTTCTCCTTTTATAGAGGACTTGTCAAAATACTATGACAACTAGGCTGATTTTAGACAAACAGATCCTGGCTCTGAAAAGACAGTAAGTCTGCAAGTCAAACATGGAGGGCAGCCATTGGCACTGGGAGAAGTAAGAAACCACAGATTGTTTTCTCATTGGATGAAGAGCTTGAAGCAACACAAAGTTAATTGAAGAATTCCTTGAAAGTGAAGTCAGCCTAAAATAAAAGCTTAGGGGTCTATAATTTAGTAAATGTGAAATCTTTGTGAGCAGTAGTGAACATAAAAGTTTGAAAAAAACATATTTTAGTAAACATATCTGGCTTGTGTTACGGACTGTCCTGTTTTAATTATTCATCCAAATAATGTAGATTTGCAGTATGATCTCTAATTAGGCACAGTTTGATTTATTGAGCTGGCCCCACATAAACCGTGATGTCATGCTGTACTGCTCAAAATTACAGCTCTGCTCTTGCAGTTTAAAGATGATTATTTTTAACTTTGGAATGCTTCAGTTTTGTGCATCTTGGCTTTTAGCTTTGTGAACTTAAGATGTGCTCTGCTCTTCTCCTCCTTCCTCCTCCCAGATCAAAGCAATCTGTTGTAATGTAACCAGAACAAAACCTATTGAAATGGACTTCTGAACATTCAGTTTTAATTCTTGTTGGTAAATAAGAAGAAAGGCAAGACTATTCATGCTTGCTGTCAGGGGAGTTGAGAAATAGGTAGAATAGGTATTGAACTATGTTTTGTCAGGTGTCCACATGCTGATGCCACTCCAGAGCAGGAATACTTCATTTTTGTCTCCGAAAGATCTTAGTTTTCTTTTGATGCTATAATTGAAGAAAATGAAAAAAGTGGGAAGGGAAAGCGGGGAAAAAACTCAACCACACACACACACAAAAGGAGAGAGGTGGGATCTGCACTGCCTGTTACTGCAGATAATGATTATTTACTAGGAATGGGAACTCTCAGACACATGAGGTTTTACTCATATATGTTGCATTTTCTGCTTGTTTCCCATTTGAATACAAAAATTTGCCATTCCTTAAACCAAGGTCTGTTCTGTTCTATTGCAAAAGGAAGCTTTACAGAGGAGGATTTCTGCATTTTCCTACAGAGGAGGTCTTCTGCTACAATGAGCATCATCCCTTCCTGCCACCATTCCTGATCTGGATTGGGCAAAGGGCCAACACACACCAGAATGTGGAGGAAGGGAGAACTGAAAGCTGGATCTGAGTATGATCTCTCCTGCCAAGCTCATTGAGCATGTTAAGAAGAGAACATAATTTCAGGGCTGTGGGAGTCTTTCTGTGGAGGTGTCAAGACTACTTGAGGCGAGGCCCCTGTAGCCTGACAGCAAACTGGGGAGGGAACAAGAAGAAAGGCACATCACAGTTATACTGGAGGCACTCAATTACCTAGTGCTATCAAAAGGTGGGAATTGTGTTTGGAAGGCAATAGCTGTGGCAAAGGAAGGCAGACTTCATTTTCTAACAAAGCAATTTCTGACGGGGGAGGAGAAGATGAAAATACCTTCCTGTGGATTTTAGTGGCAAGATTCTTTGAGCTGCCCTTGGTAGTGATTGCAGTGGTTCAGGCTCATGCAGCTTGAGAACAATGCACATTGAGTCATTGCAAAGCTGTACTTCTCATGAGGAGCCTTGATTATATAGCAGCTGACTCAGTTTCTATGCTATAAATTGATTGCAGCTTAAAAGACTCATAAAAAGTCATGGGATTTCTTAGGGTTTTTTAATAAGGATATTCTCAAACAAGTATCACATTTTTAATATAATCAGTTGTTGACATTGGTTTTAGATGTGTAACTGCTCGTAGTTGTCATATAACTATATTCAGTTTAGGTAATGAGGCTTGGAGACAGGGGAAAAGGGGAAAGGAGTTCTAATCTCTTCGATGCTTCGGTACCAGTGAATGTAAATAGATGGAAAGTGTGTACGAATTTGCTAATGAGTTATATGTACAGTGGAAAGATTGGATGTCTGAGCTCATCTGCTCTTTTTTTGACTTGGCAAAATTGCCAACTGAAACTAAATGTAACCATCTAAAATAAGGTAAAAGCATTAACTCTGAACATTTGGGTCTCTGGTTTGCTGCTGGTTATGAGGGCCTGTAATGTCTTGATTGTAACATAATATCAATAAAAACAGCCAGCAGGTTGTGGTAGGTTTCAGGTAATTCTGTTGTAAGATGCTCATGTTTTGTCTTGTGTTAATATATGTTTGGAGTTTCTTTTATTATCAGTTACAAATCTGAATATAAACTCTTTTCCAGGATAGCAGTTAGCATAGTTGAAATCAATCAGAGATCTGAGGTGGCTGTCATGCACTGTATGTGTCTGGGCACATGCATGCACATGCATTGGTTTTGTCCTCACTTTCTTTAATGGATCTGGCAAAATATTTGATACAGAAACAGTCAGACCTTGAGGAACTTAAAACTAACGCAGTTTAATCCTTTTCTGTGTATTAAATGGCTGATGCAGGTTTAATTTTTTTTTTTTTTTTTTTTAATCTTGTCATTAAAACTGGACATTTATCGACAAGCTGTCTCACAACTCTGTAGTTAAGGACTGAAAATACTCTGTGAGGCTCTTTAGCCTGCACTATATGCTGAAGTTATCCTTATGGCAGAAAAGTAAACGGGGTGATGATGACTGTCATGAGAAACGAACAGGGAAGTGGGACATGAACATATCTGCTGTGATACCTCTGGAATTGCCAGGAGTTGACCAGATGGAAAGTTAATGACACTTTGCAGTTACAACACTTCCAGTAGCTTCCCCATCCTTTTGCTCTATAATGTAAAGCTGTTTAATGTTACATAAAAAACCAGTCTCTTCAAGTACACATGCCTGAAATTATTTTCTTAATACTGATGCCAAAACCAGCTTCGATCACAGCATACAAAACTTGAACAGAGAGATGGAGGTGATCAAATCAGGTATACAAAGAGTCTCATGATTGTGGGGCCTTGTGAATGACACAGGGAGGAGTGCATCTGGCAGCTGCATAATTTAAACAAGTTCTTGGGTGTTGATTAATGGTGTGCTGGTCACTTACAAGAATTTACCACATCTCTTGCAAAATTCTGCCTTTTCATACCCACTTTCTCAGCTGCAATTGTTCCCTGGCTTGTTTTGGTCAGAACAAGCAAGCTCAGAACAACCAAAAAAGTTGAGGAAGCTCATCTGTGCTAATCTGTCTTGGGTGGAAATGTCTAGAGAATGATCATGCAAGCAGCTAGGTGAGTGTGAGGAGTGTTGACCTGCCCTTTGGCTGTGTGTAGGAAAAGAGAGAGGTGGCTCCTGGCAGAGGATGCATGCTCACAACCAGTGATGTCTCTGCTTTGCATCTGGGGGCTGTGAAGGCAGGTGCACACAGATTATCACCTGAGTGCTGTGTTGTGCATTGCTAGCTTGAGCTGGTTAGTAGAGAAGCTGTCATGCTGCAGGTCAGAGTGTTGCTGTAGGAAAGCTAAGCAGCCTTTGTGGCTGAACACAGAGAGATATAGCAGAGATATAGCACAGCTCTGCTTTTGGTGTTTTGTAAGACCACTTCTGATAGGCATAATGGAAGGGACACTTTTCCTCAAATGCAGCTTTTGCCCAAGTAAAGTTTTGGCTCATTATTGATTGTATCTGGATTTCAGGAGGCAGTGCTAAGATGACTCACATTCATTAAGTAAACTTCCAGCACCATCCTGGGAGGTAGGTTTAAAGAGGGTTTAGAGAGGAGGAAATGGAGATGAGTAACCTAAAGGTGCAAAGGGAATCTGCTTCAGAGCTGAAATTAAACTAGGCATTGTGCCTCTGGAAATTCCTACACTATTTGAGTTTCATGTCAACATTGTCCCATTACAGCGCTGTAATTTAGAGTGATTGATGAATCTGTATCTGTGGTGGATAAGATGTGCATGAACCACATCCATTAACAATAAAAGGACTGCTATTAAAAAATTAAGTAATAAAAAGATCATACCATCAGTTGAATGGCTAGACAGGCTAATAATGGATATCACTTCTTTATATCTGGCTTCTACTGAGCACTGAGAAGCAAATGTATTGTCAGACCATTGGCCACCTACTCCTGCATGTCATCTCTAACAGCCAGACAAAGATTACAGGAACACGACAAGTCCACAGTCATGCCTTTTTTTTGTCATGTCTTTCTGGTTTTGACAAATCTGCTCAAATTCTATACTGAAAACTATTTTCAGCTTTGAATTTTGGAAATTGTGCCTCGTTGTGGTAACGTATCCGTAGTAATCTGTCTTTTCTTGTGAACTGTGTGATTAAGCACACCTGAGCCTCCCTCAAATATGTTTTGTAATCACCATCTGCTAATAGTGTTGTGATATATGCTTTCATTTGTGCAGTTTCTTTTAAAGCAGGATAAATTCATCTGTCTGCCATAGCCTAGAAGACTTGAAAAATGTGGTGATTCTAGTTAGTGTTCATTCCTTCATTCATTTTATAGAAGAAATAGTGGTTATGGAAACTGACAAAAGACCCTTTTCCGTAGGAATTTGAACGGAGATGAGGAAGGCCCTTATTATAAAATTTGGAAGAAGCTGTTGTGTTAGTGTTTTCTTCCCAGAGCTCTGTAGTTGCCTCCTTGCATGGGTAGGCTGTTAATTTACATTAGCATCAGGACATACTTGCACTAAGTGGCTTTTGCATAGACCATCCAGTGTACTTAGTAATCTTTGAGAAAAGTCTTTTATGGCTTTGTTTTTAGTTCTTGTGCATTTTAGAGCATTGTTCTTTTTAAAAAAACAACATCATAAAATGATTTCATTGAAAGTTACAAAAGGGGGTAAGTAATTAAAATTTTTTCTAAGATTTTAAAAGCAAAGATGTGATTTTTTTAGTAGTTACACTTGATTCTGTATGGCTGTAAGGAACAAGGAAAATCAGGAAAACAAATTTCCCTTGGTTTTCATTGCAGGCCCATGGGTCAAAGACCCAGCATGTTATTCTCGGAAGAAGCCGTTTCATTTTTCCTATTGTGGACATGCAGTACTAAAGCATGCTGGTTTATGACTGAGCAGTGCTAAAATGCTGTTTATTGTCAGTCTCTTCACATCTGAATCATGTTATTCAATCCAGATTTTCTTTGAAACCACTGTCAGATGTGCAGTATGGATGAATGCTCAGAGAAGCCAATAAGTGTTCGGCACTCTGATGCTTTTAATTATTGAGGTTAATTGTTAATTTCACATGTGGAGAGATTATTTTATGTTATCTATTTAGATTTACATGTTGAATGAAAGGTACAGCTGATTTTTTAACAAGAAAAAATAATTATGGAGTAAATAGTAGGCTTTTGCTTTGCTTATGCTATGCATTTGGAAACAAGGTAGAGTTGGTTTATGCATTCCTTCGTAATCATAAATGTATTTCTTTGTTTGCTTGAACAGTTATTTCAGTAGGAAATAGTGGCATTTGGTTTTGTTGTTCTTTCATCCAAATTTTACCAAGGAGGGGAAGAAAAAGAAACTTTCTGGGTTACTTTCAAATAGTGATACCCTCTCTTCCTGGAAGTCAACATATCCTGATTTCTCATGTGCAAATAAAAGGCAAGAGCTTTTCCTTCCATCTGTGAAATCAATGGTTAATATGTGCTTTGTTGCATCCTGACCTGACACACATTGTTTTTAGTTTACTTTTATCCCTTAATTTATAAAGGTGACTGAAACCTGCAGAAAATACCTTGGCATCTGGAAATTTAGCTATAGGAATGAAATCTGGCACTAGATGCTGCCTCTTTCCAAGAACCTGGTCGTGCCCACAGTTTGCAAAGTATTTCAGCAGTTTTTATTTGATCCTTTATGGATGGGCTTCTGATTTATTTTTCATGTTTATAGGCATAGTGTTTTTCAAGCATAAGCAATGAAAAATTGAAGAGCTATACCAGAGAAGCAGGAGTTTCATTTCTGTTTGGAACATGTGCCTAGTCATGATTATGAAGGTTCTTTATTTCTGCTCTTCTGGGTTTTTTTAAACACAAGGCTAGAACATCTCATATGCTGTAATACTTTCCATTTGCAGAGCCCTCTGTTTGATGATTGCAAGCTGCTCTGTAAACATTTTTTTGGTCTGACAGTCATTTTTCGGAGTCTGGAGCCCTCTCCATTTTTGGTGGGAATGTGGCTAAGTGATTTGTTCAGGGTCATGCAGGGTATCAGCTAGAGCATAGTGGCAACACGGATTTGTACTTTTTTTGCTTTTCTGATGTCTTTATTGTATTTTTCTCTAAATTATGTGGTATAGTGCAGCATACCTGGAAAAAAACTAGAAAAAATGTTTTGAGCTGAAAATACAAAGTTTGGAGAATAACTTGAGAGAGTTTGGAGTAAGTAATCATTACTTGCTTACACATTTTTAAAAATTATGATCATTGAGAATAATAGATAAACTGGACTACTACACTAACAATCTTAAGAAGATACTTCCTTTTGGATTATTTTAGATCATACACAGATGAATTTTTAAAATTTCAGAGTAGAAAATTGTTAAGACATTTTGATCTGTGTGGTCTTTGTGTTTGGTGGTTTGGGTTTTTTGGTGGTTTGGGGTTTTTTTGTGTTCGTTGCTTTTCCCTACTGGATACAAGTGCAGTACCTCCACTGCATCTACGTGCAAGCAAGTCTTGCATACCACAAAGGTGATAGAGAGAGGGGATTTTCAGTAGCTGAATACAAGAAATAATTTCAGTTCTAGGTATATGAGGAAGGTCTTGCAGAATAATTTTGGTGTCCATAATGAAGAGGAGCATTTAATAACAATGAAGTTTTTTCTGTCCCTTTTTCCTCTTTAATTCTGGTAGTTTCTGTGAACCATTATTTTTGTTGCTATTTCAATACTTGTGTTTATGAAAAGATATCATCACTTCCAATAGTACTTTTGTTTAGATTGTGGTATTCCCTATATATTAAATAACTTGAGTATTTCAGGAAATTCAATCATGTAATCACAGGGGGTTTTCACATTGCTTTTTGTGGGTAGTGTAACTCCTTAAAAAGGAGTTCCTCCAGGGTGTTGAGAATATTTTACAAAGATGAGTTAAGTGAAATATTAGTTCAATTACCACTGGTATTCAATAAGGAAGAGAGCAGATGTGATAGTGGTTTGGGAGGCAGCTGAGGTAACATCTAGGAACATCTGGTGGATGTTTCCCCAGCAGCTGAAAGAACTACACAGATGCTAAATATTTTTCCCCGTGTTCTGCCCAACTATTCTTACAATGTTTGTATGTTTATGACTAGAAGGACACCCATCTCCCCCAGTATTGACTTATATTTGCATCAGTGAAAGTTTGCCTATGAAGCTGAAGAGAATGATACAGAGAACCTGAAAATGCTTTACTTAAAATTGCATCAATGTAATAAGAAAGATTTTGACCATTTCCCTCCTGCACCGACCAGTCACTGTATGTAAGAGAGTCTGCACTAGCTTGTATTAAAAGTGTATTTCACCCTAGACCACAGGCTTTATTTTACTAATCTACTGCCATTTCTGAGCAATTAATGCATGTAGAAACAGTTTCAACTTGGCTGTTACCTGTTCTCAGAAACTTTGAGCTGTCTTTTTATAGACGTTCTCTACATGAAAATCTGAAGTTGGTTTGGTTTTTTGTTGTTGGTTTGTTTTGGGTTTTTAAAATTTTTTTGTTGGGTTTTCTGTTGGTTTATTTTGCAAATAACAAGTTTTACCAGCTGTTACGTTGATTGCTGAGACTGTAAAGGGAGAAACCAAATAATTTTACTTTTGAGAACTCAACCTCATTAAAATTATGATAAGAGCTGGGAATGTTACAGAACATAGATTTTTTTTTTTTTTCCAGTAGCATCTTATCCTCAGTGTTTTCTGAAACCTTATCAGTCAGCCATCTCATTTGTACAAGTCACATGAACTGATTCCTTCAAATCAACATACTGTGAACAGATGTTCCTATGAGTTTCAAAGAAGCTGCAAGCTGTCTGGGGTCCCAGCAGCACAGTCACATGTCCCAGCCTACCTAGGCAGAGCTAATTTGCTCTTTGGTGCACAGTTTCCATTCAGCGTGTCGTCTTGATGGGCAAGAGCACTGACTGTCTTCAAACTTTCAAATTTGCTGTGATATTTCTGGCTTAAACTGGCCATTTAAGTTGTTCAGTGTCTAATGAAACCTGTGAGGAGGCTGTTGTGGGCTGCCCTGCAGTTAGAGAAGCTAGTAGAGCTCATTTCCAAATGTCTGGTCCCTTTTGCTCAGCCTGAGTGAAAACTGGTTGGTGAAGCAAGCTAAACATGGGTGGGATGGAGTGCAATGCCCTCTGGCATGACCATGAAGAATACTAAAGACTGTAACAGTGTTGTCATCTGAGAAATCTTGTTTAGAATTTTTCAAAGAATGCATAATTTGAAGCTCATATTATCATGTCCCACTTGACAACTGATAGGCATGTAAATTTATTTTCAATAGGCTTGCCCTACATGAGCCATGAATGTGCCGCTTCATAGATGTAGCTTACCATGATGATTTACAATTGACTGATTGCAAATGCTGGCTCCACACTCCAGTAGGTGCTTATGGCACTGTCTGTTTCTGAGCGCTGTGGAGTTTTCCTGCCAGTTGCATCCAGGTTGAGTGGAAGGAAGACATTCTCTTCTATTTGTTAAATGGTATTTTAGATAAATCAGAGTAGTTCTCAGATGTGTTCATTTTTATTCTTGTTATGAAGATCCATCTAATTCTTCTTGTGGGACTAAGGCAATTTAAAACGCTGAGTTCTTTGTCATATGTTTTGAACTCAGCATAGCGGAGGACTTTGAGCTACCATGTACTTTCTCCATTACCCCCAAGTGGAGGGAGAATAGGGAAGAAAAGCCTTTACTCTAGGTGGTTGTGATCTGAGGTGTTATGCTACCCTCTGCAATAATTATGTCCCATTAATGTGTTCTTTGGCGGTTTTGTTTTCTTCCAGCTTACATTTTTCTACTTCATGTTTTCTGACTACTAATTGCAATATGCTTTAGAAACTGTAATATGAGGAGTTGCTAATTAATAGGAAGAAACTAAGCTTTGATATATTTTGGTGAGTTTCACTTGCCAGCTTTAACTACATAACCAATTTTGCGAGAGGAAAGAGGGAAGCAATCCCCTCCCCCATGAGTTCTTAATTGCTGTAAATGAGTGGCTGTATTATTGGCAATGTAACCTAATGGCCACACAGTTAAATATTTACTTGTGAGTTTATTTAGTACAGCTTGCTTTCTTTTCAAGCTACAGATTTCCGCATTGCATCCTCTGTTCAACTGTTTGGTCTTCCTAAACTCATAATCTCTCAATCTGTGATGTTAAAGAATCCAGAGCGTGAGGTCAAAATTTCCATTACATAGCAAGAGAGGAATTTCAAGGAACAATGCCAAAATCACTTAAAAAAATAAATTTACAGGAAAGATGACTCATCAATCAACAATTGCTATTCTAGAAAATATAACTAGTTATATATGTTTTGGATACAGAGATGGACAAAATGCACCCTGACAGGCAGGGTTAGATCAGGGTGATTTGCTTGTTTGTTTCCAGACATTTTTACCTTGACCTATGCTTCTTTTTCACCCCAAAGGACTTTAAGTAGCACACAGCTTCACATTGCCGGAATCATTGCCTCTCAGAACTACAACTATCTAGCAAAAAGAAAAAAAAAATTCTGATTTCTTGTTGCTTGCACTAATTAGCTAAGTAGTCAAAGGACAAAAGGAATAGTCTCCTCCTGTGCTTGACTGCTCTTGAAACTTAAGGGCACCTGATAGATCAAAATACAGCCTCTTATACTTAATGGAGGTGACAGACTTCTGCTTCAGTATGCAGTAATATGAGTGTGAAAAGGATGTGATAAAAAGCAGTTTCCCCACTTCTAAAATGCTGAATAAATAGCACACAAGAGTGAAAACCCTTCTGAGAGGAAATGTGTTGAGCTATGGCAGCGTCTCTGGAGGAGTGTGGCAGGCCTCCTGCTTGTGGCCTTTTGTGTCATGCCAGCCCTTCAGTGGGAAAGGCTCTGGTGTTCCTTGTCCCTTGAGCCACATGATCTCTTTTCTGGGTTAACTACATGTGAAGAAAAAAGTGAGTACTGAGATTTTAAGGAGATGGCACTGGAGATGTATCAGCCACTTGCTATTGTTCTTTCTGCAACCACGTTGGCTTTCTGGTCTGAGCAGGGAAGAGGGAAGGAAATGGTGGAACCACTCACTGTCCCTCTCTCAGAGGGTAGACTGATAGTTTGCAGGCTGGATGTTTCTCCCTGGCAGAAGTAGTAACGATTCCATAAAGCTTTCCTGCTCACGAGACGGTTCATCAGAGCAGCATAGCTACTAAAGGTGTGACTTCTGACTTCATTGCTTTTTGGCCTTAGAAAACATTTTGTCAATACTGTAGCTGTTTGTAAGTAGGAAGCACACTCTTGTACCGTGCATTATACATGTTTTTACAGCTTTTCCTTTGCAGTCACATTCTTTCCTGGATTAATAGTGTGGCAACTTTGACAGTACATGCTTTTTGAAAAGGGATGTGATCTGCAAACCCTGTCTTCTGTGTGTGTTTTACCTTATTGAAGTTTGATGCTCCCTTATGTTAGTATTGTGAAGATGTTAGCATATTAGAGCTGATTTTACTTATTGAAGCAGATAATGTTTACAAGAGTGCAGACTGCCTGTTTCTTCTGGAGCTTAAACCTGTCAGACCAAGGGGAAGTCTCTCTCAATATCAATGGGTAGGGTGTTACAGGTCAAGGATTGCATTTCTCTCATTGGGTACATTTGAAAATACTTGTGAGAAACAGCTGAAGCTCTTCTGGTAGAGGATACGTCATTGACCTGTTCTCTGTTTCTCCCCACTGCTGTCAGGTGTGTTTACAGCAGGGCAGTGTAGGGCTCAGTGCATGTTAGCAAACAGCTTAGTGAGGTTAATATGATTGGAGTAACAGTGATGTGGCTACAGAGTCCTTTTGAGGGTTAAATAGGAGTGCTGCAGACGTCAATGCATTCCTTCACCCCTATCTCTTTTTCCTTAGGTTTCCTTCACAGTTTGGATTTCTGGATATGTGTTTTTAATGTGTTAGTGCAGAGAATTGGATCACGGGTGACATCTTTGAGTGATGGCTGTAAATACTTGTAGCTTTCAGAACACAGTATGAGGGCCATCTCTTGGCTTAGCCTCACTCTCAAGGGTGGTAATTAAATGCACCAAAAGAGTTTCTCCTAGTCTTCCTCAAGAAATATTCCCTTTTATCCCTAGAGGCTGGAGAGCCTAGCAACTATCTCTGTGTTTTATTTTCCTTAAGATGCTGTGATACCATGGTGATGAGTTATTAATAAACCTCCAGGCAGATGGAGAGAGCTTTTAACCGAGAATAACCATATATGAACAAATGTCATGGTTTGGTCTGTTGGGCAGAGCAGCTGAGCATTTAGCACAAAAATACAACAATCTGCAAATAAATCAGAACAGTCTTTTTGCTTAAATGTCAAAATTGCACCATGTTTATGGAAGACCAAAGGATTGTAAAGCATTGCATGCATTGTTTTAAGTATATGAACATAATGAATTAGACCTGAGATTTTTTTTTTCAGTTTTGTTGCATTTCTGACCATATTATGAGCTATTATGAGTGCAGTAACAGTTTCCCATACGGCACAGTGCTCTGCTTCAATGGCACTGACTCAAAATTCTGTAAGTCTTTATACTAATGTGCAGTAATCTCTATAACAGTGACACTAATCTCCTCCTCTAATATGAAACTTGAGTTAAAAAAATCTGTGAAATTAAAGCTTTAAAGCAGCTTTTGGGAATTAGTAATTTATAAACCCTCAATCTGTCATCCATACCAATAGAAATGTATTTATAATAACAGAGCAACAAGGTACTCACATTAGGAAAAGAAGTATAACCTTGAGGATTTTGCTTTCTTTCCTTTGTTAATGTGTGAATGGCATTAATTGAAAAACCGGAGCAGCAAGAGATTGGTTACAAGTGGTGTGAAATTGTTATATTGCCCTACCCAAATGATGCATGCTTAATCTCTTGTGCAATTTTACTGTGCTGCAGTCAGCCTACATTGTGCTTCAGCTGTTGCTGAAAGTTTGAGGTAATAGTGTCTTGCATGGCAACTTTGTTGGCTTCCTCAAGTTCTCAGTTACTAGCTGCTCAGATGCTGCTGAGGAAAAAAGCAACCATCTCCATGAATGGGGAAAGCTTGACAGAACATTTCTTTTTAATACTCCACTTTAAAATTTCAGATGATTGTATTTACTGAGAGAATAGACCCTTAAAATTCTCCAACTGCCTTGACTTGCAAAAAAATTTGTTTCTTGTTTTGTGACCTCGAGCAGAATTTGAACTGTAGCTGTGAAAACCAGGCAGAGATAAACCATTATGTGCATTTGTGATGTTTGTAACTCCCAGTAGCTTAGATAATGCTGTGTCCCCTTACACTTTACATGCATTGTGAGAGGCACTGTCTGTGGCTAATATTCTATTTCTGTGTGGTACAACCCTGGTTGGAAGCCTGTCACTGCTGGGGTGGGGGAACAGTGGTGTGTGTTCATTGGGTGAACAGCATTTAGGTCATAGTGATGTTACTATCAATCCCATTGCAATTTCATGCAATTTCTCATGTGAGAAATTAGGGAATGTTATCAGTGATAACCATATTTTTCTCTTTTTCTGTTTCCTCTCCACTTTGGTCATCTATGTTGGCTAAATGGAATTTGTGCCCTGAAATTTGCCTTAAAAATACTGTAGAGAGACCTAAGCACACTGAAGAACTGAGAATAAAATTTACATGACCTCTCAGTTGAGGTATTTGTAAAATATAGGTGAAGTGTCCAGAACTGCTGTGACTTTTTATTCCATATGAGGATATAAGGGATTTTGTAAAGCATTCCAGCAGAGTGAGACAATCAACAGTCTTTCTGCTGTGTGCGTGAGGTTTTTGTTTCGGTTTTTTTCATGTTAGGAAAGCTTCTTCTGAGTAAAAATCTTTCATTTTGTGTTGCTTTGGGGTGTTTTTTGCATTTATTGTTGAGTTTGGTTGTTTTTTTTTTTTTTAGCAAACAAAGATGAAAAACAAGCTGCTCCATCTGTAAAATGCACTGTTATTCTCCAGAGAAAACCTTTAAGTAGAAAGATGCTGAAAAAGGGACAGTCTCAATGAAGTACAGTAATTTCACACATATAAGGCGCACTGGATTATAAGGCGCACCTCCAGGCTGTTAACAATTTTCCATACTTTGTCCATCTATAAGGCACACCGGTGTGTAAGGTGAACTTTTTTTTGCAGGGAGGATCCGCTGCCGACTCCCCCCGTGTGGCCACTGGCCCTGCGCCCCCCTGGCTCCCCCCGCGCAGTCACTGGCCACGTGCCTGCCGGCTCTCACCGCGGTTCTCGCGGCTCGCACTTCCGGGTTGGCAAATTTCCGAACTTTGCCCATATATAAGGCGCACCAGTGTATAAGGCGCACTTCCGGGTTCCGATCACAATTTCAGTCAAAAGGGTGCACCTTATATCTGTGAAATTACTGTAATTTTCAGGAAAGCTAGGAGAGGAAGTGTATTTCATGAAGACACATTGATGTTCTTTGGATGTTCTTTTGCTTTTGAGGTTTCATTAATTCACAGGATAAAATATTTCTTAATAAGCCTATCCCCCTTTTTCTATGGGAAAAGTTTTGCATAGATTTAACCTCGGCTGTAGCCTTGCTGCTTTTGTCTCTGGCTGCATTGTGGTTAAAAAAACCAGGAACGAGCCATTATAACATGTACAGTAATTTCA